>CM022489.1:27708575-27901159 GCA_011952105.1 Coreoperca whiteheadi
TTGTTGTGTTTCTGTTTACCTTCTTGCTTTTTGTCTTTTTTTTTTGGGTATATGACTTTGTTGGTGGGTGGGGGTTTGGTGGTGGTTCCACCTGTCCCTGGTCTCCTCACTGTGTATTTTCTTTGTTTCTGTCACTTCCCTCCACTCTGTGCCTCTCGCCTCGCTGCGGGAAATGTCTCTCGTTGTCGTGCCGTCCTGCTCGGTAACAAAGCGCTGGTTTGAATGGGCTGACAGGTCGTGAAAATTTCATCAGCATGAGAAATGCCTGTTTTCCCCTCAACTTTCTGTTTACTGCCATCAATAATTTGTGAACAACAAACAGCAGATGTCTCACCCGCTAACAAAGGATCGGTGTTGTGTGTCTACATGTCTCGTGTGCCTCGATTTGTTTGTGTACATGTGGGCATGCGTTTGAGAATCAGCACGTGTCTATGTAATGCGCGTGCGTGCGTGCGTGCGTGCGTTTCCAGAAACCTTTTCAAAGGAAACCGGACTTGTGGGGTCTGTTCCACCTAATTCTAAATAGCGCTGACATTAGCACCAACACAAATTAGTCTAAATCCAGGCCTACTACACAACCTTGCCCAGCAGTACACTGCACAGTTCACTGTCTACTCAGGGCAATGCTAACATTTTATTTTTTTTTTATAGTTGTGTGTTTTGAGCTGCATACTAGTGTCTGCATGCTGACACGCTCACAGTGACATGCTGAGAAAAAAAAACCAACATGATTTCACGGCAATTCTATTGGATGGCTTGTATTCCACCTGCTGGCGGCGCTACAGGAAGAGGAGGCGGAGTCACCAGGGTCATTAGGATTCATTGTCTGGGGACAATGAATGGCACGTGGGCTGGCTGAGAAAACGGTGCATCTTCAGGTGTCACTTACGTGCTGCGCCAGCAGGTATAACCAAGGGTCACCATGACATAGGCATTGTGAATAATCCCACTGTTTTCAGTATCAGAATCAGAAATACTTTATTCATCCCCGAGGGGAAACTCTTTGTAACAGCAGCTCACTATCACGTCAGTGCACACAAGAATAAAAGTACTAAGCAAGGCAAAAAGCAACAATATACTACACTATAATACAGGTAAGTACAAAGTGGGTATAAGTATAAATTCAAATTAAATTAAACAAGTGTAATGTACAAAGTGGGTTCACCGGTTGAGGTTATTATTACAGTATAAAGTAATAGTGCATGAGCTGTCAAGTTACGTGTAGCTTATTAACAATATATAATGGGACGGAGGATATTGCACAGCCGTACTAGAAGTATAAATAAGTATCACAAGTTTTGCCTGTCCGATCCGATTTCCATTTCTAGCATAAAAAGGGGTCTAGTGAAGGTGGTTTTTCATTATTGAAGGGCTCGGTTCTACCCGCCCCTGGTCCCCTCGCTGTGTATTTGCTTTGTTTCTGTTACTCCCCTCCCCTCTGTGCCTCTCCCTTCCTTAAATGTCAATCCCCTGCAGGGACAAATGAATGTCTGTACATTGGGCTGGCGGTGCATCTGCAGCCGTCCGTTCACGCCGCACCAGTCGGCGCCACCAAACGTCATCAGAGACTGTTGAGCGATCCCACGTTTGCAAAGCTGGTAGTCCATTTGTTTACTCTTAACACTGACGGCCCACATCGCTATCTATCTCTCTCAGGTTTCTGTACTTGACAAAGCATACAGGGGCTTGTTAAAGCTTTTTAAAAATCATGAAGGGTTCCAGTTCTAACAGCAAAAGCTCTTACGTTGCCATTCATGTCTGCACCGGATTGCATTGGTAATGTTACGGGGTCACCAAAGTCAGTAGAATAATCTGGGCACCATGGATATCTGTGCCAATATTCATGGCAATCCATCCGATAGTTGGTGAGATATTTCAGTCTGGACCAAAGTGGACCGACCGCCATTGCCATCGCTAGAACCATGACTAGCACGGCTGAAAAAGAGAGCGTTTCAATTCAAGCCGAGGTTTTGTCTGCTGAGTGAGGCTCTGCAGAGCTGAAGTGGGCACTTTAGTCGAGAGAACTCAAAACCAACTTGAAAAATAAAAACCTGTTGTGTTTAGCTGCAGCTAAACAAACACCAGCAGCCATTGAATATCACTGTGAGCTGAAATTGCAGCGTGCTGGGGTGAAATGAATGCCTTAAGCGGTATTATCTATTTTCCTTTTGAAATTCTTTAAATGCTCCGGGAGGGGGGCATGTAAGGCAAAATGCTGAGAACCAGCAGATTTGGAGTTTTACTTCAACAAACATTTATCAGAGGCAGTGCTGTTCTTCAAGCAGAAATAATCTCGTTGGTTGAGCTAAACCCCAGTGTGTGTTTGTGTGTGTGTGTGTGTGTAGCAGGCTAGAAAGGGAGCTTACTCATACTGTACTGTAAAATGGGGGTTTCCCCATTTGAAGTGAGGGCGTACATGCTGCCAGGGGGAAAGAAGACAAATCTGGACAGTCCCCTTGATCACTAATTTATGCCTGCTGTCAGCATATACTGTACAAATGTTGCAACTTGCTGGGAAAACAAACACACACACACACAACATTTGGTTGAAGCAGCATGTAGTTTGCCCATCACACATCCGTACATGCCCCTTTCTGAAATGACAAAATACTCAGAGCTGACAAGATAAACTCAGCGGCACGGCAGCATTTGTGCTCCTTTTACCGTGCCACCACATTTTGTTGGAATGTGACAGTGACGCGTGATGACGCACAAATCGTGCGCAGCGCAGCGCTGACGCAGGACAGAGGCCAAGCGCGCTTCGAACCGACTCACGAGGAACGGGGCCTGCCCGGCGCTCCCGGACCAGGGGAATCTTGTATCAAGAGAGTCTTCAGCGGTAAAAAATCCAAAGTGCACTGGAGCGCACGGACGTGAGACCAGACCAGGTTGCTCATTAGAACTGCTTCACAACAAACGTGGTCATGGTATGGTAATTATTATAATCAGCAAGATGAGATAAACAGACAGCATTGGGGAGCCGAATGCGGCCGTACAGCGACACGAGATTCAAATTTCAATTTTTTGCACGCATGTGATAATTGCACTGCAAGACAACATTCCTCCGCCATTTACTTTTACCGGTAGCTATAATATGTGTTGCCCGCAAAGAATGACTGCTAAATGTTCATCTGCAAGTCTCTGTAGCGGTCCCAGTAATCTGTGTCAATCTTAAGGTGCACTGAAGTAGAACGTCACGTGACGTGGTTAAGCAACGTTTGAGTCAAAAAATTTTACAAATGCAGCTGCAACTTTCCACTCATGTGGATAGAGATGTTTGATTTGAAAGAGAACGTATTCTAATTATGATTAGAACTATTGTAATAATCTATTAATTAACTCCCCCTGCTCTTTCGTTCGTTTCTATCTGCGGTATGTCTCTCATCTTTCTATGACTCACTCTGTATGGAGTGTTTTGTTAGAGTGATTGTTATTTGGGGTGCTTTAACTGTGCGCTCTCCCTCACGCCTCTGGGCCCATGGAGTGCTGTTTTTCTCTCCTACTCGGCTCTTTGCTGGACTTTTACAGTGCATAACCGTCGTCTCTGTTGCTCACAGCAGCAGGTTTCATGTTGCTCTACAGTTTCATCCCCTCATGGTAAATACCAGGTATTTTACTGACTCTCAATCATGTACTGTGATGTGCTCTTGCCTCGCCTGGCTACAACCACTGCTGCCATGGTCAGTGGAAAGTCGCGGTGCGACGCCCCCCGTTATAAACACACTTCAGTTGCCGCCAACTCTCTGAAGTCGCTAATAATTCCACTCTAACTGCGTGCGGCTATTGGCGCTGATGCTTGTGAATTTGACCTTGTTTTTCCAATGAGGCCCGTTTGGATAGAAAAGAGACAGTTCTGCGTCAAATATATGCATATTACCTCATTAACATACCTGCAATTAGCACCGGAGCACGGAGACGCTACTTGCTTAGTAGTGACTGCACCCTTTGCGGGTGCTTTGAGAAATTACACGGCCGCAAAAGCCGCGCAGTCCTTTTGTGAATTCCCCCCTCGGGGTTCTTGACCTGTAGCTTATGGTGGCTAATGTAAGCAGACTCGACACAGATTATGCTGCGTAACTGACAATTTCACGGCTGAAATTCTTAACATTGAAGATGGGTTTTACGGTTAGGCTGCGGCGCGGCTTGCAAAGGAGCGGTCGCACACAATTCCTAAATCTCTCAACGTGTCGTGCGACTCGGCACGCGCACTTCGCACGTTTGAAAGGGAAAAGGAATTAATGCGTTAATGTTGTAGAATCGTAAAATATTCGGCCACATGAGCATCCCCGAACTACAGCTGGGCGCGTTGCGGGGACATGCTCTGAGCGGGGCTCTCGGCTGCCTGACTGGCATTGTGGGTGACAGGAGAGCTGTAATGCGACAAGAAAAACGTTCATTAATTGATACTTGCAACGAGAAAAATGTAGTCTTCTATGTTTAAAAATGTCTGGTTTTGATAAAGAGTGTAAAGGTTTTGAATACCGTACAGCTCTGATTCACTCACCTACAAATTCTAGTGATATGTTTACAGTTTAAAATACACACTGTGCTTTAACATGTACGTATCATCCATCTATAAATCCTATGCATATACTGCACATAACAGCCCACTTCATGCATATAAAGTAATCTAGTACCCGTTCAGTATTTTTTCCTTTGCACTTGTTTGTATTTGATCACAATCTACAGAACACTTGACTTGTACATAGACATTGTATTTTGTTGATAACTGTTGCTTTATATACATATATACACACTGCTCAAAAAACTTAAGGGAACGCTAAATCATCACAGTATAACATCAAGTCAATTAAACTTCAGGGACATCAGTCTGTCCAGTTAGGAATCATAAGCGATTGTGGATCAATTTCACCTTATTTGGCGCAAATGAAACAGCTGCACTGGGGAGGCAACAGCAAGACAACCCCCCCCAAAAATGGAATGGTTTGGCAGGTGGTGGTTGCTCTCTCCTTATCCTCCCCGACTGAGTCTTCTCTAGCTTTGTGTTTTGGTGGTGTCCCTGTCACTGCTGGTAGCATGAGGCGGTACCTGCGGCCCATTCAGGTTGCACAGGTAGGCCAGCACCTCCAGGATGGCACATCGATACGTGCCGCCCCAAGAAGGTTTGCTGTGTCTCCCATCACAAACTTCAGAGCACGGAGGGGATATCCCGAAGACGTTGCATGAGGAGAGCTTTACAGGCCCGTAGAAAGGCACCAAGCCAGCAGCAGGACCAAACCGTCAGAAACAGCCTCCATGAGGGTGGCGTGAGGGCCCGACGTCCTCTAGTGGGACCTGTGCTCACAGCCCAGCACCGTGAAGCTCGAATGGCATTCGCCAGAGAACGCCACGATTGGCAGGTCCACCGTGGCACCCCGTTCTCTTCACAGATGAGAGCAGGTTCACACTGAGCACGTGACAGACGTCTGTGGTGAACGCTACGCTGCCTGCAACATCATCCAGAATTTGCATTACTGAGTCACATTGATTTTGATTTTGAATCCAGCCCTCACTCACATTACACAATGTATAGTAAAGATTTTGAACTTGAATATTTCGTTCATTGAGATTCGATATGCAATTTAAGTGTTCCCTTAATTTTTGTGAGCAGTATATGTTAAGTGTCAGACATCTATTTCATGTGTATAATATTTCAATTTTTTTCTTTGACCTATCTTTTGTTCAGCTTTGTTGTTGTTCTTTTTTTAGCTATATGTCTATTTCTTTCCTCCTGTTAGTTATTTTGTGTATAAGTACACTGAGAGCAACTTTAAACCGGAGTCAAATTCCTGGTACACAATGTGTACACATACTCCGACCATAAAGCTGACTGTGATTCGGATTTTAATTCTTCTCAGTAGCAATGACTGTCTGAGGCTCATGGGTAGTGTAGTGTTTAGAGCCGTCCGCCATGCCAGACAGACAAACAAAACGTGAATTCTCAGTTGAAGTTCAATTAATTCAGATCAGTGCTCCTAATTTAAACCTATATGATGGTTACATTATCCAAGAAGGTTTCTATGGTATGTAACATTGTAGATATTGTAAATTTGATATAGGAGTAAAAACTCCCAATTCGCAACTTTATTACTATTGTCCTTTGTGGCTTGTAACTACTGTGTAGAAAACATTACATTGGCTTGCCTTTTATCATGAATATATACTAGATGTATCTCACTGGCAAAGCTAAATTTGGCCCTATACTGTAGATACACCTTGGGCCTACAAGCGGCTGATACAATAAGCCTAATTTCACAACAGATGTTTTGACTTGTCACGAAAGGAAAAGCAGGGGTGCAAACAATAAGTCATGACAGTGTGACAGGAGTGTGCACAACACCAGGAGCGCTCATTTATCTGATTATTTACACATGTGCTTTTCCTACTATGACATGCTAAAATGTGTTCAGTGAAAAAGGCCTAGATCAACAACTGTACAATCTAATGCAATCCAATTCAACAGTCCTGCAAAAATACCGCCACATCAGACATGTTACGAATAGACAGGGAAGTTGCACAAATCAATATCAGCCCTTTTCTAATGGCGGGACCAAAAGTCCATACAATTGGTGTTGGTTGTGTTTCAGATACGCAATACATAATGTCACTCAACCTTGTGATTTATCTGCCAACTAAGCAATAGTAACTGAAATGCTTGATGCATGCATCCGGTTTTTTTTTTTCTTTTTTTTTTTTCTGGTTTGGGCCACAGTGGCAACCAGATGATCAGCATAGCCCTACATTATTTTCCCCAACTACTTCTTCTGTGTTCCCATACTGAACGTTTGACTTAATGCCAACAGTGGGAACAGTGCTGCGGAGTCTATAGTACAGAACACACGAAGCACTGTAACATTCCTTCACCTAATATATGTTGTGGTTCTTTGGTGCGACCATTGAGGGTGAAGTGAACCAATGTGATTATTTCTGCCTCCAGAGCAGCTCTGCCACACACTCCCTCAGTGCAAATCTAGTGGTGAGACCAACACAGATGTAGTGTAGGTAAGAGTTTGTCTCCTTGGGAGGACTATGGCTTAATCCACTGGTTGTGTCAGTCGTGTTTGTGGTATCGGTGGGAGTGCGGAGCAGCTTAAAGCTCCAATCCCTGACCTGTGACTCCCACACTGAGCTACAGGTGCTGATTAAACATCATGTGGCCAGATGTGGGCAGCAGACACACATGCAATTATTCTGTTACCTTTCCCACACACGCACATCTATGGACGCACACAATTGCACCTAAGCAATCAAACACACACACACACACACACACACCACATGAGTTCAAGGTATCAAAACAGGTACTGCTGAGTCCACTGACAGTCTAATAAATCTGATGTCAGAGGTCCTGAACTCTGCAGCAGGAGTAAGAGAAGCTGGAAGAATACCAAAAATGAGCAAAGGGAAAGAAAAAGAGCCCGGGTTTTTTGAGTCCTCAACAAGAAAGAACAAACTGTCTTTAGCAGAATAAGCTTTGTGTCTATGTTAATGTCGTACATGTTACAAACTACAAAGTGGTATATGCACCAAACTCAACCTCAGCTGGCTGGTTTCCCATAAAATAAACAAATTAGCAAACAAATTCAGACTGATTGACTATTGACTTGTCTTTTCTAAAGCATCACAAGGCATCAATACGACACTGCAGCAATGCATTTAACCATAATCATATTACAGTATAGTTTAAGTGGGGCTCATTAGAACTGCTTCACACAAACATTGTGATTGTATGGTAATTATTATAATTGTAAGTGTGTAATTAGTGGCATGAGATTCAATCTGATGTAATTTTTTGCATGTGTGTGAAAATTACACTGTAAGAAAAGTTCAACAATCCTCATAATGGCTTAAGTTTTTGCAATTTACAGAATTTAGTATTGAGTGTTGCCTACATGCCTACAGTTCGTGTAATATTGCCATATTGTTAATTTCAGCTCCTGAAATGCCCTCTGTTGGTGTTATTCTGCTAGTGTTGTATTGTCAACTAAATTAATGTGCAATGTACTTTAAAGCTATGACGTGAAAAATTTGCGTTTAGTTTTTTTCTCTTTACGTTGACAAATTCTGTGGTAGCATCAATAAAAGACACTGTGGCAGTTTGCAGCAAAAAGCAGACTGGAAAAATCGTTGCCAGGATTGTATCATTTTGTTGATGCGAAAATTCATTTCATTAGACTATGAAAGATGTTATAATCACAAACACCTAATGGTTTTAAAATACAAAATCAAAATTAAAGTTAATAAGGACCTTTCATGTATTCCTATCAGCATTTAAATCTACTTTATCGTTTTCCACAACACTCCCTAATACGGACCCATTTATTTAGGGGGGGGGGGCAGGGGATCTTCAGGGGGTGATTGCAGGTCAATAGTATAGCCTATGCCAAATAGAAGTGGTATACATCATCTGAAAGCTGGGAACGTGAAGATTAATTTGATATGCAGCTCAGCACTGTGTGTCAAGTTTTTCTAGACATAAATTGGTAAAAAAACATTGTCTTTAGGTTAGATGTCCTACATTTGGAGCGTTATTTAGGTTATTTATCTAGTTTCAAATGATACCAGTATCTTCACTCTAGCTTTAAAACTGAGCCCGCGACAGCATCTGAAAGACAGAAATGCCGTCCGAGGACTTAGGCGTGCTTGTGGAGTTTAAGAGGTTAATTTGTGTTCTTTACCTTTTTGCCACTTGGGGACAGCACAAAAAACCTAAGCACAACAGTGACAATTTCCCCGAATAAAGTTGTTAGCAAATGTGAGGCAAAATACTTTTTAACAACTAACATTCTGCAGACATGGACATGTGTTTCTGGTCAACTGATGACTATAAGCCAAATAACTCTTTTAACTCTGTTTGGTCATCACCAACTCCTGAGAAAAATAGCTGGCTCTTTAGCTGCTAAATGCTCTACTATTTTTATATAGAGCCAGGACAGTGACATTAGAATTTGGCATTGGAAAAACATAATGGCACTGAAAACATAACCTGAACTGAAAAAGGAAACACGAGAGAACGTCAATCCACTATCCGCTTTGAAGCCTCTGGCATGACTGCACACCTATGGCAATGGCATCCATGAGTTCACCTGGAACTCATAGAGAACTGGGCTGGGTTAACATGAACTTTTAACTGACGTTATGCTGACTAACGTTATGCCTTGGAACAAGCTCTAACGCTAGCTAATATGTGTCAGCTAGCTAATGACGTATGTGAAAAAACAACGGCAGAGAGAAACAGACTTCCGAGTATTTTCTCGAATAAAAGCTGGGTCTCAAATAATGGCCAGATGCATGGGTCGCCATGAACAAATAAAGGCCAACCCCAAATACAGGACCGTGGGGGGAAAAAACAAGGGTGGATAAACTGCTTGTGCCTGTCATATAATGTGCATGGCAACTAAGCATGATGTACATTTTCATCCCTTTAATTTCATAAATTCAACAATATGCAATATATTCATGCTATTTCCCACACTTTGTTATTCTGGATTACTCATCTTCAGCATTTCGGTCACTGCAGGTGTACTGTATGTGTGTGCCACAAGATTGTAATAGTGTAGCTATTGAAGGACCACATGGGACATGTGCAAATAACTGAATTTTTCACAACGTGACCCTGCAAATGTTTCACAATATAAGCCTTGTTAGGAAATTAAGGGATTCTGTCCACTCAAAAGCTAGAGGATTTGAAACGGATAAACGTAATGTTGAGTTTGTATTAACAGCATAATGCAGTAACAAAACCTTAACAGGGCAAGATCAGAAACCAAGGATGCTTCATCAGTTCCACGTGAAATTGTGGAAGCCATTGCCGTAGGTGTGCAGTCACCACAGAGGTTTTGGAGCGGATGTTGGGTTTTAGGCAAAGTGACGTTCTCTCCTTACTATGCAGATTATATGGAAATCATGCCCTCCTCGCCCCCTCCCCTCCACACTGAAACAGTGACAAAGATTTGAAACTGACAACCATTGGAACTAAAAAGAAACTGTCAGTGTAAAAAAAAAACACTGACATGAAGAAAAAAATCTGAGGATTGTCATTGAAGAACTCACTGGAATGCAAAAACTATCAAAATAAAATAAGATTGTAAGGACATGGTCAAAATATAAATAAGTGTGTTACATTCATTCCATATTGGAAGCATGGATTTTGTTTTTAAAGCCCTTGTTTTATGTTTCCATTGAACTTTTTTCAGTGGGAATACATTTTTCTGTGCTAATTAAACTATTTTTAATACAAGTGTTTCAATGCCATGTTTCTTTTTCAGTTCAGGTAAAATTGCGGGGGTTAGTAGTATTGCAAAGATCTTAAATTTGGCTCTCTGAATCTTGCTGAGTCCTTGTGTTCCATTTATATTATGAAAATGTAGCCCGCAAAAGACCTGTATGCACTATGCACCAGTGGGAAGTTTTCTACATTTTCACATTGTACACATTAGATTGGTGCTCTATCACTGCTATCTCACTGTAGCACAACATCTGACTAGAGCTATTTGTCAAGTTAAGTAAAAGCAGCAAGAAAGTCCCCAGGGAGGTGTACATTTGACATTATTTTGGACTGTAATAGTATGTGGCATATGAAGGCAGGGAGACAGGGACTTTGATGGAGCTGAAGGGCACGACATGGAAGAGGAAAAACAAATGATAAAACATCCGGGCGTCTGCTGGGTGAGGGATTCAGATGGGAGTAGCCTCATAAAGATGAAAACCTGTCTTTAAGTAATGTGGCAAGAAGACTCACCTTTAGGCCTTTCCTCTTTGTACATTAAGTGCAGCTCAGCTAAGTTTTGTGACAGCTTGTCAGCTTACCTAATACCCACTTCCTGTTTGTGGCAGGTCTTTTTAACACCACCGAGGTGCCTGGTTTTGGAGCGCCACATCTCAGTTTTTAGAGAAATCTCAATTTTTCGCCTGCCAGACTATTATTTATCCATTTACTTCTGACATGTCATTTTCCCCCCCAAATTTTCTCACATTTCCATGCACAGAGGTAGTTTGTGTGTATCTCTGTGTCTACTTGTGTGGGTTTCAGTGCATTTGTTTGTGTGTCCGTGAGCCAAATTGGCAGTGCCCTGCAGAACATCACTTATCATCTGGGATCCCATTTTTTTCCCCAGCACGTAGCACAGGCAGGGTGCCGTGTGTGTGTGTGTGTGTGTCTATCATTGAGACAGTCCCTGTATGAACCACCCAGACTCAATTCCCAGTTTGTCACAGCATTTCCTGTCATGTTGCCAAGGATCAAACTGAACGTAGACATACTGAGCTCCACAAGTTCACACTACATTGAGCAGCAGTGATGGTGAAGTCACTCAGTGAAAGTCTAGTTTTACAAGAAACTACTACTTCTCTTTGGAGGTATTCAAAGTGACTTTACCAATCATGCATTCATTTTTTTCGTAATGACTATCAATGATTATTAATCTTTTTGTAGTTTATTTTAATTCCTTTCAAAAGGTACAATATACTTTTTTATAATCTTGCCCTACTTCCCATCAGCTGGTCAAGGTCCTTCATTGATCCTTTCAGTCCAGTCCCTTGTGAATTATGTTTCTATTGGACGAATCTGCAGATTTTTATTTTTTTTTGTTTGAATTGCCCAAACTAATAACTTCACCATAATGCACTAGCATATATGGATATTGTAAGAATAATTAATTGGAAAAACATTTAGAAAAGGTAAGCTGGATGAACCACCAATATCAACATTCTGTTTGACAAATCTGTTGTCTCTGCACCTACACTAAAAGCCACATCATATTTTTGTCCTCCAGTGTATTGATGATATTTCACATATACTAATACCCTTTCAACCAATCAGTAAGTTCATTGATGAATTACGATGGCATCCATTGCAAAAGGGTCAACTCTGCCCCTTCTCTTAACTGAGCTCACTGAGTTCCATACAAAAAGTTGCTCCCAGCAGCTTTGTGAATAGTTTGAGAAGAAACTCTTTTAACTGCCATTTACAATTGCGAATATGAACTGTCTTCTTCCCTAGGAACTGTCCAGTGCATTATTTTGTGTTAAACTGAATTACACAACGCCGTTATAAAATGATGAATAAATCTATCTTGTATCTTGAAAATTCTAAACTCTCACACCAGTTTTCCTGCGACCTGGCACATGTTGTTGGCACAGTACTCCATGCCCCACCCTGCAGTGAGCACAGCCTATAATGCTCATCATGTGTCGAGAGATCCTTAGACCCTTCCAATGGGATCCATTAATATGTAATGAAAGTCTAGCTATTAATTTCCAAGACACCTTGTCATGGACCAAAGTGTTGGTCAAGGGGGAATTGACTTTAATTGGCATTAAAGGAACCACACTAAGCTGATTTAAATCCTATCTATCAGCATAGGCGTTGCCTGGCCATGGTATTCTTCTGTGAGGAACCTCGGAGCTATCTTTGATCAGGATTTATCCTTTAAATCCCACATGAAACAAACTTCACAACTGCCTTTTTCACCTTCTTAACATTGCAAAATAAGGCACATCCTGGCTGAAAATAATGCAGAAAAACTGGTCCATGCATTTGTGACTTCTAGGATGGATTATTGCAACTCCTTATTATCAGGCTTCCCAAATAAGTCCCTTTAGATGCTTCAATTGATCCAGAATGCTGCGGCACGTGTACTGACAAGAACTAGGAAGAGAGATCATATTTCTTCGATATTAACTGCTTTGCACTGCCTCCCCATAAATTCCTCAGAATAGTACTAAAAATCCTTCTCCTCGCCTACAAAGCTCTTAATGGTCAGGCACCATCATATCTTGAGCTCATAATACGTTATTACCCCACTAGAACACTAAGTTCCCAGAATGCAGGATTACTTGTGGTCCCTAAAGTCAACAAAAGCAGAATGGGAACCAGAGCCTTCAGCTTTCAAGTTCCTCTCCTGTGGAATCAGATCTCAGTTTGGGTTTGGTAGGAAGATACCATCTCCACATTTAAGAGTTGGCTTAATACTTTACTCTTTGCTAAAGCTTGTAGTTAGAGCTGGCTAAGGTGAGTCCTCAACAATCCCTTAGTTATGCTGCTATAGGCCTCGACTGCCGGGAGACTTCCCATGATGCTCCTCTCTCCTTTTCTACGATTGCGGATCCCCTACTACCCCCATGTTCCTGCTCGGCAAATGCTACTACAATTATTATTATTAGTCTTATTATTCCTATCTATTATTAATATTATCACTATTATTACATTATTATTTAATGTGGAATTTGCATTGTGCTACTGTATCCTCTCTCTCTCAGATGGCCGCCCACCCTGAGTCTGGTTCTGCTCAAGGTTTCTGCCTCTTAAAAGGAAGTTTTTCCTTGCTACTGTCGCTAAGTGCTTGGTCACAGTAGGAATTGTTGGTTCTTTGTAAATAAAACTATAAAGAGTACAGTCTAGACCTACTCTATAGGAAAAGTGCAATGAGTTAACTTGTGAATTGGCACATATAAAATGTAATAGAATTAAATTAGTACCATACATATTCATTCCAAATTGCACTAAACATACAGAAATAAATGGTACATACAAATATACGCAGGATATCTAAAGCAGATTATATGCATGTATACAGTGGATGGGAGATGTTAACTCAAGATCTTGCATCGTAATGGTTTCGATAAACTTGGGCAAATTGACTGGAAAAGGAAACAGTGGAGTGAAAAAAATAGTTAAATCAACCATATTAGGTTTAGAAATTACTTAGGTATACAAATACAGCAATCCACACATGTGCACTCACACATAAATGTACTGTACCGCCTAAGCCCCCCTCAGGACTATCATTACCATCAATGGGCTTACTTATGATGCTCCTCTCAGTGCTGGGAGAAAAATAATGTAGCTGCTTTTCATAAAGTCTCTGTAATGGATCTCAAATGGATTTGTCAAATTGACTGGGGAGGAGAGGAACTGCTTGGAGGATGGGACATTTTTCCGTTCAATTTATTTATATAGCGCCAAATCATAACAGAAGTGATCTCATTGCACTTTTCCTATAGATATAATTTTTTTATGATAAGAATGTAATGGAATTGGTAATATTAATATTAATAAAATAACAATAGGGATAATAGGGATATGAATAATAATGTCAATGATAGTAATAAGACTAATAATAATAAATAGCATTAGTAGGTGGTCCGCAATCATAGATTCAGATTCTACAGCTCCGGAGGCAGAAGAACCTGCTGAAAGCGATAGAAGGAAAGAGATGAGAGAGCACAAAACTATGAGAGAGAAAATGTCGAGTTAGTAACATGTATCATTGGTCAAGGTAATTATTCATGACACATTTATAAATAGACTCATGACAGTCGTTGCCAAAACCAAGCACATATGACAGCATAATGTAATGGTAACACATAAAGCTAAATTGTTACTTTAAATTTAATAATTAGGCCCGCTGTGGCATGTTTATGACAGGTTATGTTTTCATAACATTTAAAAACAAAGTCAACTTTGTACTTAAAGTGACATAATTGACCGAATGACAAGGGTCATAAACCTTCATAAAGACTCCTTCATGTTCATGACAGGTGTCATGTTATGAAAGTGTCATGTCATTCTTTTGTTGTCACCTTCAAATAAATTCTTACCAAACTAAAAATCAGTAACAGGAATAAGAAATGACCTTGAGACGATAAAACTGTTGAAAAAAAAGGGCAAAACAATTAAACACTACAACCAGTAAACGTTTAACTATCAACCCAAACTGCAGTGGTGAGGCGGTCCATACTCTGCAGGCAGCAGGAATAGTATCTACAGGTTAACCAGCACTTAGTACTGTCTGACTCAAACTGGTTCATGAAGGAATCAGGCAAGCACCAAAGCTCCCAAGCCGTCTTCTCAGGATTCTTTGGCATATAAATTACAGGCATGTACGGGAAGTGTTGAGAGCAGGGAGTATGTACGAGAGCTGGTATTAGCAGCACCTGAGTCGAGTTAGGTCAAGTCAAGGATGCAGGTTCGGGCTCAGCAGGGAGCACATACAGCTACATAAGCAACCGAGGGGGAAATGTGTCGACGAGTCACCACATAACTGGTTTGCCAGATCAACTTAAAATCAGTGTCACACCTCAAATGTAAAAACAAAAAAAAATGATTTGAATGAGACAATAAAGAGAAGACTGTAAAGAGCTGCTTTTGTAGCAGTAGAAAAATAGTGTAAATTCCATGTGGGTAGTCAGAAAGATTCTGGTTCCAACACCAAGTCGACAGTTGTTAATGGATTGTATAATTGACCAGCTCAAAGCAAGAGAAGAATATACAGGTGTAAAAGGTGGCAACCATTCTGTAAAGCTGACTCTGTAATGTTGACAACCAACATGTCGAAGGAAAACATTGTTGAATCACAACTTGTCATTTACTCATAGAACAAAAGTAACCTAAAAGTAGTCTGACACATTATCATGCCCCCTATGCTCCTCACTCCACAATAGCTAATATTTGCTAAATAGTGGAAGGACATCAGTGTGTTGGAGAAGAAAACCATTAAAGCAATACAGAATCATCCTAAAATTGTAACGAAGGAGGTTTGGTTGTCATGCAGAACAAAGAAGACAATTTTGCTGCAGCTTTGAAACAGCTAACCTTCAACTCTTCTGAACACCAATAAGAATATCAGAAGGTTGATGTTTATTTTATTCTAGTCTTCTTCCTCTTATGACACATTCATAACAGCCTTGCCAATTCACCTGGAAGACCTGTTGTGACAGGAACTGACTTCTTGCTTGAACCCTTGACTCAGATTTGTTGATTTCTTTATGAGGGGTACATTTTTAAACATTAACTTGTTCCCTTTTTGAAGGGTTTTATGTGAGGGTTCACTCTTGTTTAAAGTGAGAAACTTTTATACCACCATTCCACGTGCTTCCAGAACTAAAGCCACAAGGAATAATGTCTTAATTGCTGTCCTAGGAAACAACTGAGAAACTTAAAAATATTCATATAATACCTAAATACTTAAAATGTGTTGGAAGGCTTTTACTCTTCAACACAACCAGGAACGTCTAAGCTGCTCTATGGAATATTTTTGGGGTTCAGTTATCAAAGGTTTTAGATATCTTGTGTAGGGAACCTTGAGTGACTGTTGGCTCAATGTTGACTGTTGACCCATGGCTCAAACATACTTGAATCCCAACGCAACTTTGTTTTGTCAGTTTGGTGGTCTCCTCTTCAGGTTTGCTTTCACAGAAGAATCCCTCCAAACCATGGCTCAATTGTGCAATTGCTATCACTTTAACCATACCACGCACAGACGTCATTGTGTGTTGGACCCTGCCAAACGCAGGTGACCTACACTCAATACTGTGCCTGAACGCATTCTGTGTGCTCTGCTAAAGTGCTCCTCACGCCATGCCTTCTCTGTACACAGTGTTAAGCATGTACTTTACAAGCTCAGTACACTGGTACAAGTGAATTTCATGTGCAATATGTTTCCATGAATCTTTTTAAGCCCATGTAGCTCATTTAACGTTGAATCCAGAAGCCATTGGCTTTTCCCACATTTATTTGCGGTGCTTTTAAATAGTGCAGGTGAAGCTAATAGTGTAGCTGCTAACGGCGGTGCTTCTATGTACCGAGGTAGTCAAAATAAGTGTGATTGTCTTGTTGATTGGTTGTCGCTCCCCCAACTCAGAGGACATTTGCAAAAAGTTGGACCTTCCTCAAATTCTCGATGTAATGCCACAGCAACACTTTTGAGTCTCGAATCGCCAGGGTGCAATTTGGAGGTTTCAATCACATTGAAAGGCAGCCTGCGGCACCTCTAGCGTTTGAGTATATGTTTGAACATACGCGACATCTTTGCCGTAGAGGATGGGAACTTTACACAATTGGGATTCTAGTAGTAATAACCTAAAAAAATGGAACTGTATTAAATGCAATTAATTGTAATGAGGTATATATGACAGTGTTAAGGGCTAGACCAGCTCAGGAAAAAGTAAAATTGATATCTTCAACCTCCTCATACTAATATACAGTACCTAAAACACATGCATGCATACGCGCGCATATTATAGACATAAACAAAGCTTATTTACTTACTAGTATATTCCTGGAAATGTAGAATGAAACCACATTCAGACTGAATCACGTTATGCCTTATTCCTTTGTATGCTCATTCTTGTAATCTCTCTCTCTCGTTCTCTTTGCCAAACACACACACACTAACTGAATCAGAAGCAAAGGTCACTGGCTGACTGCAAACGTCCGCAAGTCGTTCCAAGATAATGAAACGAACTCGGAACTCATTCTGTTCGGTGCCGGCAAACCAGGAAGACTCTCTCACTCACCAAAAACACATCACATTTAAAAAGAAATTGAAATAAACAAAATAAATGTAGTACATCTGGCCCAAACATCCCCCATCCCATACACTGGCCAACCCTGACATTCAAAGGCACACACACACTCCCGCACAGTGCCCAACAGCGTTCAATCAAGATTCGGAAGCGTGCTCTGGCTGCAGCTCAATTTGTCCGTTAACTAAAGGTCATGCCGAGTGTATTTTACCAAGGAGTCAGTATTTCAGAGCTTATTTGCTCCCTTTTACAACCTGCAGCTCACACTTCAAGGCGGTAATTTACAGACAGACAAAAGCAGCGAGAAAGACACAAGTTATGTTTCCATCCCACTGTCAAGCGTCATGGTTTTTGGGGTTGTGTTCGGTTATGTTCCCGTTTTATTTTGAAATAGTCTCCTTCGCTCATGTGTCTTCTAGTTTGGCTTCCTGTCCTTGATCGATTTGAGTGTTTTCGCCTGTGTTGATTGGTTTCACCTGTGTCCTGTTATCCTGCTCTCACCTGTGTGTTTAGTCTCCGCTCTTCCTTTGTCCTGTGTCAGTTCCTAAATCGTCGTTTCTGTGTTGGTTCGGTCTGCCTGTTCTGTTTTGGATTTATGCCTGCAAGTTACCTGTCGACCAACACTGCGTCTCATGTTGTGTGAAATTCATCTTGTTTTAGCAAGAATATATAGCAAATTAGTCCTACTGAAGCCAAACTAAGGCACATTGCTTTATGCAGGCAATGCTTTATACAGTACACATCTATCTGAAGTCTATTTGTTAGATCAAAAGCAGAGTCTCAATTTACTTTAGACTTAATTTCCCCCAAGGTGGAATTACAACATATAATGACAGAAAACAGTACACACTCAGGCCAGTTCAGCAAGGCCTATTATTTAAGGAGGCTCTGGCTGTGGCTTTCCCAAAGCGAGCCTTTCTGCACCTCAGTGCTCTGCCCCTGCGCCTGGAGGGCATGATGATGGATTAGGTGGATGTGTGATGGGATGAGCAATTATTCTGGCATCGGTGTTGGTTATGCATCTGAGTTTGGCCTGATTAGTAACGGATAACTTGTTAAAGAATCAGGTGGAACAGTACAATAGAATTGATTGAATAATGCTCTAGTACAACAATAGGAGGAGATGGGTGGGGGGGGGGCATAAAGTCCTTCAGGTTTGCGGATGATTGACTGTCTTTGGTGGCTCCTTTTTTGGATCTCATGAGTGTGCTGGGTGAAACGGAGTCTATTTTCCAGTGTCACTCTGAGGTATTCTTATTGAAACTGTCAACCATTTCAACTGCTTGGTTATTGACGAGAATGGAATGCTGAGGTGAGGAGGGACCAATTATTATTTCCTTTGTTTTGCTGACATTGAGGTGAAGATAGTTTTCCTCACATCAGTTGTGATAGACCAGAGCGGAGTGGTTATCAGTGTGTAGGGCAAGAATGGCTGTGTCGCTTGAGTATTTGAGGTAAGTAGTTACGGGTGACGGACTGGTGCTGTCATTGGCGTACAGTGTGCACAGGAAAGGGCTCAGCACTCCAGTGCCAGTGGTGAGTGCGGGTGATGTGGCTGTGCAACCCGCATAGCCTGTAGTCTGTCACTCTGAAAGCGATGCAAGAGATGGATCAGACAGGGGGTGGAGCGGCGGGGGGTTTGAGATGGTGGAGCTTCTGGATCATCAGATGCCTTATGATGGTGTTAAAGACAGAGCTGAAGTCCACAAAGAGGATCCTGACAAAGGTGCCTGGGGAATCCAGGTGCTGGAGGAAGAGGTGCAACAGGCAGGCCACACCATCCTCTGTGCCCCTCTTAGGGTGCTTTCACATCATTGTAGCCCAGGTCATCATATACTACATTGTTTGTAGTCTGCGTAGACTGGTTTCAACCCTCACTAGCTCTTCCTTAGGGTTATAGATTAGTTTCACTTGTCGGCCCACACCTAGATCCCCTCCAATTTACCTATAATGTTAAGGGGGCTTGCAAACCTTCCTCCTTTAGTTCGGTTGAGCACTCGAGTTCGTGTTCCCCCTTGCTGTGGTTCGTTTGGACAGGTGTAAATGCAGCAATCGCACTCGGGTGCACACCCAAAAGAAGACCAAACAAACGAACTCTGGAGCGGTTCGTTGAAAATGGATAGTTTGCCTAAAGTGGTGTATACAAACGATGTAGTATATGATGACATGGGCTACAATCAACCAGTTGTCTCTCCACAGTAAGAGTTCGCGTCGTGCTGCCTGATGGCTTTTCCTCCTCTCTTTGTTTACTTCCGGGAGTTCCACTGGAATTTTCCCGCACGTCAATTCTGACCAATCGAAGAGCAGTTTAGGAAATATGTTCAAAGACACATCTGGCCAATGAATGATGTGGATGTTATAATGGGACTTGTGTTGCTGCATTTTGGTTCGTTTCATCAACTGATACGGACCAAACCAAACAGTGATTGTGTGATCCGAAACGGCTGAAAAATGCTACAACGTATAATTCTTTGTCCTTGATCGAACTACAGATGTGAAGTCACCCTAAGAAGGGCACAGAGGATGGTGTGGCCTGCCTGTTGCAGCTCGTCCTCCAGCACCTGGATTCCCCGGACACCTTTTTGTCCTTTGTGATATGTTTAATACTCTTAACATGCCCTTATTAATAAAGGCATTCTACTACATCCTTGGCTCGGTGTGAGTGTGCCCGAAGTAAGCCAAGTGGCTACCCTCTTTCTATAGAGTGGCAGGATTTAATATTGTTTCTCCATAGAGTTGGTAGAAGAATTCCAGAGGATATAAGACACACAAAATGTTTGTCTTCTCTACTACCTAAGACTGAATCTAAAGGACACCTCATTGTCCATCTTGGGCTTACATTTTTAACCCCCCTTCTAATTATTTCACTGATTATACCCTTTTCAAATGTGTCTAAAATGTGTTGTATCTACACTTTTAACTTTTAAATGGTTTATATGGTATTTTAGACATCATGGAAGGCATGTTGAATTGCCTTTTTAGTATGAAATGTCAAGTCAACACTACTAGCAAGCCACCGACATGTCCTCTGTGATAATGGCATCTAAAGTGACCCTGATATTAACCATTTTTCTTCCTGACTCCAGGGTGTTCAACACTGTCAGTCATAAGGTGTAACAAGCTGTCGCAGCGTTAACCTGATCCATGATCAGTGCAACCACTGATTGATCTAAGTCAGGGGTTTTCAAAGTCTGACACTGTGGCTCCCAACTCAGACATAATTGACACAACTACAATCCATGGGTTGTCATCCATGTGTTTGTGTTAGTTGACGGGTAGTTGTTGACCAGCTTAACTGTTTTTATGCATAAGTTACTACTCTTCTAGAATTGTTTTGTCAGTTACTAAACAGCTTCAGATACATTATCACTATCTGGCACTGGAAAACCAAAAAAATAAATACAATCATCACATATGCGGTCTGGTTAAGGGAGACACATACAATAAATGAAAGAAAATGTATTCAAATGCATATGGATTTTATCTGGATGGGAGACATTTTAACTGACAAGTGTAAATGGGGCCGGATGACAGTTTCTTCAATTAAAGTGCCAGGCAACATTTCATCTGCATTTGCAAGACTGTCATTAAAATATTCTATCTGCATATAGAATTGTTCTGCCTTCTGTCAGAATCACACTGTGGCTGCAATATACATGAAATATAAGGAATTCAAAGGCAGCAAAGATGGAGTATCTATATAGACAGGGTAGCATTTCTGTCACTTGGAAGTTGTGAAAAAAGAGACAGAGAGCGCAAGAAGACAGCGAGATAACCTCAACGCCAGCTAAAGCAATGGCATTCACGTATTCTAAAAACAAATGTCACAGGAGCGAAAAGAAAGTTGACATTTTTGAGTTCTAGATTGCTTGGTTTTCATTCATCACATTGGGGAACACGAGAGCAGGGAATCATCTTGCAGTTTTCTCTATTCACCATGTGGTTTCTACTTACAGTATGTTCTTCAGTGTTCTATATTCAGCGCATTTGATTAGGCCCCTTTCTCTAAATTAACATGCAGGGGACATCGAGCAGCATCATGAGTTAATGAGGAGGGTAAAGGTCAGGGCTTGACAACACAGTAGAATGGAGTTGCAGTTTGATTGCTGCCTGGACACCATCATCACAGCACTCATGTAGCCTCATGATAATACAGTAATCCCTCTTCCGCAGACAAACATACTACACGTTACAGCAGCCTCAAAATGTTCAACTTTCTCCTAATTGGATATTTGCTTGTGCTTTAAAACTCACTCTTCTGTGTTCATAAAACAAACAACTTGAAAACACTTTATTCCCAGAGGTATCCGTCACTGAGGATTTTAGCCACACATTTGTTGTTGTATTGTTTTGGGGGTCCCCCCCCTCCCAATCTACAATGTTACATTGAGTTTTAATTAGCACAACAAAGGATCAACTGTCCTCCACTGACATCACTCTAGGGACACACTCCGAAGCTCCCTGAACAGCTCTCATAAGGAAGCGGATTCTTACAGTTTCTGCAGTTATGTGATATGTGAAACTTCATGTCCATTATCTGTAACTGCAAGAAATATTTTGCGCCATTTTTTACGACTTGTGCATTTCATCTATATATTTCCATCAAATCGGACCAAATATTATAAATCGTCTGAAATGTTCACATAAGTCGAGTTTCCATCCAAATGTAGTGCAAATTTCAATCTAAATTCAAGAAAATCAGCAAAGGAAAATGCATATTAATTTGTGTTTCTATCCACTATGGCTATGCGAATATTAGGAGTTGGGCGCATCAAGATAAACAGCTGGTGGTGCAAATTCTCTAGTCGGGTGCATTGCAGAAGAAGAAGGGGAAAACAAGATGACGCAATTTAAAAAGACCACCAGTCAAACCTCAAATGATCAAAAACCATGTGGAAAAACCTGGTGGCAGTATGGCGTTTATGATGGTTTACGTATTCATTTGAGTAACATCACAGTTTCCTCATCAGTCCATACATATCTGATGTTTTGCCTGCAGCTATTTTTCGTTTAACATTTAAGTCACACACTTCACGTCCGTCATGATTTCTTTACTAAGCCTGTTTCAACTTTGTCGCGTTTTGTTTTTATCGATGCACCGTGTTTTCCACGTCAGGCAAGTTTTTTTTGTTTTTTTTTCTTATTTCCGTTGTTTCCACTTAGTGTTTTTTTTATGCGCAAAGTGAAAATGTTAATTGAAGCAAGTGGGTGGAAACACGCGGTTTTTGATGAGTCAAAATTAAAGAGAAAATACAGCAAAACAACTTTTATTTCGTTACATAATTCTAATTTGTAAATTTGTAAGTTTTCTTGGTAAATGTAGACTTCTATTGATTCTTAACATTGACATTGTACTGTGTATTATTGTATATGTGACAATAAAGTTTTAATAAATAAATAAAAATATTTGTTCAAAAACCCAGGTACCTCATGTTGAAATTGCACACTAGCATGTGAATAGGAAAAAAAATATTTACTGGTTTATAGTGAAATTTGTATTTTTTTT
This sequence comes from Coreoperca whiteheadi, assembly GCA_011952105.1. Classification (NCBI taxonomy): domain Eukaryota; kingdom Metazoa; phylum Chordata; class Actinopteri; order Centrarchiformes; family Sinipercidae; genus Coreoperca; species Coreoperca whiteheadi. The sequence continues at coordinate 27,731,389 of CM022489.1, forward strand.
TTGTTTCTTTCTCAAAATTTTAAATTTAAATTTTACCCAAGCCCACCTCATTAGTTGTGAAGATTCATTCATTTTTTTAAGAAATAGCTCGAGATTGATTGTGCCTGGCAGTGTTGTGCAAGTTCACACTTCATAAGAGCTAGCTCAATGTTCAGTTCACACAGATTGAAATGAAGTAGTTAATAATTAGAGTTCACAATTTACAATTTTGAACTAAATTCACAGTACCAAAAATTAACCAGTTATCATTCATTTCTTTCCATTACAAAATGCTGTGGGTTTGACTCGGCTGGAGGAACATTGCGGCCGTTGGCTCGTGGTCTTACCCTTTGACGATTTCTTGTGATCACTCGCAGCAATATTAGCCAAGACTGGTCGGATGCTTCAGCTCGATGTGTCGTTTTAAAAATCTGTGACCCAAACCGACAATCATGCCGGTTGTCGTAAAACACAGTACATTCATGCACAAAGGTGCGCTCAGGAGTCTTTACAGCTTAAACAAGAGTTGTTGGCAGCTTAGCATTTTTGAACTTTGGAGAGAAACCGGCTAGCTGTTTCCACCCGCTTCCAGTCATTATTCTAAGCTAAACTCATTCCTTACTTAGCACACCGATGTCAGAGTGGTATCAGTCTTCTCATTTTACTATCAGCAAGAAAACGAAAGGCTGAATTCTCCAAAATGTTAAAACGGTTTGTTTTAACAGGAATGATCTTGATACGATTGGTACTATTGACCTGGTGTAAACTAGCATATTATCTTCTTTGATACACATGGAGTCGACCACAACAATGCTATCTCCTCGAGATCCCCCACACCGACTAACTGGTTGAGCAGTACGAGTCACCTTGAGCCCAGGCTTTACTGCACATGCGCACACACCAGCCCTGAAGCTTTCCTCATTTAACCACAACGCAAATTTAACCTTATCTTATTTTCCACACGTTCCACCTGGTGACTCACAATATTCCACAGATCTCTTTCTTTTCCGACCATTCAAGAACGAGATAAATACCTTTCCGGGCTAAGTGGACGAGATTAGACATGGCCAACCATTGTCAATTTCTTGTCTGTTATTCATTTGTTTGTTTATCTGTTGTCTGTCACATATTGTACCTGCTTCATGGAAACTGGGCTAATGGAGATCCTAACATACAATCCTCGCCGTGAGGCATTTAATTGCGATCTACGTTCTTTGGATGGACTGTTTCCCTCCACGTAGGAGGATGATACAGAACAGCAAGGTCTGCAGTTTATCTTGAGAAACCACGCCATCATATTTGAAAAGAGCAGTTGCTGTAGACTTTTTCTAATTCATTTTTTGGTGCTTTGAATGCCACCACCCTAATGCCATTGAGCTCCATTGTACTGAGGTGAGCTTTACCCGATATCTCAAAACCTCAACAAAATCACACTATTATCTCGTAGGAGAATAAAAGGAAAAGATATCCCCCGGTGATTTTGGGCTTCTAGACATGGCCTCACACATGCACAACACAGACACACACACACAAGGCCTTGAGGTATCAGCTTGCCTTTGTGCAGAGAGTAGTCAGGGCTATCCTTATCATTGCTTGATGATAATAAAGAAGGTGGGATGCTTTTCTTCCACATGGAGAGCAGATAACAAAGAAAGTGCTGGACTGTCTGAGATACCGTTCCACGGACCAGCCTCCCATCCTCTCCACCCCCCCCCCCCGCCGCCCTCCCCTTCTTTACCGCTGTTCCCTTTTGTTGTTTGAGAGACACATCGGATCGTGTTGCAGGAGAATAAGCGAATAGACGACAGGTGATACTGTGTCCGCTTGCAGGTAAGGAATGTTCAGATGGTATTAAGGGGAGAGGAAAAGCTGAGAGAGAAAAGAAAGTTTGGGAAAATCAAAGAGCAATAGGTGCATGACAATGCAAAGATTCATCCTTGGGGGACCACGCACGCCTGTACAAAATGGAATATGAGAATGACGGCACACTAGACTCCACTCATTTTATGGAATTACTGAAATTCAACCACACCTGGTGTATTTTCAAGGCATGTTTGCCTTGGTTGAAAAATGACTCATGCTGTCTGTACATCAATGCTATGGCAATATCATAACTGAGATACTGTATTTCACTCACCAAAGTAGTGCAATACCTCAAGCCCTGCCACTAGCACGCCAAAAATCTACCACATTAAACTATTTGCTACCACTGAAAACAATCCCAAATGGACAGCCACACCACTGTAGTCTTGTAGATTATTTGCCAGCAGCCAGTGGATTTCTGTGCTGGGATCCTGCCGGAAAACAGGATCCGGGACCCCCCAGATTGGAACCGGCACCCTCTGAACTTGAATCATTTTTGGTGTCTAAATAATTTGGCTTATGGTCATCGTAGGCCCCACGACTAAGCAAGCAGGCGTTTGTGCTGTGAAATAGCGAAATGACTGGTTTAAATTAGGGGGCGAGTGTGGAGACGCGGCGCTGTCCATAGTTCTGAAACGGAGCGGAGAGATCGATAAACAGGCAAGGCAGAACACGTCACTTCGACCGGTTTCTTAGCCTGCTCCCTTTTCAGGTTGTAAACAGGACTTTCGGGGAACGACAGGGAAGTGAAGGGACAGTCAACGGGAGAGGGGGAGAGAGAAAGAGAGAGAAAGAGAGAGAGAGAGAGAGAGAGAGAGAGAGAGAGAGACACACACACATAGTTTCAGCAGGTATTTTCCAGCGTGCTCCTGGCTCTTTGGAGTTTTGACGCGTTCCGTGACCTTTTTCCTCTCCCCCTGACCCGCCAGAACAGCACGCTCTCTGTGTTCCGGGGACCTCCTGATTGACAAACGAAGCACTGCCCACTGTATATGTGCATCCACCTCGCCCTGATGCTGGACACAAACGCTCAGAATTCAAACTGATTTGCTCAGAGAAGAGCGGTTGCCCTTTGAGCATTCTCCCACGATGTGAACGTGTGGTCGGGATTAAACGGAGCTGACTTATTTGACCATCTGTGTTCCTGTTTAGTTTCACAAGCGTATGCGAGCTGAACTGATGTCTGCTAGTACACTGCGGTGGAAGGACTCGCTCTCTGCGTCTCTCCCTTCAGACGGCCAGCGCCACGTTTTGGTCTCGCTCTCTACGTCATCTTCTACGTCACCTTAAATCTCCCAGCAACGTCAGCTGGTGACATGGTGGCTCCCTGGGTAATTTGACTTTGGGCGAATAATAATAAAAAGGAAACGCCCGGGCGAGGTACAAAAAATATATGCCAAAAAAGATTGAAGAAGATGACAGCTGTAGAGGTGTATATAGGTCAAAGTTAATGCTACGAAAAAGAGGATCCTTTGCTTCGTGGTCAGATACACTTCACAAGCGCTGGAGGAGGTATTCCGAATTTCAACTTAAGATAGCACTAATGCAGTATTAAATGGTAAATGGTAAATGGACTGTACTTGTATAGCGCTTTTCTAGTCTTTCTGACTACTCAAAGCGCTTTTACACTACATCACATTCACCCCATTCACACACATTCACACGCTGATGGCAGGAGCTAACTGCCCATCAGTACAACTTAAACTAATCATTCACACTCACTCAGACCCCGAAGGCGCAGCTTCGGGAGCAGTTCAGGGTTCAGTATCTTGCTCAAGGATACTTCGACACATGGCCGGGGGAAGCCGGGATCGAACCGCCAACCTTACGATTGGTGGACGACCGCTCTGCCACCGAGCCACAGCCGCCCCCTAAGAAAAAAACCTTCTCATAAAGTTGGTGCCGGGTGGCGAATGACTAACAGTCTGAACAAGAAAAGGACTCAATCCCGACTAGTAAAATATTTACATTTTAGTGGAAAATGCTGCGTATTCTGAAATACAAAATACAAAAATACTACAAAATGGGCAACATGAGAGAAGAGCACTCGTCAACAGCGAGACAAGTCTGGATTCTCAGATGAATTAGAGAAAACTGAGAATAAAGTGGTTTTAATTAAGATATAACGTTGTCTGAATCCGGCATCAGTCTCTGCTGCGTCGATTTTGTAAGTCGGTTTTATTCAAGTCGTCCAACTTGGAAGTGCAATACGAAATTGCTGGAGCTACCCCTTAAACAAAAAACTACACATCATCACATGCTGGGTTTTATTTTTTTTCCTATCGGCCATGATAACACTGTACCAACGAAAACGCACCGTATAAATCATTTCCCAAACTTTCTGCTGTAAAAAAAATCCATCACATTATACAGATCCACTTTCTGTTTCAATTTTGATCTATTATACTTGCTGCTGCTGTTTTTTTCTTTTGTGTGTGTGTGTGTGTGCGTGTGTGCGCGTGTGTGCGCGTGTGTGCGCGTGTGTGTGCATTGATGGATTAGCCCCATCATGGTAGACCATTACACGCACTGCTTCGAAACGGCAACTGAAATTCACAATTTGACACAAAAAGGTCAGTTTACTTGTCATGGGGAGTGCCATTCAGTCCTGGGCAACGTTTTGCATGGCTTTGGAGGATCTTTCTCAAGTCAGAGAAAAAAATACCCCCTGAGGATGTCATCAGCACAGTTTAGGCTCGGAGGCTACACATTTATAACAGAAAGCCCGCGTAGCTGCACAACTGGAGACGTTGGATCCAGCATTTACGGCGCTTGACCCATACTTACTTACTTAAAGCAAGCATATTATAACCTCTTACTGCATCAAATGGGACCTCTCTTTGAAAAGGGACTTTCTTGTAAGTCCCTCCCCTATGTAAGTGCAATACCAAATCAGTAGAGAGATCCTAAAAGTACAGTGGTATAATCAGGAAAGTGTAATCATTCTTCAAAAGTAAAAAAAACAACAAAAAACTCTTTATGCAGAATGTCTCCTTTCAGAATGCTATTATTAATCATCCATCCATCATCTTTGCCATTATTATTCTTATCTACGTCTCCACGTATATTATTATGTACATATTATTGACTTGTTATTACTGATTTAATATGTAAGCAAAAGTTGAACTACTTTATATACTGACAGGTAGGCTAGTCTACAGCAGTGCATCATGTTTTAATCTTATCATTTTTTTGTATGCAATCTGAAAAGTGGTGAAACAGCTGTATGACATAGCATACAATAGTCCAAGTGCCTTCAAATCTGACCTAAGTACAGTTCTTGAGTAAATTGTACGTCGTTACGCTCTACTACTGAGCATCGCCCTCACCAGTCTCATAATGATTGCCGTTGGTGCTCATTTCTATTGAGTTGCAATTCTCTGAGCCCCTCTTTACTTAGATGAATGAGTAATGTTTTAGATTGGAAAAGCAGTCTCTCTCCCTTCTTCCTCTCTCTCTCTCTCCCACACACACACACACACACACACACACAGAGGTATACAGTGACGCCTGCAGCCACCTGTTAACATACCAACCCCCTGCTCTGTGTGTGTGTACATGTGTGTGTGAATACTGCCCCTGACACATGAAAAACACGGTAAGACAAAACCGCAGCAGGTAGCGCAGGTCCGTTCCCGGCCCCACTAGACTCAAACTACGAGAAACCTTGGGTTCTGTTGCCACTTTCACTTTTGCTTTCCACCGTCAAAACGATTGCACGGCATTATGGGTAGATTCTGATGTCCAACATGACGGCGTGGGTCGCTCCCTCCCGTGTGTTTGAATCGAGCTTCTCGCTATAAAAAGGAGGAAAGCACTCAAAGCATTGAGCGGCAGACGTGCTCGCGTAGATCGCCTCAACCCGAGTGACTCTTTAACCACGAGAGTGACCAGCAGCACGTCAGCGCCGCAGCGGTGGATGAAAGAAAGAGAGTAATGATCTCAGTTTTGGAAAGTCAAGAGCATGCGTACACATCCACACAGCCAGTACTTGTGCTAGCTGCGAGCAAACTGAATCCATAGCTTTACCTTGGGAAGCTGCGCTGGTTGAACGCCCCGGTAGTTGCCGCAGTCTGTGTGCGTACGTCTCAAAGAGGGGGCGGCGGGGGATAAAGGCCGCTCTAATGGCTCACTTTCTATGCCGCGGTTGCCCGTGTTTCTCCAGCTGCAACACTGGAGAAGGCAGGGAGAGCGTGTTTACCTCCCACTGCCTGCCTACAGAAACACACAGCTTGGTTACTCGGTTGCGACTGCCTACCTACAACCTTTCCGACTGTTTACCTGTGTGCAGTAAGCGCCTGCCCTCAGTGCTCACCTTTACACCTGTTAGTCTGCCCTGGCTGGGTTTTCGTTGAACTGTCTGCCTGAATGCTAGCTTCTGTCTCTCTCTCTCTCACTGTGTGTGCACTGACATTTGCATAGCACCATCCTCCTCTCTTACCTGCACTCATCTAACCTGTTTGGCAGTGGCTTTGCCTGCATGTGTGTGTGTGTGTGTGTGTGTGTGTGATTGGCACTGCTCTTCCCCCCGTGCTGTAATTCACAGTGGTTAGGTTTTACACACTGTAACCAGACCCACACACAGCGACTACACGGTTGTCTGCTGTTGCCACGGTATTGTAAGCACATGTTTATTCATTGTGGAAACGAAGTGAAATGCCATTGTGCTCCCAGTTTGTGTGGGACTGAGCATGCCATTGTGAAAATATATATTCTTTTGGATTATTACTTGTTTATGTTTTTGTGCTCAACTCAGTCATTATTATCATCATTAGAGAAGCCTTCTGGATTTTTGAAAAATACGCATCATCAGGGTGTGATAGGCTGCTGATATGAATACACTGTACTGTATGGCCTGCTCCTGCATTGATACCAATATCGTGCTGGATATTCAGAAATGTAAAGGGAAATCTGTTTAATTACTTTTAGATTGGTATTAACACACACTTTTAGGTTTAGGCCTTTCTATATAAATTAAGCATAATGATATTTATGTGATTTATAACATAATATCTGTACCATACGGACACTTTTTTAGTTTGCAGATTGGTAGTTATGATTATAACGACTTTCTTCTTAAACATTCTCTAAAGAAACATATCTTTTAAAAAGTTGTTTTTCTTTTTCTCCAAAGAAATTCCAGTCGAGGTTTTACTTGGGACGTGAGCAGGTTTGACAAAGAACCAACTCCATGTCACAGCGGTCTGGCTGGGAAATAGCATTCATTGTAGAGGTGCAAAGGGTGACTCATACCGAAAGCTCACAGCTCCTCTCTTAAGGTTACAATGAAAACTGTGAAGGGAGGCGGCCCATGGGGAGTCTAAAGGTGTGCACCTTTTCAGATGTGCTCTAATGTAACTTTTGCATCTGTTATGTCACAGTGAGAATAATAATCTTATAGCTTTTCCTTATATGCAAGTACACATGTATTCTTACACTAATATGTATATCCTATGCAGGGCTGGACATTAACTTTTTTGCTCACCAGCCACTGTGGCTAGGGTTTTCAAAAGTTACTAGCCACTCATCAACGTTACTAGCTACTATGCCTGTATATTGCTCGTTACACCACTATATAAAAAAAAAATATATATAGTGGCTGTGCAATAGTGGTTTAGCGACTTCACAGACAGTCATCACCGGAGCAGAAAGCGTCAGAGCAGCCGGACTGGAGTCGCGCTGCCCTGCCACGTTACACAGCTCGTTTTGTGGTTTTGAGACTCGGTTTTGAGACTTTTAGGGGGCAGCCCTAGAATGCCACCCGCCAAAGTGGCTAGTAAGCGTGACTGTGTTACACGCCACTGCCGAATTCTACCCGCATTTGCCGGGAGGAAAGGTGCCTACGTATTTATTCCCATGTGTATGTTTATATATGATTGCTTGGTGCTGTTCTTAAAGCAAAAGCAGATATCAGCCTGCAGGTGTTGAGGTTTGTCTCTGACTCCAGTCGGGAAAACCTCAATAACCTCTTTTTGATGTGCCGAATCCACGTTGTCATTTTCGTTTTAAGTTTCTAAATGCAGTGACAAGGCGATGACATCCTTTCTGAAAAGGAGAAAGGAAAGGAGATCAAGGCCTAGATTGCACTTTTGAGCCATCTGCAGTAATCTGTTTACATGCAAAGCGAGGGGAGAAATTGAGATGCGGTTCCAAGCTTGATAAAACATTAACTGAGACAGTTTCTGCTCCACATGGGAGTGTATTATAACATTCATGGACGCAGACCAAGAAACACAGGTACATTTACAATACATACTACAGGTACATTTGATTACATTTAACTATATTTTCACAACCTACAAAATACATACATGTGCATGCTTAAACTTACGGAACATATCAATAAAAACACACATGGTGTGACTAGTTCTCTGCTGCTGAGCTGTCATTTGTACCCGCAACAGTTAGTAACAGGATTTTCTCCTGCCTAACCATCCTCAGCATGAAGACTGGTGGCAGACTGGTGCTGTGAGGATGCCTGTCGGCAGCAGGTCCCGGAAAGATTGCGAAGGTAGAGGGCGATATGAGTGCAGCTAAATACAGAGAAATGAAGCGGGCTTTCGGATCGAAATCTGCCTAGCGTGAAAAACAGCGCAAGGTGCTGTGTTAAAATATGACCCAGGAAGTCCACTTTGAGTAACAGATTCACAAGTTTGAAGGCTAAAACACTGCAAAGGTTTTATAATACAATATTTAGAATACAAAATTGCAAAGTTATCACGGCTGCAATCAGTTCTCTATTATATGTCATCTTTTGTTGCAACGGTCATGAAGGAAACACTATAAATACTCTGTGCATGTTACAAAGTAACCTACCAGGAATGTGCACTTACACATATTTGATTGGCCACTGTAGCAAAACGCCAGACGAGATAGGATTGCTGTCCGGCAGCGGTTGAGGCAGAGTCAACTTTTTTTTGCCGAAGGACCCCGTGTTTTGTCGCCAGAGCCCTCGGCATTGGCACCCCTGCTGCGTCGCTCGGCTAGCCTGATTCAAAAGTCAGTCTGAACGTGGCCCAAGGCAACTCCTTGTTTATTATCTAGCAAGACAACAACTCCAAAAATTAACCCAAATCTGATGTTATGTGGCTACGTCAGTGTCCAGACCTCAAGACAATCTAGATGCTTTTTTTTTTATGGTGCTTTGAGCGCCACAAGCTAAGTGCCATATAGTTCCATTATATTCAACAGAAGGCAGACATCTCTATGGCCGAAATCTCCAAAACTTGGCAAAGATGGATATATAACACTACAGGTAAGAGGACAAATAGTTTTGAATTAGGGGTCAACTGTGCCTTTAAGGCTGGAAGAAAGCAGCAACCTCCGGGGCTGAAAGTGAAGCCAATGCGGAAGTGCCTTAAACCTGCAATCTTTCTAATGACCAGAAGGGGGCAACTCCACTGGATGCAAAAATAAGTTTTCATTTTGTAAATTATGGTCACATATAGAGTAAAAAAGTCAATAAAGCAGGGTATGTTTTAGGGCGGGGCTATCTTGTGATTGACACGTCGCTATCATGGCGACCTATCAATCTGGATAGAAGCAATGCGTATCTACTGCACTGTTTACATTTAACCAGCCGTGAACTTGTTTCTGGGTGCTGTCGATGTTTTCGTCTAAGACCTTTGACAGTGTGTTTTCAGTTCATGAGAGTTAAATTGCAACATTTTGGTCGCCCTAAAATGTCTTGTCAGACGTTCGGTTGTACTAAAAGACACCCTAGAAGTTGGCTGTTGATTTTATCCGGTAAGTACATTTTGTTTCAAGCCTGATTATGGATGCAACTTGCTTATCTAGCTAGCGTTAGCTGATAACGTAACTTTTGCCATACTCCCCAGCTCCACCTCCTCGTCCACATATGGTCACTTCCGGTCACTGGTTGCAAAAGACCAAGATGGCGACGGCCCTCTCGAGCCTTCGAAATGGGTGACGTCAAGGTGACTACGTCCACTTCTTCAATACAGTCAGAACCAGAAGAAAACAGTTAGCCTGGCTCCGTCCAAAGGCTTAATTTGCACTGAAACCCGCAAATTAAAGCAAACATCACGAAAACTTGAAAGAAAATGGCGTTCCAACTATCTAGGAGAATCTTGTTTAGCCTGGCAAGATAGTCTTAAAATATATAAGAAGGCCCTCCGTAATGCCAGAGCAGCCTACTACTCATCACTAATAGAGGAAAATAAGAACAACCCCAGGTTTCTTTTCAGCACTGTAGCCAGGCTGACAGAGAGCCACAGCTCCATTGAGCCATGTATTCCTGTAGCCCTCAGCAGTAACGACTTCATGAGCTTCTTTAATGATAAAATTTTGAGTATTAGAGAGAAAATTAATCACGTCCTGCCCTCAGCTGGTGCCAACCGATTTTCAAGCATAGAGGCGTTGGAGGGAGCTGTGAAACCTGATGTGTACTTGGACTGCTTCTCTCCTGTCGACCTTATTCAACTAACGTCGACAATTTCTTCATCTAAGCCTTCGACCTGTCTCTTAGACCCAATTCCAACTAGGCTGCTTAAAGATGTTCTACCATTAGTTAGTACGTCTTTTGTAGATATGATCAATTTGTCTTTACTGACAGGTTATGTACCACAGTCTTTTAAAGTAGCTGTTATTAAACCTCTCCTTAAAAAGCCCACACTCGATCCAGGGGTTTTAGCCAACTATAGACCTATATCTAACCTTCCCTTTATCTCTAAGATCCTTGAAAAAACTGTTGCTAATCAGTTATGTGACTTTCGAAATAACAATAGTATATTTGAGGATTTCCAGTCAGGTTTTAGAGTGCATCATAGCACAGAAACAGCAGTGGTGAAAATTACAAATGACCTTTTAATTGCATCAGACAATGGACTTGTCTCTGTACTTGTCTTGCTAGATCTTAGTGCTGCATTCGATACCATTGACCATCAAATTCTATTACAGAGACTGGAACATTTAATTGGAATTAAAGCAACCGCGTTAAGCTGGTTTAAATCCTATCTATCAGACCGATCTCAGTTTGTTTATGTTAACGATGAATCATCCGAGCACACCAAAGTTAGTCACGGAGTTCCACAAGGTTCTGTGCTTGGAACACTTCTATTTACTTTATATATTCTTCCTTTGGGCTATATTATTAGAAAGCACTCCATAAAGTTTCATTGTTATGCAGATGATACCCAGTTATATTTATCGATTAAGCCGGATGAAACTGATCAGTTAGTTAAACTTCAATCATGCCTTAAGGACATAAAAACCTGGATGACCAGAAATTTTCTGATGTTAAACTCGGACAAAACTGACGTTATTGTACTTGGCCCCGAACGCCTCCGAGACTCACTGTCGGCAGATATAATTGCTCTAGAGGGCACTGCCCTGGCCTCCAGCACCTCTGTGAGGAACCTAGGAGTTATCTTTGATCAGGATCTATCCTTCAACTCCCACATGAAGCAAACCTCACGGACTGCCTTTTTCACCTATGTAAAATCAGGCACTTCCTGTCTCGAAATGATGCAGAAAAATTGTTCCATGCATTTGTTACTTGAAGGCTGGATTACTACAATTCCATATTATCAGGCAGCCCAAAAAAGTCCCTTAAGATTCTCCAGTTGATTCAGAACGCTGCAGCACGTGTACTGACAGGAACTAGGAAAAGAGATCATATTTCTCCAATATTATCTTCTCTGCACTGGCTCCCTGTGAAATCCAGAATAGAATTTAAAATCCTTCTCCTCACCTATAAAGCTCTTAATGGTCAGGCACCGTCGTATCTTACAGAGCTCATAGTGCCTTATTACCCCACTAGAATACTGCACTCTCAGAATGCAAGGTTTTTTGTTCCTAGAGTCTCCAAATGTAGAATGGGAGCCAGAGCATTTAGCTATCAAGCTCCTCTTCTGTGGAATCAGATCCCAGTTCGGGTTCGGGAGGCAGACACCATCTCCACATTTAAGAATAGGCTAAAGACTTTTCTCTTTGATAACGCTTATAGTTAGGGCTGGCTCAGGAGAGTCCTGAACCATCCCTTAGTTATGCTGCTATAGGCCTAGACTGTCGGGGGACTTCCCATGATGCACCTCTCTCTCTTCACCTCTGTCCTGTTATAGTTTTGATGCTATAAATCTATTCTGTACTTACGACATCTATTGCATGTCTGTCCGTCATGGGAGAGTGATCCCTCCTCTGTTGCTCTTCATGAGGTTTCTATAATTTTTTCCCCTGCTAAAAGGGTTGTTTTGGGTAGTTTTTCCTTTATCGAATCGAGGGTCTAAGGACAGAGGGTGTCGTATGTTACAGATTGTGAAGCCCTTTGAGGCAAATGTGATTTGTGATACTGGGCTATATAAATAAAATTGAATTGAATTGAATTGAATTGAAAAAAGCACCACTAGTTAACTGCCGAAACTGGTCTGTTTATTCTGTTCAACAACCATGTAAACTATTCCTTTAAGATATTTTTTGTCCAACTACTGGTATAATAGGTCAACAAACTCAGCAGCTAGGAAGAGTCAAGTATTCTCCTAAGGAATAGTTTAAGTTTTTAAAATGAGAGGTCCTTCAAGTTAGAGCCCATTAAAGGAATAATTAATTAAACTGCATAGATAGATATTGCAAGCAAAGATCAAATTGCTCATCTTAGACTCTGGAATGTTAACCTCATTGAATTGGAATAAATCATGATGAGATCAGTTCATGTTTGGATCCATCATTGTAATTTCACTCAGCTAGGACAACGATGCCTCCGTCATTGCTGATTTGTTCATTTCCATTTGGACATTTAGTCATTTAGCAGACACATTTATCCAAAGCGACTTACACACTCACATACCGAAGGCACAGCTTTGGGGTTCAGTATCTTGCCCAAGGACACTTCGACAGATGGCTCGGGGAAGCCGGGATCGAACCGCCGACCTTTCCGATTGGTGGACGACCGCTCTGCCACAGCCGCCTCAGTCATTTCACATGTTTGGTGGGTGATTGTGGGGAACAGTTTCGAAGCAGGAGGTCCTCCACAGCACCAAAGGCCATGACAAATTATGGGAGTTCAGTTAGCATAAATCGCTGTAGAGTATGATATTATAGTTTGATATTGACTCAGTGTTACTCAATGTGAGATTAAGAAGAAGGACAGAGAGAGATGTAACAGCGATATTAACAAAAAAAAACCCCAAAACAGCGAGACCAAGGGAGCAGTATATAAGATGATTATTCCATCCTCACTCTTCAGGCTCTTGGCAGTGCGTGTCTTTTTCAATTGTGTCCCTGTTGCAATGATACTGTCATCAGACCCTCAGTGGATCAATATGCTCGCCTTTAATAGGCATTTCATTAGGAACTCATCAATAACCTCCCAGCAAAGGACAGCCACTTGATGCCCAGCTCCCACAGTGTTTTGGCAGAAAAAAAAGTTCAGCGGGTTGAAGAGAGGTGACGATAATGCACTCAAAACATCTGGCAAACGGATTGTAAGAAACTCAGAAGCTGGATAACTAATTTAATGAGATTTTACATGAAAGGGGGATAATACGTTGCCTACTGTTAAGCTTGGTTTTGAGCTTTGGTGCAGCAGAAGCCATTGAATATGAATAGAGAGAAAAAGATGGGAGTCTGGGTGAGAGAGCTTGGAAGTCTGAATGCTGTGCATGATTAGGATTTCTCATCATCCAGCAGCCGCCTTATCATACTGACTAAAATGTATTTTAAGGAACATTCTGACATTTTGAATTTCAGCCGGTCATCTTCCATTGCCAAGTACTTGTCACATCATTGGGCAAAAAGTTTCATCATTTGCCCTTCAGCTTCAGCTTCTTCGGATTTCCAGTAAGCAAGTCCTCATTTCAACCAATTGGTACTGAAGCTGGAAGATAATGAGCGCGCATGTGGTTAGGGGCGCCTGAAGATTTCAATGACAAATGCAATAATGTCAACATGCCATTTCACTTTTTGGTGCAGTAATACGGAAGCCAATTTGCTACATGATGGCATGGGCCTGGTGATGAGATATTGCACTCTTAAATGTGTGAATGTCAATGTATTCCTTTAACGAGGGCTCTGGCCATATATTTCAATGATAACCTTGCAGAGATTCCTACGGCCCTAACAAGCAAAAGGTACTGATGGCAAAGTACCGTTTCCTGCTGACTGGAATATGAAGTAGCTGCATGGACATGAGCTAAAGCATAAAATTATGTAGATTATGTAGACAATGCACTTTACAATTGGTCTCTCATTCACCCATTCACACACACACCGATGATGATGGAGCTGCTATGCAAGGGACTGTCCTGTCCCATTGGGAGCAACTTATGGTTCAGTGTCTTGCCCAAGGACACTTCAACATGTGGACACGAGGAGCCGGGGATCGAACCGTTAAAACCACGGATCAGCGGACGACTTCCTCTACTAAGAGCGGTGAGAAGTAAACTCAAATGTAGAGGCAAATACAATTTAAAAAGGGGGGGGGGGTAACTTGGAGAAGGGCTGCAGAAGCTGAAGGAGTGATGATGTGCTGTGCTCAGGCTGCCAAGGAGGCTGTGGACTGCCAGCATTGGAGGTGTCTGGTTTCTCATTTATACGCCACTAGGGATGAGTACAGGGATATACTCACACTTTGAATTAAACTGGGTGGGCGGGGGCACATTCAACAGATTTGCCTCAATCTTCGACCTGCAGTGTCTCAAGATGTCAACATTTCAAATGAAATGCCAGTGTTACGTCCAAAAATCATCACAAATTACAAAAAAAACAAAAACAAAAAGAGACATGGGATGCTTTACCCGAAAAAAGCAAAGCTGAAAATGGAGTGATGATGATGAGTTGTGGTCACGCTGCCAAGACAGCCACAGATCGCCAACAGTGGAGGAGGCATGTCTGTTCTTATATACATTTAGGCAGGAAGATGATCATTTTCTAAGTATAAGACTACCAAACGGGCCTATAGTGGAGGAGGCTTCCTATTCTCTGCCTTATCCATCCATAGGCATGAAGGACAAGTAACCAAATTAGTCTAAAAAATCCGGTCCTACTGGCAGAAACAATATTTTTCTGTCATATGAAATGGTTTAACACCATACACCAGTCAAAAGTGATTTGACATCCTGTCTTTTTTTACATTTTTTTTTCCAATCTTGAGCATTGTAGATGTAATGCCACCTTAAGTATTCTTAAATGACCAAAGAGTGAGTGTAGGTGTCAGTAAATAGAACAGTATTGGTGACGTTTTATTGTATTAGAAATTACTTAGACCTATTTAATTGTGAAGGACCCAGCTCTTGATAGCTCTAATTAAGCATGTGTCTAAATATTAAAAAGGTACATGCAAAACTGCTTGACCTTTCCAGTGCGCTTGACTTTAATTTACGCTAAAGAGTCCCACCGGGATCGGAGACCAGCTTAACAAGCGGATTAAACATTTTTTGCATCTCCAGATGTGTTACAATGCTATTGGTTCATAATGGCAATTTGACATCTGGTTCTACAATGCAGAGTGCCCCAAGCGTCTCCACTGTGAGCAGCTTTCTGTCAACAAAGCGGAGTTGTACCAAAGCCTAGCCATAAGCCTTAAGCATATGGACCAAACAGATCAAACCAGCTATTACACTTATGGTATATGCAGCTGAAAGCTGTTGACAGATGTTGTAGTGTAGTTGTAGGTGAAGGTTGATTTGAAAAGTCCACAATGCACTACCACAAACCACCACTCTCATAATGTCAATAAAACACATGATGTTCACTGTGAGCGATTACCTGACTGAAGCAAGTCTCAAGTTTCTGTAAGTTGAGCTTCCGAATGTAACTAAATGAATGTGAAACTGCCTAGAAACTAAGAAACTAGAAATTATACCACTTTCTAAAATGGTGCCCATTGTAAATGGTTTATGAATGCCATTATTAATGGTTAAGTGATCACAGATGTTGCTTATCCTCTGATAAATACTCACTATTAAGCCGTAAAAAAAAAAAAATAACGGCTAATAACTTGTTAATAAATAGATTTTAGAGGCCAACTAGAAATAATTTTCTGCAACCTAGCTACCCCAAAGATCATTAATGGCATATTATATTCTATAAAGCATTAGTAAAATATTTATTAACCACTAATAAAGCATTAGTTACAAAAGTTACAAATGTTGTAGACAATCAAAGTGGGTCTCATTCTTTCATATTTTATAAGCTCATCCTAGTTTTACCTAAGTAAAATGAAAAGGGAAAATGGCTAATAAACTTATATATTAGTACTTATCAGACCACAATTAAATGTTTAAAAATAAGGATATTGAATGGGAAATTTAAATTATTAAATGGCAACTTGAAAATGAGAAATTTTGAACTGTGAAAAATTTTAAGTCTTAAATGTAAATGCTCAATTTCACTGTGCAATTTTTTTAAAACACGCAATACCTGTTAGCATAGTTTTCAACCCACTTATGTATAGTCTATTTTGGTTTATTTCAGGTTCTCTGTTTTATCATAGTGTGTGTGATACTGCTGCTTTACTACTGTGCCCCTGCTGTTGCTAAATGCAATTTCCCCACTGCGGGACAAATAAAGTTATTACTTACTCAATTTAAAAACTTAAATGCAAAAGCTTTCACACTGAAAAAGAAAAACGCATTCATGTATAGGAAAATTTGAAAGAGAAAATGTAATATTACGATATATAAAGTTCTTCTCAGTTTTTTTTTTTCAATTTTCACTTTGAATTTTCCACTTACAGTTTTAATTCTGTGTAAAATTGCCCTCCATAAATGTTTATGTAAAATCCCAATCTGCAAAATAAGTAGATTATCAAACATAATTTGTTAATATACTTTAAAAATATTTTTTAAATAAAAGCAAAGACTCAAGTACCTCGCTCTTGAGTAACTGTACTTTGTAACATTCTCGTGTTGGTATGAAGGGTCTTCATGTGCCTTCTCTAAAATGTCAACTACACTAACAAACCGCTTTTAGCTCACTTTTTAGCAGATACCTGTTTGTGCTTTGTTGCTTTTTATAACGAGTGGCAAGTGCCTGCAAGAGGAAAGTAATGGATGACAACAACAACCACAGGGTAATATCAGATGCAAAAAACAACTGCACATTGGCCCACTTTGCATGGCTGCACAATGCAGCCAAAGTACTGACCCAGTGCACAGGAGTGGGTAAAGTCTTGGTGTATTAAAGAGGGCTTAGGGAGCTTCAGCCCCTATTGTACTGGAAACCTTTGTTCTGGCACCTTGATGGGGGATTTAAGAGGGTGAATGCACTGTGTCTGTGCACGTGTGTGTGTGTGTGTGTGTGTATCTGACTGCAACTGCATTATCAAACGTATCTCCACATTAAGAAACATCCAGCGTGTTGGAGCCAGAGCCCTGTCACATACAGAACCGTCATCCGTAACAGGAGTCCAGGCAGGCATCCCTACCCACACACACGCACAGCGACAGTGTATCCCTAAACCATGTTCCCATACTGTATCCCAACCATTCATCTGAGGTGAATCAATAGCTCAGTTAACAGTGCAGGACTGAGTTCAGTGACAGCACTTATACTCCCAGTGAGAGAGGAGACACAGGGACACATTCAGCACGGCACAGCTAATCACCATTAAAGGCTTACAAGAGAAAAGTAGAGGAACGGGACGTAGGAGAAGGAGAGGGAGGGTGGGAAAGAAAGACAGAGGAAGAAAAAAGAAGGAGAGAGGCCGACAATAGGCGAAAGTTACAATAGGGCATCTGTTCCAGTGTTGGGCAGCAAGACAGAGCTGAGACTACAGCAGCAGAGAGCAGGCAAACTATCAGTGCATGTTGATAGGCACTTTTGAAGCTGCACTGGGCAAGATTGTTCTAGTAAAATCCACCTCTCCTTTCATGCAACATGCAATAGAACAGAGTGACTTACTTCCTGTTGGGTTGCAGGGGAAATATCTCCGCCTGCAAGAAATTGGAAAATCAAAACATGAAACTGTCTAGCATCTAAATGCGGAGACAACTGATCAGAGTATCAAGGACTACCAATTAGTTACTGTGTCGGTCAATGTATAATGGCAAAGATGGAACTGCGTTTGCAGAAACTTGAACCAATCAGACTGAATTCCAGTTTGGTTTTCACTTCAGGAGCAGTTTGTCATGTTTCATCGAAGAAATATGCAGATTTAGAGGTCCAGTGGGTTAACCCGTTTAGGAGGGCGGAAATAGAATATGATATTCATAAAGTATGTTTTCATTAGTGCAAAATCACCTGAAAATAAAGAACCGTTGCGTTTTCATCACCTCAGAATAAGCCGTTTTTATCTACGGAGGGAGCGGGTCCCCTTCCAGGGAGGTCGCCATGTTGCGCCGCCAAATTTCTACAGTGTTTCGCGGCCACCGCAGTTTTTCCTAGACGCTTGGAACGTGGACGATGATCCGAGTGGTACTCAAACAGTTGCAAACTGCATTTCCAACGCTAGATGCCACTAAATCCTACACACTGGACCTTAAAGAGTTGTTATGTCTGCAGGTCACCTTACAACAACACCTCATCCACATTTGTTACTATTTTTGTGCCAATTTTTCTGCCCTTTGCGTAATATTCCTAATCATTGATGCTGCCTATAAAGCTGTATGGGGCACAACACCAGACGTGGCAGATTTGCTGGAAAGAAATTGGACACGAAAGGGATTCAGACTCCTGGACCAGGCTAGGACCGGCTATAGCTGGCAGAAAAAGCTTAGCTTGTCTAAACTATGTAGTTTTTGGTTTGTAGCAATAGCAAAGATTCTCATGATATTAGCTACATTCTCTCCTACGACTTTGGTTTTTTCACTTTGATTCAATCCAGTGGCGACCAGAAAACCTGTTGGGTTTTTATTTGGCTTCTACCAATAATGTAATAAAAAAAAAGTTATCCTCCAGCTTGACTTTATTTAACAACAACAACAATCTGCCAACCACACACTCTATAAAAACATTACATCTTTTGCTTCTCTCGTCCCTGTTTGGTTTGAAGCATGGCAAACCTGGGCTCTGTTTTACAGCAACGAATGACTTTAGAGGTTAAGAGTCAAAGAGTGCGAATTTACCGGCTCGCTCCAGCTTAAGACTCTCAAAAGGGACCTTCATTCAACATCCTATCTCCAACTCCAACACACACAGCCATGTTTTTCATAACAAATGCTGCGCAAAAATATCTTTAAAAGACCCTCAGCCATGATAGGTAAGCGCTACTTTTTGTTACTTTCATGGACTGCTTTACGCATCCGGCACAAACACAATAGTTCACATTAAAAAACTGACATAGAAACTGACCTGAGTTGATACCATCTGCTCTGTGGCAGTGTCAGGGATCCCACCCCATAAGGTGACCTGCCATATGTGTTGGGGGAAGTGGCTAAAAGACCTACTTCTTCCCTCTATATTTCCGTTTGGCTTGTTAAAAGGGTAACTTAATACTAAATCCACTTTTGAACGGCGTAAATTACATGTACAGTCACTTTCTCACCCTATCTATTGATCCTGTTCCCACTTTAAAGTGTTTATTGCAACATAAGTTATTTTCCTTTTTCCAGAGAAAGTCCAATTATTCTGTTATGGTGAAAATTTTACTTGCACAAAGGATCAAGTAGCTCTACCCCAATACAAAGTACTTGTTTTTCCACTGCATGTCTTCAGGTTATCTAGTAGGTACTGTAGCATTCTTTATTTTGTTTCTTTGTTTTCATGTATTTGACATTTTAGTTTCACAGGTTTTCTTTGACTGTCCCGACAGCATCTAAATCAGTAGCTCTGAGATGTGCACTTTCAATCACAGGCATGCATAATGCAGAGTGGTGTATATAGTTCAACTAAAGCATGACTTTCTCTTGCAAAGTTGTTACATGTGATTATTAAATGGCCCAAAAAAATTCCATATTAGCAAAAGCGTAGTAAATGTATAGTTTGGGCAGTAGCCAATTTAATATAGTACAATTGCATCTTCCTTCAAGCACATTTAATTCCACCATACACATTCATATACACACTTTACAATACATTCTGGGCACACATGATGCCGCGCAGACCACACAAACCCAACCGTCTACAGTAGGACGTTGATGATGTTCAGTAGCTGGCACCCATAAGATTAGATTGCTACTTCTAAAACAGAAGGTACGTGTTTATCCCTATCCTCCTCGCTCTCTCTCCCTCTCATCCCTCCATCCCGAAATGTCTGAGTTCAGCTCTGAAATGGATGGTACAATATCACAATGCGACGGAAAATTAAAACAGACGCCGCTTGATTGGTCACAAAAGAGAAAAACACTTTGACTGGTGCTAAATTAGGAGCGTTATCAGAGAGCGCAGAAAGGAATGTGAACACTCAAAACACCGTTGATTTAATTCTAACAGCTCAGCCACAGTGGGAGACAGCTGGGCTTTGAAATTCAATATTCAAAAGCTGTCCCGGAATAACAGCAGCCATTGTGTTGAATTTGAACAGGAAATATCAGTCGTATGATGTGCAAAGATCATATTGCTTCTTGAGCCGCCTGCCATTAATTTGACTTGACTGCAACCATGATCCCCGAGCACAGCATTTAATGTGAAATGACAAAATATTACAACCAGCTCCCTCAAATGTCGACAATCTTCCCCAGTGCAGCTCGCGAGCCTTTGTATGCCTGCAGCTTTTGGAGTAACTCAGATATGGATTAGATGGCAAAAATGCACATATGAGAGACTAAGCAACGGCTTAGCAAATGATTTGATATGGAATAGTTGTTGATACATCCTGGAGCAATGTTGAAACCTGTGTAAATATAGTGACAAAATAGTTAGAGATAATATCCACAGTTGTCCATATCCACAGATGTTCTTACAAACCTCTCTCCCATATAAATATGGTTTTATATCATGTATTTGTTTTGATAAATACCTTTAGGAGGAAAAGTTGCCACATGGATTATGTTCACCGGCAACATTTTCCCCAATACAGGAACGATCGTTATACAAGCTATTACCCAGCTGATGAAGACAGCCGTATTGACTAAAACTGAAGACACGTGTGACGCAGCTTGCACAACTTCACGCATCAGAAGAAATCCCCTCCAAAGGGATGTTGAATGTAGCACAGCGGCGGACTAGGGCCCCATTGCGGCCCGCAATGAAAGGTTTAATTATGGTCCGCCAAAGTAGCAGAGCAAGTTGTGTCGGCAGAATGAGACGGGCTACTCCAAAGCAGGCCTGAAACAACACATCCTGTGTCGACATCTTGTTAGTGTGATGTACTGATTCTATTAATGTCTTGGATGTCTCTCTGTCTTTTTTTTGTTTTTAGAAGATATTGATCTCTTCTTTGATGCAGAGATCTGCAGAAATACGGGATGTGCATATGTTATTCCTAACCTGCTACAGTTTTTAACCATAGTGCTATGAGTTCCCTAAACAAAACCATAAAAATTAACAGTAAATCCTTACAAAAGACGCTGACAGTGACAATTAAAGTTTTGCAGATATGTTCAGTCTAGATCAGGGCTGCCCAAATTGGGGCCCGCGGGCCAAAGTTGGCCCCCATGAGGTTTGATTTGGCCCGCCAGATGTTTCTAGCAGAAGAAAATAAGTATGATATCAATTACTGTTCATACTGTTTTATCTTAACAATACATTAGCTGTTTGATTTTGGCCCATGGCCCACCTTTAAGCTTCAGTTTTGTCCCTCCAAGGGAAAAAGTTTGGGCGCCCCTGGTCTAGACATTCTGGTTTAGAAGTGATCAGCTTGCAGACACATTCAAGAGAAATGTTTCCTTGTGATGTTTCTCAAATAGCTGCAAATGGAAACTACACTATGGTTAAAATCTGGGAAAAGATTGTAGTTAAGGAAACTAAGACACTTGGTTAGGGAAATATCTTGGGTGTGGTTAAGGCAAGCGTTAACTGCCGGTCTGTAATGAGACATGAAGTCTGACATCCTGCACAAAAGTCTGACGTGCTACACACCCATCTTACTTTCTGCCTTGCTACATAAAGGGCACACCACTTCCCGCATTGACACTGAACATTGGGTTTGGATGTAAATCGAACTGAATTCCTGGGGATACTGGGCTGAGCCATTACCACGCAGTGAAAGCAGGTGAAAGCCCGTAGGGCTTCACTGCCAATGAATGTATATTTTACATATATTTAAGTGAGTGAGGTCAGGACATGATGAAAAGCCGTTGAAGCCAAATGTAGCCAACTTTGACATTAGCAGCGGTGGCACAAGCATACTTCGTCTTCCTTGACACGACCTTCTCGATGAGAACAAGAATCACCACACAACAGCAAAGAAACAAGATTTGTACAGAGATGGAACGACATAGTGTGGTTTCAAGAAACGGTATGTATTCACATATGTAATATTCGGGAAAAAAACATTTCTGCTTCTCAGGTTTATTCAGCTAGCTGAAAGCGAGACATCCTCTGCATGCGACCAAAAGCAAGGCTCCATAAAGAGTGTTACATTCTCATCATGGTTAAATACTGATCTGTGTCCAAATTTAGAGTGCAAAAGACAGAGTGTTCAATACAATGAGTCAACAGTAGGAAGTGGCAGGATGAGTAAGGAGCTGACAGTTTAAACGCCCTGTTTGAAGTGGCAAATTTTCATTTCTGGTGACGTAAGGCAAGACTAAAGCGAGTATGTTTGTAATTGCTAAAAATAGAAGACCCTTCCCTTAAATTGAAAACCTCACTCAATAAGAAAACTTATTTGCATGAAATGAGAACTTAATCTGGGCTGTCAGGCTCCATTCCACCCCCCGTAACCTCAACACCTCACTGTTCACAGCACAATCTTAATTTTAGACAACTGCACGTTTCCAGCTAAGTCCGCTCCGCCTAATTTTGTCTGGCAGGGAATGTCTAACTTTAGTACATGGAGCAGGTATTTGAATTTAAAGACATTAGGGTCATTCCACAGCATTTCTTGAACTAGGCAAATGTAGAGAGGAAAAAAGAGAGCGCAAAAAGAGGAATTGGTAGGTCCAGCAGACAGACCTGAAGGCTTTTGTCTACCTAAAAGCATCCTGGACAATCTTTAGAACGCAATGTAATGGAAGAACACTTTGGTGGAATGACAAACAATACACTGAACACCCAATCATGAATTTATCAGCTCTGACATCACTTCAAACCCACAGGGTCAGAACACGACCTTCTGGTGTCCTGATGATGATCCAATGAGGTCAAAGCACTGAGTTGTTAATGAATTCACCATATACTGTATGAGTCATTACACTTTAGATATGACTCAGGCTGACTCAGTGTCTTCCTGCTGAAAGGTAAGAAGTTGTGAGCGCATTACTGGCTCATCAGTCTTCCCACGGTTTCTTTGTCACCATCATTGTATGAAATGGGGAATGTACCCCTGGCTGGTGTTATTCAGCTCCCACACTAATGCAGGCACAAAAACTCCAGATGAGAAACTTTCCCCAAACTGTCTTATCAAGCAAGACAAGGAAGACCAGATGTCCAGATAAAAATTGGTCACACCAGATATTCAAGGAGTCCGTGTTGTGTGTCATCTCTCTTCGTCTGCCCACGTTTCCTGCCTCTCAACTATACCACCACACAAAAGATAAAAAGCTGAGCTTGTTTGCCAGAAATTGCTCCTGCTGGAAACAAGACTGAACCACATAGCTAATGAGCAAAAGAGGCTAAATCGAGCTCTGTAGAGCTGTGAGATTTGGGTGATAGTTCTCTGTCAGTTCTTCAGTGTGGGCGGCCACATTCATTGTTGCTAGGAAAAAATATTGATTAAGGAAGCTTTCAAGTTTTTCTTTACACCTGCATTCACGTATGTTCTTGACCACTTGCGGCAGCAGAACAAGCTGTAAAACCAACACTGATCATCTTATAAAGTTGTTATGGTGAACGTGTTAGCAAACAGTTGCCAATTTCTAGGTCCAGCAGACACAGAGCAATATTAGCATTCATTGGGAGTCGTGTTTCTGGCAACCTGACGAACGCAAGTCCAAAATTAACTCCTTTTAGTTCCGTGTTAGAGCATTTTCACGGTACACAGCTCCCTGATAATGTTCTGTAGGTTCGAGTGATCCCTTTCGCATACATTATCACTTGATCCACTGTTAAAATAAAATACAAATTAGTGCAACTTTAAAGCACACATAGTAGCATGGTGACCTCAACTGCAATGGTCAAAGTGAAATTAACCATCCATTTATCAGTTAATTCATTCAGGCCTTGACCAACAGCAATGTGCCCGGTCACCCTCGTTAACCACCAATGCAACTCCTCCAATCATGCTTTTATACATTTACCAACACACATGCATAAAATCACCTTACAATTAAAACAGAATGATGGTAATTTGCACTGGCTGTCAGACAGGTCTTGGTCAGAGGCATCAGTAGCCTGTCATCATGATCTCAGCACTGTGAAACATGGCACAGTGTGCAGCCTCTCAGCACTCTGGCGGGATATTACTGAGCTGTTACATGTCCAATTAACACAATGATATCATATGGCTGACATGGTCTTCAAAAATTAACAACTTACTGGGGAAATGTGACATACTGCGACAGTTGACTCACATGAGATTAAACACATAAAATGTACAGCAGCACTTGACTTGAGTGTCTCCAATTTGTGTGTGTGATCAACTAAACCTTTACAGCACTGGTAAACTCCTGGGCATGATGAAGGTGAGCAACCAATTTCATTTCATTTCAGACGTATTTCAATATATGGTAGCTAAATTCTACTAACTGCTGCTTATCCAGTTAGTGGTCCTATTAGCTTACTTGGCCCAGCCTGGGAGTACAGCTGTGTGATGTTGTTTACGCCGTTAGCACAGTTTTGGACCCACCGAAAAGAGGAGGTTTTCAGGGCTGACATGGAATACAGTACTGCTGAATACATTTGAAAAACTCAACAGCAATGTCTCTTTCTAGAAATCATGAAATGGTTACTCAAGATAAACCACAGACCTTGTTGTAAGCAGTTTAATTTAGGCACTACTGGTAGAGAGAAAATAGTTCCTACATGAAACTGCTCACAACAAATCTGTGGATTAACCGGGTCATGATTTCTGTAAAGAGACACTGCTGTTGACTTTCTCAAATGCATTCTTTTGGCACTTTGAGCACCACAAGATGACTACCATATAGCCCCATTATATTCAAAAAATGCAGACATCTCTACAGCCAAAATCTCCAAAACTCAGAAACGCACACCAAAATAATCTAGGTGGATAAACAGCCCTACAGGTAAGAGGAAAAATATTTATTTTTGATATTGGGGTGAACTGCCCATTTAAGTCTTTGAAAATTAAATGTCAAATGCAGTTTTCATTTTCAAATTGCATTTTGACTTAAATATTGCTTCCATAAATGGAAAATCAGGTTACATTGTTTATATTTCATTTTCAATGTAATTAACATTTGAATTTTGTCCACTGAACAGCGG
Organism: Coreoperca whiteheadi; assembly: GCA_011952105.1. Lineage (NCBI taxonomy): Eukaryota > Metazoa > Chordata > Actinopteri > Centrarchiformes > Sinipercidae > Coreoperca > Coreoperca whiteheadi. The sequence goes on from CM022489.1 coordinate 27,756,613, forward strand.
GGTACCACTTTGAAAGTTAAATGTCAAACAGTTTTTCCATTTTCATTTTAATGTAGTCATAAAAAGCCCATACAAGTATGTGAAAATAAAAATTGGATTTCTGCATTTTCATTTATACTCCAAAAATTGTGGAATTTTGGAAAATGATAATGCTATTGGGGAATTACATTTTCAAGTTTACATTATTATTTGAATTATGTCCCCGATACGCTTCCATATTTCTTAATGTCTAAAGGAAAATGTGGACACTGGCTGGACCAGTTGGGAACCACTGGCATACAACACATTCTTGTTGCTTCTTTCGACTGACAGTGCACGCAGTTGCGATGCTTGTACAATTAGCATCTTTGGACTGCACCTATTTTCAAAAGAATTCAAATCTTTCTTTCAGTGGCATCAGTTATGTCGAACACTCTACATATAGTGGCTTTAAAGTTTGGGGGACTTTATTACCCCAAAACCTTGCCAAGTGTGTTAGTAAAAGTCTTCTAACATAAATTTCTTCTGTTTGTATTGTGAGCGTAGAGAAAAAAAAAAATATGCTCACTGCTGTGCAGGACAAAATTCTGCATTACACCTGAAATTAATTCGGGAAAATAGGGTGAACTCACTCACTCTGTGATAATAAACAATTTGTGCTTTAGGGTAACAAGGTACAAGTCTTGGGATTCGACAGGACTGAAAAAATACCTCCATAATAATTTGGTACTGAAGCCAGACAGTCATCCGTTGGTGCCAAAGCGCTGCAGATGGGACCTGTATCATTCTGTAAATTAAGGCTAAAGAGTGTTACAGCAGTTGTTGCCTTGATTTACCACTTGTTTTCATCTCCTTGCAAATACTAATCTGTATCTCTCCTAATGTTTCACCATTTTCAATTCATGCTTGTGAGGCATCTTGTTGTATTTCCTCAATGCTGCTGTATAGATTATTATTATTATTATTATTATTATTAGTATTATTCCATGACAACAAAAAAACCCATTGAACATGACACAGAGCAGCATTGAGAAAAAAAATAATTTGCATCTACATAACGGCGCTGTTCACAGTGCTGTCACACTCTTCCTCCAACGCTTGGTTATAAACAGCCCACACTTGTCATCTCTCTCAATGACAAAATGGATCTAACATTGAAGTGACAACTAGATGACATGGGACACAATAAATATTGCTATGGAAATAAGATTTTTGTTATGTAAAAACAGGGCATTCTCACTGGAAAAAATGCGTGAACGTGCTGTAATCGGTCTGTCGGGCACCGGTGTCCGCCTACTGCTGAGCATGCTGTGTTAAAAAGCTGCAGCCACATTATTAAAAATGTAAGACCTGGTCAGACAGTGGCATTGATCCAGCTGTATGTGCATGTGTCCCAGGCTGTGTATGTTCAAGGAAGTGTGCACAGACAGCACATGTGGGAGCTAGTGTGTGATGGTGTACTCATGTGAGTCAGTTATCCAGTGTGTGTGTGCGTGTGTGTGTGTGTGTGTGTGTGTGTGTGTGTGTGTGCTAGAGGGAATCGTCTGAATGTCAGCCAGAACGAGTGAGTGGCTGCTGCTGCTGCTGCTGCTGCTGCTGCTGCTGCCGCCGCCGCCAGTGGCACCGCTGTGGTCTCCACGGTAACCCCTGTTTAAAGGCTGCTATGCCACTCTACGGAGACAGTGAGCCAGGTTGGCATTATGGGATGTTGAGCTGCACAAATGAGTCACAGAGCAAAGGAGAGATGGGAAATAGGTACAGTATTAGAACAGCTACATCTGATCAGAGCGAACACACACACACACACACACACACACACACACACAGAAAACTCACACTCGTCTCTCTTTTTATGCATTGAGTTTCCTCCTCCTATATCGGCAGCTGCTTTGTTATCTGTTATTTTCTTTACAGGTACCTATGTGATTTGTCTAATTGGTCCTGCAGAACAAGAAAGCTGCTGTAAAACATTTTTAAAGGCCTTTCTCACAGGTGTAATTAATAAATTTAACGACTGGCTGCATTCAGTTTAGATGCTCGAGCTCCAGAGCTCTGGTACTATGCATAGTCCGACATGGCTTTATTGGGACAACTGAAATATGGATTGGTGCCATCATTAATGTTATCAGAATCAGAAATACTTTATTAGTCCCCAGCGGGGAAATTCTTTGTAACAACAGCTCATTATCACGTCAGTGCACGCAAGAATGGAAGTACTAAGCAAAGTACTAAGTACTAAGCAAGGCAAAAAGCAATAATATACTACACTATAATACAAGTAACTACAAAGTGGGTATAAGTATACATTTAAAATTAAATAAGTGTAATGTACAAACTGGGTTCACTAGTTGAGGTTGATATTACAGTATAAAGTAATAGTGCATGAGCTGTCAAGTTACATGTAGCTTATTAACAATATACAATGGGTTGGAGGATATTGCACAGCCGTACTAGAAGTAAAAATAGGTATCACAAATTTAATTTAAAACAGAGTGTATTGGACAGTAGTTTAAGCACCGAATATTCCCAAATGATGTCCAGTATTGCAGAGATGTTCATGATCGGTGTCCAGTTTAGTGACTTATGGTCATATGGACTAACACTTAGAGGGAGGAGTTCTAGAGTTTGATGGCCACAGGCAGGAATGACTTCCTGTGGCGCTCTGTGGTGCATTTTGGGAGGATGAGTCTTCTGCTGAAGGTGCTCCTTTGCTTGGCCAGCACGTCATGGAGTGGGTGGGAGACACTGTCCAGGATGGCACGTAGTTTGGCCAGCACCCTCCTCTCTGACACCACCGACAGAGAGTCCAGCTCCACTCCAACAATGTCAACGGCCTTACGGATCAGTCTATTGAGTCTGTTAGTGTCCGCTACCCTCAGCCCACATTGTCTGTGTACTCCCAGATACTTGTAATCCTCAACGATGTCAGTAATACCTGTAATCTTCCTGCTAAGTCAAGTGAAAATGTCCACTGTGGGACAGGCCTATTGAGCGAATCCCGTAGAGTAGCAGTGTTAATCAAGTAGAGCTAAATGGAGAAATGTAATTTATACCTTTACAGGTAAATTTCAAACATTTTCTAAATCCTGATTGTTTTCCTGGTGAACTCACCTAAGGCGCAGTTTGTAGATGCAAAAGAGTATCGATCGCCTTGAAACTTTGAAGTACGGCAAGTAGTAGAACAGGGAAGAATTTGAAATGAGACCCAGTACTGTGTAGAAATACGGTATTTAAAGCCACAAGTTGCAATTGGCGTGCAGCGATCTTTCCTGCCCAACCAAAACCATTCAGATGAGTCCCCATGATCTGCACTGAAGTGAAGTGTTTTATAGAAATATGGCTAATTTTGGTTAGCCATGTTAGCTGCGATGAGGACGGTAACACGTTTTGTCATGTTTGATTGCGGAGACATATTATTTCCTTGAGTTAACCTATTAATCCTTTAGTTCTTAAAATGTTCAAAAGAGTGAAAAATTAACACTTTGTCAGATCCCAAGGTAATGTCTACAAATTGCTTACTTTGTCCTACCAACAGTCCAAGACACACACACACACACACAAAAAGTTGTGATTCTGGCGAAGGCTGGATTGCCAACTGGGCAAAGTGGGCAACTGCCCTTGGGCACCTAAGGGTCTTTGTTCTCAGGGGGCCCCATCTTTGCCAATCAGTACGTGGTGCACATGGAGCCCTCTCTTGTAGAACACCTATAATGTAATGCTCACATCTTGCATATTCTTAAATAAAGTCATGTTTTGGGTGAGTGCACAGGTCACTTTTGCTCCATTTTTCGATCAGTGGACTCGTGGTCAATTTGCGTGACTGCGCGCCATTGTAGTAGAAGAAGATTCGCGCTCGCTTTGTGGCAGAATGAGAAGGGACGGCGGGGAGCTGAGGTCCGTGGCGGCGAAAGAAAGGCCGGTGAGAAGGAAACGGGGCGGGTTTCTTCCGCGTTTGCCCCATCGTGCTCATTAAAGCACACGGGCACAACCTCACAAAAGCCACGACACATTACAGCACACAGCGTGGTGGACAGTAAGGTCCTCGTAAAGGATTGAAACAAAGTAGGAAACAGCCAGCAGTCCCAAGGCACATTCAAGAAAACGTACAGGGGTTTGCGCACACACACACACACACACCTCGCTCAGTACGTAAATTGTCTCGACTGTGCTGGAAACACAGGTGTGGTGTGATATCTTCAAAAGAAATTGGATTCAAACAATGCCCATTGTACCGTTTGTGTCCAGAGGGTATTGTCTGCCGCACCAAATGACAAATATTAATTTTCATCAAACAATTAGCCCTCTATCTCTCACTCTGTCCCGCTGTGTGTGTGCGTGTGTGTCTCTCGGTTTCTCTTGGCCTTTCCTCGGCTGTGGGCCCCTGGGATACAATGGGCTGCTATTTGAAGCCCAGGACCTAGTTTCCCCACCACCCTGGAGCTCTTAGCTCTTAGATACACTATTTATAAAAGAGAAGAATGAGATGGCGGGAGACTGAGACAAAGACGGAGGAGAGTTTTGTGACGGAAGTACAGTTTGAGGAAATGCCCCACTGGAACGGTCCACATCAAATGGGCTGAAACCAGGTCAATCAAATCAGACAGGAAGGCCTCTGTTTTTCATTTAAAAACATAAAGGCAACAGGGGTTAGCCATGTCTGCCTTCTTTCCCAATGCATGCTGGGATACAGCTCCAGTCCCATGAAAGGGAGGGAGAGATTGAATGAATGGATGGACGGCCGGACGATTCTTTTGTCTGTCTTTTTACAGACAGGAAGTCGGTAAAAATATTTCTGGCTTCTGGCGTCATCTAACAGTTTAAAGGAACGGCTCTCATGCCTTCAAGCACAGGTCACCATTATGTAAATGTTCTGCAATGGCTCTGTTTGTTACAGAGCGTGCTGCGATGCTTGCGTGATATATGGCACCGCGTACACAGCGAGCGGGCAGCACCGCTATTGAACGGCGGTGAGCTGGAATGTCAGTGTTGTCTCACATGCGGCATCCATGATGAAAACGTTAGTGGTGAAGCCTTAATCGATGACCACTATACCTCCTGCAGCCTGTGCCATGGCAGCACACCTAAAATAGTGTGACCACATTTATGTGATCCAATTTGAGAGTAATTATTACTATTCTACTAATAATTGTCAGTATTATTGTATACATTTTGTTTGTATTCACAAAACAAAGGCCATTCATCCAATGATAATACTGATGGCCAGGCTAATTGTTGTTCCACTAATGGAAAGAGAAATTCGCTGTTTGTTGGGTAGCAGTGAGACGGGACCTTCGTGTTCACTTTAGTTGCCCTGGGGTATCGCTGAGGGTTCCTCAGAAGCAACCTGGAAGGATTGACCTGCTTGTTACAGGACGGTAAGCTGTAAATAAAGCACACCTATCTACCTTATAAGGCCAGGGTTTGTTAACATAACTGTCTGCTAAAAGAGTGTTTGTAGGGATTTTGACAAGCACACAAAGGCTGGTGAAGTTTTCCTGAGGTGACTCCATTTACTAAGGTGGCCTGACAATTCAGATAACAGTGGTAGAGTGCTCATATATATATTTATATACTTATTGTTTTACTGAGGTGTTTATAATGTTTCAGATATTTATTGTATACTTAAGTGTTTACAATTAACATGCACTTTGTTGAAATTAAGGTAGTAAATTGAATATTGGTTGGGAGTGTGACCTGTTTTCTGTTATAATAACAATATATAATAATAATCTTTATTCTATATAGCGCCTTTGAAAAGAAAAATCGCAAAGCGCCTTACAAACATAGATAGATAAAGGCAAAACAATACGTATGACACAAACATATCACATAAAAGCCAATCTATGCCCGTCTGAGCATCACCGGAAGAGAATTCCAAAGTATTGGCGCACAGGTTACAGCTTTATGTTCAAAACATGTAACTGCGAGCGCGTATCAGAAATGCGCGCAGGCGGCTGCTCCCGCTTCAGAAACTACAGCATACTCACAGGTAACTGCAGCCCGTCCAAAAGAGAAGGGAAGTAACTTGCGATTACACAAAGGGATATATACGCGAATATGCTGCTATTTAATTGGTCAGACGTCATCTCCTCCAGCACTGCAGACAGGTCTGGGAACACAAACATTTCTCCCCGTGGGTCTTTTCGTTTATGGCCTTCCCCGACAGTTAATGTATGCTGGTTTCTGTTTGACTCATGCTATGAGGCTTTTTGTTATCATCGAGACGTCGGTTTCTTATCACTGTCTTACAAGTGATTATTACACACATACACACAATTAGTGACCATTACTAAAGAGTATGTTTAAGCATCTTAACATCAGTATAGCAAATTATTCCACTCTAACATAACGTAAGCATTTTCTAGTTAATGCATTTCAGTGGCCTGTAATTATTGCAGAAGCTTAATGTCAAGTTTGGCACATGTGAAGGGACATTGTATACTACTTTTTAATTACACTAGATGTGAATAGTAGCTGTCCGATCTTAAAAAAAAGCTATGTGTAAATGCATCCAAGAAGCATTCAAGACGGATTGAAATCCCATTTGTGACTCATTCCAGCCGGATGTTGCAAAGGCGTCCATGCCTCCGCCTGTGGAAATATCCTCCACGGGGTGTGTCTCGCCTGTACCCTGTGATAACGGGCAGCTGAAGTTACATTGAAATTAGATGCCGTCCTCGGTCTCTCACAAGGAACGGCTCCAGCGATTTCTACATACGCGATCAAATGCAAGGCGCAACAATCTGCTGCAGTGTTTATCTGAACCCTGATCAGTTCAACCACTGAATGATCTGTGTGGGTGAGGGAGCTAGTGCAAGTTAGAGCCTGTGAATACAAAAAGACTTTTGCCTTGCTCGTCGTTGAGATACGATTCATTAATGTGTTTGGGTTATCTTAGGCAAAGTTTATTGTTGTAACTAAACTGAAGTTATTCTTCTTCTGGCGTTTTTGGCAGTTACCAAACAGCGTCAGATGCACTACCTCCTCCTTCTAGACTGGATGTGCACGCAGCCCAGGAAAACAAAGAAAGATTGTAATCCGACTTGTGAACTGGCCAACAGAGATGCATATGTAGCGAAGTGTAAATGAAAATGTCTTAAATCTCACCTGGATTTTAGCTGGACTTGAGACACTTGATATGACCAGTGTAAATAGGGCCTATGTTTGTTCTTTACTTCATTAATCTACTGCTGAGCTGTCTTGTATCTGTATTTCCTGGAAAAGCTAGAGCCCGACCGATACAGGGCTTTTGAGACCGAACCGATTCCAATTTTAGAGGGGAAACATTCACCAATCACTGATATTTAGAATTTTTGAGCTGCAATGAAAAGACCTTTACTATGTGGATTGTGCCCCAATTTTGCACCCATATGACTCTGCAAAGACACTCAGAAAGCACTTAGTGACGGCGCACTCTGGTGGATAAGCTTAGTGACACAAATAAAGTCTATCTTGACCCTCTCTTTCTGCCTAAAATACTGAAAATTAAGCAGTTCTTTATCGGCGCATATCGGCTAACAAATAGGCACATACCGATAAATCTGCGATAGGCCAATATCAGCCGATAATATCCGCTGACCAATAAATCGGTCATGTTGTAATATAAGCACCAGGAATTTATCTACCTCTTTCTCTTTTACCTTTCTCCACAAGAAATAGTAGTTTTGGTGTACGCATATTTAGGCAAAAAAATGAAACGTGTCACTAAATAATAATTTCATGTCTGTCTGTAAATACGTAGGCATTTATACATTCACAAGTGAGCTATCCGCTCCAGAGAGACATGAGCTTCTCAGGCGAACAGTGATTTTAACAGTGACAACTCATTACAAGTCTAAACCCAAGTCATTGTATGAAGAAACCCATCTCTGTTGTCTTAACCTTCTTAAGTGAAATTAAAAAAACAACACATCTATTCAATATTCACTGCTGGCAATTAGGGATTTGACAGACTCTAATCATGTCTATTGCTTCTCTTACTGTACACTGATCCAGAAGTGTTAGCGTAGTGTGATCTGACTTTACTGCAGTGATAATAGAATGACAAAGATGATCTAGAGAGACACCCAGGATATTGACATGTAAGATGATCAGGCCAATAATTACCTTCTACTAATAATGAAATCTACGACGACTGATCACTGGCAAAAATAGCAATTTCAAACCAAATGTATCATCGTAGGCTTTCACAACTTGCTACGTGAGGTCAAATAAACTGCACAAAAGGTCAAGCGTAAGCAGAAAACCATTCAAGATTGGCTCAAATACCTACGTCCAGAACAGCACAAAAAGCCCTAAGTAACACCAGCTAATATTATGAATCCATTTGTCATTTTGTCTTCTTCAATTTATTTTCTCATTCTTCTTCAGTCATTACAAAACAATCTTGAATTTGTCCTCAGTTGAGACCTAACAGTGGATTTGCATGAGTAAGAGCACAGATTCTGTGCTGCGATGCAGTCCGGGAGCTCTCTAAATGGATGATCTAATGGAAAACAAGCCTATTTCCATCCCGCAACATTAAATATTTGCCACGCAGAGAAAAGTGTCATTATTAAAAAAAAAGGACAAAAAAAGAGAAGAAGAAGAAAAAAAAAAAAAAGGCTGTCTTGAATGACACACTCTTGACAGAGGAACTAGAGGAGAGGAGAGCGAGGGAGATGGCTGCAGAGATAGATAGGCGTGAAAGAGAAAGGGAGGGGAGCGAGAGATGAGGATATGAGTTGCAGAGGAGCAGGCAGGCTGGTGACAAGAGAAGAGGCATAAATATGCATCGCCATGGGCCATCTCTGTAGAGGAGCTTTGACGTTAGCTGCAAGCTAGAGCTAAGGTGCTTCTGTCATACCCCTTCCTTTTTCCTTCAGCTCCCTCCCTCATCTTCCTCTCCCCCGTCTTCGTCTTCAACCTGTTCCTGTTTTTTATAAAACACACACACACACACACACACACACACACAGAGCCACGCGTACAGGCACATGCACCGGACAGCCAGTATTGTCAGTCTCTGGCGAATCAAAACCAATATCAGCTCTCTCCAAATTAATTACCAGCTCTCGTCCTGGCCTGCCTCTGTAATAAGTCTCTCAGGGAGCAGAAGGGATGGTCTATACTGTGTCCTCTCCCTTCCCTCCACACAGGCTGACAGCTATTTCCCCTTCAGCCATTCTCTTTCAACACCTAATACCGCCCCCCTACCACCACCACCACCGCTACACTGTTGTCCTCACACTGCGTGGGGGGGGGGATGAACCCTCTAAACAAGCACTCCCTGAATTGGCTTTGTGTCAAGGAGAATTAAGCCATGTTCCATAATGGGGCCTCCTCTACAGAAATAGCCCCCGTGTGCAATGTGCTGGTGCAATGTAGATGTAAAACTACTTGTTGAATATCAACGTGTGCGAACAAAAATGTGCGGCAGGACAAGAATATGATGAAACGGCTCAGGTGGCCCAGGGCGCAGCCGTGGTGAGACTTTGATCAGTCATCCTGCTGGCTATCTGCCCAACATGACTGCCAATCTGAACAACACACCGTTACAGAAATTGCAGTGGCGCTAGGTAAACCAAGCTTTGTAACCAACAGTCCTGAAATGCAGTCAGGCTGGACTCTCTCCAGCGCTCTGCCAGCAGTTTACCAAAACTGAGGCACAGCGCGCCTTGCTCTGAGAGACGGTTGGGAGGAGAGCTCTGTTAGCTTGGTTTCCGAGATATAAAAAGAGAGTACTGTAATCAGGATAAAAACCAACATCTGGAATGCTTTTTTAATGCTTTAACTTAACGTCTTAAGTTAAAAAAAAAAGTCAACTCAGATCCATGTTTATGTATAATTAAAGGTCTTTAAACTGTTTGAGGTATAAGAAATGTATTCTATTTAAGGCTGCCTGTATTTTACAGAAACTAAGGTTTGAAAACTACACCTTTGGAGAAACCTGAGGTCTGCAAGTTATGCTTTTGAGGTATACAAGTGGTCTATCAACCCTATCGCCAGACAAGAACACCAGTTCTACAAAACACCGGTTTACGTGAAGGGCAAGATCATGGTTTGGATAAAGTGTACTGACTGTTGGTAGGAAACGGGAAACAAACCGCAGTCTCCCATTTTAGTCCAATGTTTTGTTGATGGATTTGCTCCGACAGCCAAGAGTCATAAAGCTTCGAGCCACTAGAGGCCTTTGTCACTTGAAAGTAAACATATGTTGAAACGAACTGATGCTGTTTTACTCGGGAGGACAGTCTCGCTGCACACCCACTCACCGTCCTGACCTTACTTTTAACCTTGCTACATATAGGACACATTACTTTCTCCATTGACACTTGGCAATCTTGGCATTGGACATTAATTGTGAGGTGTGGAATTGTCCATGTGGAGTCACGTCCTAGGCTGCTGGGCTTTGCTTTTCCTGCAAAACCTGCAGCCTGTTAGCTTGATATCTATTATGAGAACTAAAGTCTGGAGGCTTGTCGAAAGGTGTAAAAACTGGGGTATGTCAACTGCTGCTGATGAAAAAAAATCTGCTGTTAAATGATAAAAGCTGAGATCTCTGAAATTCTTCCAAAGTACAAAAACTCTGAGATGCTTTTGAGGTGTAAAAACAGAGGTCTGAAAGCTACAAAAACTGAGAAGTGCAAGTTGCTTTTGAGGTACCGCGAGGTCAATAAACAGAAGTTTCTCTGCTTCATAAGTGTAAAAACTGAAGTCCCCTTGAAAAACGCTCAGACATGAAAACAACCTCAAGTCTGCATGGTGGTTGTGGGTCTTTAGTATAAACTGAACTGCTTCTGAAGAATAAAATCAGATCATTCAGCTGCGTTTTAGGCATAAAAGCACATTTTTTCCATTGTTTTGCCGATGACACGCTACTTTATGTGGCTCTTGATGACACAGAGCCAATTGATTCCCCTTTTTAAGGTCAAAGTTATTTTAATTGCACATTTCATAACAATGTAAGGTCAATATTTCACGCACAACTTCACTGCCACTTGTGCTAATGAAACTTTAGCAGAGTTACCCTCTGACTTACATGGCCTTACCACCGTCTTTACATTTACCTTTGTCTAGCCATGCAGCTACTGCTTAGCTTCACCACACATATCTTGATAGCCAAATCTAATTGATTGCACCAACATCAACTTGGTGCCCCTTCAATCATGGTAAACCCCAACAAAACCATCCCCTACCCAGCCATTAGCAAAAACATACCCACAGAGAGAGAGAGAGAGAGAGCGATACGATAATAATACAAATAAATCTCCCTATCTTGCTCATTTGTATATATCACACAGTGTTGGGTTTTCACTTTTTGTATTTGTACTCTAACCGCAACTGTATTATTATCCAACTCTACTTACCTGCATATATTTGAACAAAATTATTCTGTCTTTGTATGTTTTTATTTTGCTAAGTGCTTTGGCAATGTTAACATCGGTGAGAGAGAGAGAGAGAGAGAGAGAGATTAGCTAATCATAGGCCTGAGAGAACAGGTAGGGCTTAAATTTGCTTTTAAAATATGACACAGTTGGTACATCTTACATAATCAGGCAGTTTATTCCAGAGAGTGGGCCCGTAATAACTGAGTGCACCTTCACGAGATTTACTACTGATCATGGGTACAGTTAGGAGACCAGTGTCTGATGATCTGAGAGTTCTGGATGGTTTGTCAGCAGTGAGCTGATCAGAGATGCATTTAGGAGCTAGATCATTAAGCAATTTGTAAACATTGAGCAACATTTTGAAATCAATCCTGTATTTTTATTTAAAGCCAGCGAGGTGATCTAAGTATAGGTATAATATGTTCAGTCTTCAGTTTTGTTTTCTCTTAGTTGTTTTTACCCCTTTAACAATTTTATTTGTTTTTTATTTAGCTGTCTTAAAATATTTTATCCAGTTAGCAGCTTTTATCAAACTATTATTATAGCGTTTAATCTTTTTCTCATTGTCCTAATTTTTATCTTTGCCGTGTCTTTTAATCTATTTCATTTCACTCTATAAACGGCTATAAAGTGCTACACTTCTGTCTTATTATCGTGTTGTCAGTCATATGTGAAGCACTTTGAACTGCACTAGCCTGCATGAAAATGTGCTATAGAAAAAAAGTTTGATTGATTAATAAAGCGGTTTTGAAGGTGTAAAAACACAGGTCTAAAATGTGGTTCTGCAGGAAAAAAAAAAGCAGAGGTCTGTAAACAAACTCATATGGACCTTGTGGTCAGAATGTTGGTCTGGAGTATAAAATATAATGTCTGGAAGCTGTTTCTGAGTTTCAAAGTCCAAGGTCTCTAAAATGCACCTATGGTGTAAGAACTGAGGACTTAAAGCTGCTAAAGAGGTACAAAAACCTGCAAACTGCATCTGCGGTTGAGAAACAGGTCTGTAATTTGGCTCTGGTAGGAAAACTCAAGGCTACAAGCAGTTGCGAGGATAAAAAGTTGATTCCATATGAGGTATAAAATCTAAGGTCTGTAAGCTGCTTCTGTGATATAAAAACTGAGGTCTATAAACTGCTTCATAAGTATAAAACCTGATCTGTAAGCTGCTTTAAAAAGTACAAAAGCGGAGGTCTGTAAACTGCTTATGAAGCACAAGAACGGGGTCTGTAAGCTGGTTCTGGAGAACAAAAATTGCCTTCTGTAAACCGCTTCCAACACTGTGTCTAATAGAAACAATGCCTGCATAGCGAAAGCAGCATGTTAGCAGAGCAGCAGCAGCTTCAGCCCTCCATCTGTGTCCACACAGGATCCGTTTAGACACAGCATTGAGTGTAGGTCACCAGCAGCGCTCAGAGCCCAACGCACAAATCACTGAAGTTACGCATGAACAACGGCAGGAAGTAGGTCAGCGTAAAAATACCCTTCAGATGGCATTTATGCGCAAGAGCTTTTACGCTGCCTGTGTAGACAGCTGGATTGATTAAAATATAAGCATATCTGTTTTCGTCAGATGCGTGAGAACACAGAGGTCTTGAAACTGTTTCTGTGGTGGACAAACAGTGTGTAATTTTGGTTCTGAGGCAGAAGAACAGAGACGTGAAATGCGGTGCTGAGGTAGAAAACGTACGTCTGCAAACAGTTGTGGGGTACGATACCTGGGTCCATTAGCTGGAGCTGGGTTATAAAAACTTCCAGTCGAAGAAAATACATAACCGTAGGTCTCCAATTTGCTTTTGGGTTGTGACAACTGAGGTCAACACATTCTTTGATGATGTACTCGTGTTGGATTTCAACCAAATATACTGTACCCCCGCACACAGAGTACCAGTGCGTGTCCTCAGTCCATTTACCTAAACTGATTTGCAACAGCGATTTTTAAGGTGAGCGAAGTCACGGTGGCTTGTCAGCAAATGCTTTACTGAGATGCACTTAGAATGAGTTGAGGGAGAGGTAAAAGCAAATGACTACACACACCATAAAAAACACACACACACCATTCGCCAGGCGTTTCCCTTATTCCATTTACAGTAACACTCCAGAAACCCCCCCACTAAATATTATTTTTAATAAACAATAAAATGGGCACCTTGCTTTCCACTTAAGCAGTTAAACGGTTGACTCCAGTGGCAGTACGGGGGGAGCCGTTCCTCACTCTAATCCGCTTGTAGCAGCGGCAAGGATTTCCAATACTCCATAAATTCAGGGCTTATCTCCAGACAGTGACTAGTAAATGGTAAGCAATGCTATCAATCACGGAGCTCCCTGCTGTGTGATTCATAGTAATGCTTTTCCATTTAAAACTCCCCCGGGGTGGAGGAGAGAAGAGGAGAGGGGAACAGCAAGTCTCTAGGCATCAAATTCCCCACAACAATCAATACGTGGAGCTCCAACAGCCCATGCCTCAGCCTGCCCAGAGAAAATAAATGTATTAAGCTAAGGAACAATGCATTAAAAAGGAAAATGTGTTTAGGTGAAAGGAGAATAATCAGGAATGAGGCATCAAAGCAAAGGCTGGGAGCATATGGAGACACAGCTAAGAAAGGCCTGAGAGGAACAGCTTTGTAATACACCGCAGCTAATGGTACATAGTTCAAAGTCAGACAAATGGAGGTCTATTGTGGACATGGAGCAAGAGAGATGGATACAAAGGTAACACTGATAGTGGAAAAGGTGAGACCGTCTAAATGAATCTATGTAATTACAAATTTTCACCCTTATCTGCATCACCAACAGCTCTCTACGTCTGGGATTCTTTCTCATTAGTACCACAACTGAAATAGGACAACTGGGGTTCTTGCTATACCATTTTACAGGTCTGGAATATTTGGTTGTGTTTCTTTGCATTTTTTCATATAAATAAAATAAATAGATTCATATTGCAACTTACAAAGTACTTCGCTGTTGATGCACCATTTTTTTTTATTAATCCTTATTTAAAAAAAATATTTAAATAGCAATCTTGGACTCAGCAACGTTCTTAGATCCCAAGGTGAGTTCTTCAAATGTCTTTTGTTCCACCAACAGTCCAGATATCAAAGATATTCCATTTAAAAACCATATTAACAGGAAAGCAGTACTCACATTTGAGATGCTAGAACCTTAAACGATTAAGCCTTTATAAAATATGTGTCTATTGATTTTCTGTCAGAACTAATTGTTTCAGCTCTCTTAAAATGTGTGTTCTCTTGACTCAACAATGTGAACATTTCATGTGTAATGATACAAGTCGTGTCAGGTGTAGTTCTATTTAAATCATCTAGCAGGAAACGACATTCTATTACTTGTATAGGTCAGTTTGTGCGATGAAAAAAGGTTATTAAAAATGTTTGAAAAAGAGACAGTACCATATTTACATGTAAGGAGTGCATACTGATACTAGCAAGGGCTGCTTTCCATTAAGGTTACTAAGTCATTTACATACTGTATGTGAACTTCTTGAAATTTGAAATGTGAAATTTGCCTCAGTCTTTTATTGCTCTGGCCCAGAATGCTCGGCTGAAGCACAAGCTTCCCTGAGGCCAGACAGCTAACATTAAGACCAAGACGACACCCACACTAGTAGCCCTGTGAGGCTCTAATGCTCGTTGTAAACCAAGCTGTTAGGTAGATCTCCTAAATACTGGAGAAATAGAACTTTTGATCTGATGATGACACTGGATGGAGTTCACTAAGGCCATGAATGTATGCACCGAATTGCATTGTGGTTTGTGAAAGTCTCAACTGTTGGATCGATACTGCTGCTGGTAGCGCTAAAAGGAAAATAATAATAACAACAATAATGGCTTTATATAGCGCTTTTCAGAACAAAGTACAAAGCGCTTTACATATAATTAAAAATAGAAAGATAACACAACAATCTGTAAAATCAATAAAAATCAAGTCTAAAATAGTGAGTTTTAAAAATTCTGAAAAGCCTGGAGACCACCAAAATTATTAGGATTCATCCTCTGGGGACCATCAATGGCTGTACAAAATGTTATGGAAATCCATCCATTAGCTTTTGAGACCTTTCAGTCATATTACGATATTGCCATCCCTAGAGCCTTGGGACAAGCATGGCTAAAGACAAAAAGTCAAAACTGTAACTCTCTCTTGCTCCCTCGCCTTCCAAGACATGCGTAACTGAGGGATTTTTCTACAGAGAAGTGTGTATAAGTTAGAAAAGGCAAGGATGAAATTTTCAGTACGTAAAGATTTTAATCGAGGTTGTGGAAGGTGGACTCCTTAAAGGTTCGGCTACTTTTGCTAAAAAAAAAACCACACAGAAAAGCTTTGAACACTGACTTGAATTTCAAATAATGTGACAAATATCTTAACAGTCCAATAGTTGGGGCCAACCTCAAATACACCTGTTACAAGTGACACATCAGGATTTGTTTTAGGTGCAATGAGTAACCTACATGGCCTCAACCAATCTATCAACAGTTAAAAGGAAGTGCAACAACACTGATCTCCTCCTCCTGCACAGCAGTCATAGCTGTTCAAAGCTGAGTGGGCCATGGCACCCCATCCTCCGTCCACACAAGTGTCCTCACCATCTCTGTGAGAACAATCAAGGAAACACAGTTTATCAATCAGAGCACCACTCTGTGAGGCGTATAAAGAATACATCAATCAGAGGCTGCAATTTTTAAATTGCTTCAGAGGAACATGGATGAGAGACAACCTGATGAGCATGAACTCTCCTGGTAATCACGCCTTCAAAACAACAAATTGATGTGCAGGATTTTCTCCATATGTTAGCTTGATTCCAACCCCATTTCCCAGTTTCACGTAGCTGGCCCAGGCTAAGGAAAAACTAGGCATAGCGAGACATGTGACTCACCTCTATCCCATAAAGTCTACCCATCCTCTTCCGTGCCTATTTGACTAACACAAAATTATTAGCAAGAATGTTCACTAAAGACCACCTGCAAATACCTTTATTAAAAAAGCTTCAAATATAGGTTGCTAAGGTAGCACCTAAGCACAGATTTAAACCATGTAGGGCTGCCAAACATTGTAGGCATTCCTTTTCTGATGTACTATATGCTGTTTATTAATCCTGTTTGCCTACACACAAACACATGCCAGATATCTAGTACACACTTTGTATGCTATGGTTGCAAGTTATATAGGCATAATTTCACACCTGTGTCAATATAGGATTTACTCAGAACAATTATTTATCAGCTGCAGCCGACAGTAAAGGTAACTCAACAGCATTCTCTCTTAGCGCACCAATGAATAACCAGTAAATCACTTTGCACCTTACATCTGTTTTTGTTAAAGCAGGTGACAAATCATGGAATAATTCAGCATGTTCCATACAAAAGCATTAGTCTGGCTACCTCTATCAAACCCGAATTTTAAAGTAGCCCAGTGTACCCAGGAATAAAGTCCACATTGGACGATTCCCCCGACTCACTATTTACATCCAATCCAAAAATAAGCATGTTGAGGTTGGGGTGGTGGATGAGTAGTAGATGTCAAGTAATATCTTCAACAATGTTGGTCCACTTGACAAGACCCAGAAGATCACAAAGAGACACAAGGTTCAACTCGACTTTAGTCCTTTTATTATTGAACCTGTATCTTCTGTAGTAGAAGTAGTAGTAGAATCAGCGAAATAAGCAGGTTGAAAACCTTAAGGAAAGAAACTGACTCCATGCATTCAAATTCATTAATAATTGTACTTTCAAAGATTGGATTTAAACTAATTAATAAATAAATTGTATTTATTAATTTAAACTGTAGTGGTAACTTTAATGCATATATTTTTTCTTCATTTTAGCAAACATATTTTAACTGATAAAATGCGATATAATTTTCAGAGTTCAAATTTAAAAATGTATTAATTAGTGACTTGGTTTTACATTTTTAAGCTTTTAACCTTTAAATTATTCAAAAGGATTTCAATGCAGTATTTCTCTGGACATACTTATAATCAAATTTGAAATCAAACTATGATTAGTTTTACTAATTAAGGTATCACCATGCTAATATAAATGTGTTTATCTTTATATGGTTTGGTCTATAATATTCATGATGAATTGAATAACTAAATGACTAAACTTAAATTGAGCCTCTTTAAAAGGGTTAATAAACCCCAATAGAGGCCTACAATGGCCAAACCATTATAACAGATGGTAACCGTTCAAAAAATAACTATGGTGCACAGTAAATGAATCAAAATCACTGCGAGGATGCAGCCGTTTCGCAACTAAAATACAGTCTTCTAGGTGCCATAATACATAGTTTTAATGGTTCTAATTTATGGAAGACTACGCAACTCACCAGTGGCGTCTCAGTAGTCTTCCGTACAGTGACTGTGTTTGGGAATTACGCACCTGATTATGATTCTCACTCAGTGAAGAGGAAGCCACCAATCAATTTGGTGTACAAACTATTCAATAGTTGAAGATAATATTAGAAACAGTCAGAAACTGCTGGAAATAAGGAAAAGGTAAAGGCAAGAGATTGAGTTTGCCTCTTTTTGGTGAAACAGTAGAGTGTAGCGAGCCTGAATTATGCAGGAGACAAGAATTTTAGACCCTTCAATCAGGGGTGGAAATAACACATTACACTTACTCCCGTTACTTTAACAAAGTCGATTTTTGTGTACTTGTATTTTGAGTATATTTTAAAAATTGTGAATTACACTTTCTTCAACATCCACTGAAAACATGCTTGACTTAGTGCCAAGAATATGGACACAGCTTTGACTTATGGTTATTTAAGTACCAGATGGCTCATAGCAACAGCCCTGGTACCTCATACTCCCACAGTACTCTTTGGAGGACTCCCCGGGGGTCATAAGCCTTCGGCAAGTCCCCTAAACACATGTAGACTTCATGGACAAACTCCCATGATACCCCAACAATCCTGCAATGGTAAAGAGCAGGTCCACTGTTCCATGGACATAATTGAATCTGCATTGCTCATCCAGAATCTGAGGTTTGACAATGGGTCAATTTCCAGAACCCTGGAATAAACTTTCCCAGGGACGCTGAACAGTGACATACCCCAATAACTGAAACACCTTCCAGTTCCTCACTACATGTTTGGGTTTAACAGATCTGTCTGGAAGTCTCCCCTGTCATCTAATCCAACTAAACACCAGGTGGTGATCAGTTGACAGCTCGACTCCTATTTTCACCAAGTGTACAAGACATGCAGCAGCAGATCGGATGATACAACCACAAAGTCAATCAACCTAAGGTGTACGATACCAAGCACACTTATGTATCACCGTATGCTCAAGCCTGGTTCCTGCCAGGGATTAACATGCCTAGATACCTGCCTTTGCCTGCCGCAATGCTTACAATGCACCTGACCCCAATGCCTATCCCTGCTGGTGGTGGGCCCACAGGGCAGCACCACAGGGCAGCAGCTATGTAGTTCTTTTGGCTGTGCCAGGCCAAGCTTAGTGGGTCAAGGTCCGACCACCAGATGCTCTCCGGTGACCTTCCCTCCCAGGTCTGGCTCCAGAAGGGGGCCAGGGTTTCCCTGTTCCGGGTAAGGTGCTGCAGGTCCTTCTTGGCCCATTCATATAGGGTCTGGGAATCACTCTTAGCCTGGCCCCTCCCCTGGGACCAATTTGGAAAAATACAAATCTGCTTCTGTGAAACCCAGACCTATGACAATAGGGAACAGTAAAACACAATATGCAAATACAAATTGCTAATAATGGCCTTAAATGGTCATAACAATGTCCATTGATCATAGACAGGATTCAGCAAGGCCACAGTCAATACCCTCTGATTGATCAAGGCCTCACCCATCAAACCAACCATGTTCTGATTGAAATCTTAATATGTAATAAATTATTTATCAATTTATCTTCTTGTATTTATCTAAACTTCTATCAAATACATTTACAAAGAATAATACAGTAAGGGAAAAATTTCAATTCAAAGATGATGGTGTTGCATTCATGTAATTTTTTTGCCTTGTTATGTAGTAAAAATGTAACAAATAAACCTATTGTTTACTGTAGTGGTTGAAGACCAATTGGCATTGGTCAGACAGGTATGACCTGATGAAGCTGATCACCATCCATTTTCTCTATAGCAAGTAATGGGAAGCATCCCTGACTATATGTAATGCTATATTCTTAGTTTTTCACACTCAACCACAGAGATCAATGAAATAATAGCAAATTAATAAACAAACATTAAAAAGTTGTAAATCATAGCCTTTGTTGTTAAGTTAAACTAAATACAATAAGCAGAACAATAGCTTAGCGTCTGGTTAGGATTGGGCATAGGCGTAGACCTGAACATTTTTTATTTAGCCCAAAAAAATTCCCCTCTTCACTAATAACCGCCTAATTTAGCGGTTTGTAACTAAAAAACACCAATCAGAGGGTTTACAGGAAAATACCTAGAAATACTCGTGTCTTATTGGCTGACAGGTCTGAAAATTCCTCAATTGATTTGCCAAACGCTAGCAAGCTCACAGCGTAGGGGAAAAAAATTACATTTTATACTGGTAAAAACAAACCTCCTCATTTAATTTCTGATGAGTTTGAATGAAGTTGGTATGAAGAGTGTTTTAGGAGGAGTTAACAAGGAAATTAGTTTGGTGAAAGTGAGAAACTTGAATTCAGAAGGCTTGCGGTTGTATTTTTCTGTTTAATAAGGAAAATAGGTGTAGGAATTTTTCCTTTGATGAAATTTTGAGAAATTTTTGTGTTTATTTATTAGACTTTTAAAAAAGCTAAGCCCTCCTCCCTGGCTCAACGAACAGCTGTGGTCAAAGGGGCGCCAGATAGCCTAGTTAGCAAGAAGCAGTGAATCAGATTATTATTATATTATTATTTACATTTAGTCATTTAGCAGATGCTTTTATCCAAAGCGACTTACGTATGAGGAAGACAATGGAAGCAATTAACAACACAAGGTAACAAAAAGCATAAGTGCATCAAAAAAACTAGTCTGATTAAAGACCAACACAGTATACAAAGCTATGGATAGGAAGGGTTTTTATTTTTATTTTATTTTATTTATTTATTTTTTATGAGAAGAGATAGAAAGGAAGAAGTTAATTATTGTCAGTTAGGTGTTGACGGAAAAGATACGTTTTCAGGTGCTTTTTAAAAGGTGGCCACAGAATCTGCTGATCTTGTAGGAGCAGGCAGATTATTCCACCAATGTGGAACGGATCCAGTGAAGGTGAGCAAGAGTGATTTTTTTCCTTTTTGGGATGGTACCACCAGACGTTGTTCGTTTGCAGAGCACAGGGACCTTGTTGGAACATAGGTCTGTATTAGCCAACGAAGATATGAAGGTGCAGAACCAGTGGTGGTCTTGTAGGCTAGGAGCTCTCTGAATGACTGAGCCATCATATAGATGGAGAAGAGTAGCGGTCCAAGCACGGAGCCCTGCGGCACCCCTTTATTGAGATGTTGGGACTCAGAGACCTCGTCTCTCCAGGATACTCTGAACGACCTACGATTTGAACCATTGCAACGTGAATCCAGAGACACCCATAGCACTAAGAGAGGATGTGGTGATTAACTGTGTCATAGGCCGCAGACCGATCCAGTAAGATAAGTACAGATGACTTGGATGTCGCTTTTGCCAGTCTCAGGGCTTCGACAACTGAGAGCAGCGCAGTCTCCGTGGAATGGACGCTCTTGAAACCAGACTGGTTGCGGTCCAGGTGATTGTTCTGTGTGAGAAAGGAAGAGAGCTGGTTGAACACAACTCGATCCAGAGCTTAGGCAATGAAGGGAAAGAGGGAAACCGGTCGGTAGTTTTCTAATAGTGTCCGCTTGAGAGCGTCTTTCTTCAGTAGCGGTGTTATGCGGGTTTCTTTGAAAGCAGTGGGGAATGACCCAGTGCTGTGGGATGAGTTGATGATGGGGGTCAGAGCAGGGACAACAGACAGAGAGATGGCCTAAAGGAGATGGGTGGGGATGGGATCCAGCGGGAAGGTGGTAGGGTGGTTTGAATGAATGACCTTGGAAACGTCAGCTTCAGATAGAGGAGAGAAAGAGGGAAGCAGACACGTACCTGGGATGCGTGCGAGGTCGACAGGTGGCGGCACAGAAAATTTACTGCGGTTGTTTTCTTTACAAAGAAAGACAAAAAGTCATCAGCTGTTAAACCCGATGAAGGTGGGGGAGCCGGCAGAGGAAGGAAGCAGAGAAGGTTTTAAAGAGAGTGCACGAGTCAGGTGAGTTGTTGATCTTTGAGCAGTAGTAGTCTGTTTTTGCAGAGGTGACATCAGCTGAGAAATTAGACAGGAGAGACTGGTAGAGACAGAGGTCAGCGGGATCATTTGATTGACGCCATTTTCTCTCAGCTGACCGGAGGCTGGCGCGATGCTCGCATAGAACATCAGATAGCCAGGGGGCAGATGAGGATGTGTGGGCTGGTCTATGTGAGAGGGCAGATGTTGTCCAAGCACGATGTAGGAGTGGAACACAGAGTGTCAGTGGCACTGTCAGTGTTGAGACAGCGTAGGAAAATCGGGAGGGAGTGAGCGTACGCAGGTTGTGTCGGAAAGTGACGAGCGGTAGAACACGGTTATTATTTTCTGATTATTTAGTATTTATATTTAATATTCCATTTAACTAATGATAACATAAATACATTTAACTGTTTTTCCAACAGCAGATGATCGAGAGTATAGAGACAGACCGACAGCAGCAGATGATGGAGGTGAACAGTGCAGCACAACACTGAACTGTATCTGAAAAGTGTGTGTGTATATGTGTGTGGGAGTGAGATGATGTTATTATTCCAATTAAATAATGTCAACATAGTAAATACTTTTAACTGCTTTTCCAATAAATGTTTAATGACAGCAGTTGTGAAGTATTCAGTTTCTACTCAATACTAATTACTAACAACTACTAATATTTTTAACATCACAATGAATAATTAACCTGGAAAGTAAACAACCATTTTTGAGGTACACATTAAAATTGTTCAGTGATTAAGACATGTACTTCTAATGTACATAAGGTGCCAGTAGCAATTATTCTGGCGACTGGGTTGCCACTCATGTACAGTAATTTAAAAAAGCTTTTTTGATATTTACTTAAAATGAGTTATTTGGCATTATATAAATAAAAAAATGCATAGCTACATGCCATATATGCACACTAATTAACTTTTCCCCTTATATTGTTTGGAACAGTAGTTTGTTTAAATTACCAGCTGTCTAGCAAAGTACAATCATTGTCAACTGAGAAATTACTCTAAATTTATAGAAATGTCAAATTTAATGGAATACCAACTGAATAAATACAAAAGAATATAGTGATTTTCTATCCAAATTAATCACTATGATAAGATACAAGGGCTTTCTTTGTTCCACATGTTTTTGCACTTGCACTAGTGCTCAATATTGAAGATACTAGTTAATTGCTAATTTTTTTTTGTAACCGTAACAAATTATGTAACATTTTTAAGAAGAGTCTTCTAACATTTCAATAAACTGCATGAAAAATGTGTTTGTTCACAAAATATACTGCATATATATAAGCATAACAAAGCAGAGGATGTTGGAGGTAAAAGGAAGGTTTCTTTACTATTTGGAATGTTTTTGTTTTGTTTTATTTTTTTCTTATATGGGGAGCAAGCTACTGCTGACAGATCCAAAAACAGACTTCTAATGAATCAGTTGGTTGTCAGCCTTTGGATCCCTTTTGAATGCAATACAAGCAGCAGCATGGGCACAAAAACAGATTTAAGCATTTGCAGCAGTCATTCATGTAGACTTGTGTGCCTGAACACGCAAGCACAAAGAAAATAATCATGCAAATTGCTCTCTCTCAAATAAATTTACAAACCCATACACTAAGAAATAAATGCATACACACCCCCATAGCAGTATTCCAAGTGGAAATCACTACAATGTGACTTGATTGACATTCAAGTAGGTTGAAACAAGTGTAAGAGCAGCAGAAAGGCAAAGTAAAAGTAATGCATTTTGACATGAGAAAAACAGTTGAGATTTGAGGCGCTATTCTACACCAAGACTCTGTGGCATATTCCCATTAAAATACAACAAAGACCTAACAAACATGTCACCATCCAAACACAGCCTAAATGGAAATAGGTCTGCTTTAATTTTACTTTCATTCTTCGATAATCGCTTGCAGACATGAGGGAAATGGAATTTGAGCAATGCTTGGTGAGCACAAAGGACTTTTTCCTTGTGCAAATGATCCATTTAGACTTTGCCCTCACTGTGCTTCCATCAAGTCAACACGGTCACAAAACTCATAAATATATTTTACTAAAGCCCATTAGTGATCTATTTCAAAGAACCCTTTGAATTAAACTTTTCAAATAATCTCCCCACTCTTTCATAAGTCTACAATATGAATGATGAAAAACCCAATATTCTGTCCAGGAAATTTTTTGTCATCACACAATCCAGCCCTGCTGTCTCTTCCAACTTCAATTTGGATGGTCTGGGGGAGGTGCTGAGAGGCCACGTAAAGAGAGATGGAAAGGATAAATGGATGGCTACTGTCATTCAAAAAGGCAGATTTCTCATTATGGCCGAGTTAAATCAAACCAAGATGACAATTTAAGGCTGATTAGGGCAACACATTAAAGCAGAGCTGAGATTATGAAAGGGAGCCCCATCGTAAAAATGTAAGAGTTGATAAAGTAGCTGCTATTTCACATCAGAATAAATACAACCACTTCATGGTAATGGCTTTTGAAGTGCTGTCCCCTAAAACTAAATTATTTGAGATGATTTTCTATATGGAAAAATGTCTTTATCAATCATAGTCCTTGAAATTGTTTGCAGTCAAGGGGATGCATCTATACCCAATCACCCTTTAAGTGACGAAAGTCCTCCAACGACAGTATTTGGCAATGATTCACATCCAGCGATCAATACCCTCTTCTTTAGGTATCTGTACAATGCATGCCATTGTATAGTTTAAGTCTTGATACCTTGCATCTCCCCTGCAAGATGTCTGTAAACTGGTGGTAGACGTAGAAATGCTTGCCTTCTCTATTTACTCTATACATCTATGATGTATTCTCACTGTGAAACAGGCACCAGAGTCAGCCTCTGCATAAGTGAAACCAGGATGAATTTACAGTACTCTCTGTCATCTTAAAGGATTCATCCAAATCACCAAAAACTAGGTCAAGAACAAACCTAAAACCTTTAGGCCTCCATTTTAGTGTGCCTCATTGGAAGTAGAGGTGCAGCCGAGGTTGTGATGTTGCTGATCCAGTGGCACACTACAATCTTGGTGCTGAAGATGAACGCGTTTTACGTGGTATGCCACCTACCTGCACAGAGCAGGTGAACAGGGCAGCACGCACAGCGCACCTGTTTTCACCAGTAACATATTTGTCACTTGGAATTGGTAAAGGCACACCCACCTACACACACTACAATCAGACTAACCCCCTTTATTAATGTTTTGCTTATCATGACACTCATTTATACACAGTATGCTGCATGTGACTTATACAGCATCAAGCATTATTATCAATGAATCAGTCTCAGTTGATATCTAAAATGTTGAATAGTATGCCCTACTCTGCCCCATTATTACAAACTAATTTTAGTTTGTAATAATAATTATTAGCGGAACCCATGGCATACACAAACACACACATTGAAGAAGCAGATAGGAGAGGTTGCTCAGTGAGTGTGTGTCAGATAGCTCCGGCGGCAAAGTAGAAGCATCGACAGGCTAGTGAGGGTACCGATGGCTATCGGTGGGCTCAGGCAGGGACAGCCTTGATGCTTCTACAATAATAATCCGCACTCCTTTTCTATCAAAGTATGTCCAAGTGATAACCGCAACAATTCTGTGGGGCGAGAGCAACCCCCTCCCACTTTCAATTTTCTCTGGAGGACTTTTAAAAGTGTTGTTAAATGGGATGTTCCAGCCAGCAAACATTATTTTTAGACAGTGTTCCAACCACCACGTCCCCAGCCTCTCCCCCCTCTCAACTTAGACATACTCCACAGGATTTGTTGCTCCACAGAGAAAGGTAAGCTTGGCTATATGTGGGCTTAAAGGGGGTCAGGCAACTAAAAAGCCGAAGAGCTGCCTCAGGTGAACATTTTTAGACTCTTAGAAAAAAAGAGGAAAGAAAAGCCTTAAGAGAATTGGGATCTCATATCTAAAGCAAAACCCTTTGCTGAACCTGGAGATATTTAGGAAGTGTTAGGGTTTGAAAATGCCTAACTGGTGTTTAATCTCACTCTAAACAACACTGCTATCTCTACCTCTACCATTGATCATCTCCCTGAGCGCTATCTGGTCCCCTGAGAGAGAAAGGCTTGTCCCACATTATGCCTCTCAACAGCAAATCCTCTTAGTGCCTAATAATCTCCTTTATTCCAAATAGATATCCACAGTTAGCATCATGGCACCTAGCAGCCCCCTCAGCCACAGCCTGGCTAAATCTGAATGTGATATGATCCATTAAAAGGGATATTCTACAATATACTGTAGTCAACAAGTAGGACTTGCATCATTTGAGACATACATTATTGCCAAGTGAAGATAAATCTTGTTACCACTTTGAGTGGTCGGAAGACTAGAAAGGCACTATACAAGTACAGTCCATTTACCAATTTACCATTTATCACTAAATAGGATTTAACATAAATAAATGCAACTGCTTAAAGGATAATGCTCTCCTGCAAGAACGCAAATGCTTCAAGGATCTGCATTTATGTTACTCTGAAAAGGGAGTTGATGCAGAATATTACACCCATGAAAATGCAGCTACACTACATGCATGAGTTGTAGTTCAAGCTGAGTGGAAAGCAATGACAGTGAGAAAGGGCCATGGTTTGCTTAGAGAAGGTTTTCAGGTAACGGATGACGTTGGATGACAAATTGGAGGTCCTCAACTCTAGAAGCCAATAGTTATGATTAACAGATTGTCGTACCAAATTGAATGGCAATTATCAAACAGCTGTCAAGACATTTCCCACAAAATGTTAACCTCATGATGGGGCAAAAGGACAACCCAGAGGATCACTGAAGTCATTTGGATTTATCCTCTGGGGATTATAAATGTCTTTGCAATACATGCCATGGCAATCTATTTAATAGTTGCTGAGATTTCTCTCTGAATGAAGGTGATGGACCAACCAATCAACCAATTTCTACCCTGTTAGCCCTGCCGCTGGTGTAGCTAAAAAATCTAAGGTGCAAGACTGTATACATAATAACTGAATGAAAGATGTTACCAGCAACTGTCAAGGAGAATTTCAATTGAAAACATCCACTCACCAACCTCAAAAACCAATTAAAACATTCAGCAGTTCAAATCTATTTAGTTACAGATTCTGGGTCACTTCAGCAATGTTTTGTTCCCAATTGCAAGGACAAAGCATTTTGAATTTGCTACCGCACCAATCTATGCCACTAACCAGCTTCTCCATATCAATGGTTGCTGAGGCTCTTGGGTATTGCAGTATTTAGAGCTGATGGCCATAATTTAACTTAAAATTGCTGATTACAGAAATGTTATTGAATAGTCACCACTAAATACTTTCAGATGTAACATTTTTGGTTTGTTAAAGTGATCCATAAACCCAGTTTTATTTCTTTACATTACACTCTTTAGCTGTATGCCAAGAATTGCAAAGGATTAATGAGGAAAGGACAAATTTGATCCTTTTGGTCTCTTCGAACATAGTTCCTTCAGGTCTAGTTCACTTAAATCAGATTTTTAAAAATAACACTTCTCTGGATAAAATAGAGACAATGACATATTCAGCATTTATTTTTAGTTCTGATGGTAAACCAATTAGTCCCAAGTATCATTTTCAAGAACAATTTATTCGTTCACACTAAGCCATTAAAATCCAGCTACATGATGGTGCCAGCTGTGGTTGCTAGGAGATGTTTGAAGCAAAAGCAAAGCCTTAATCATTACCGTGCTGATTCTCCAGCACAGGTATAGCAAATTTACTCATGCTGCTTTGGAGACAAAACAATTATGAGTAATGCCATTTCTACCATCTCCCCTTTATCTTATACTTTCCCTCTTTCTGTGCTTCTTCACATATCTAACTGCCCTTCTATCGCTCACTTCTTCTTTCTCTACTTCCCCATCTCTAATTATTCATATTTCTCTTTCCTAAGCTGAACTCCCTCTCTGTCCCTCAGGAATTGTGAAGCATTAGAGTGCAGCAGAGTGCAGGCAGCTCCAGAGCTTCAGCCCAAACTCTTACATCTTTAGTGGGTTTTTAAGCAGCAATATTAAAAAGGGAATACATTAATTCAAGAGATCTCTGGGTAGTCGGATGTTTCTGTCTCCACGACAAGTGGCCATGATCACTACAAGCAGTAGGCGATTTGTCAATTTTTAACGGGGGAATGGCCCAATTGGAGCGTTTCTCTTTTAACTGCCACAGCTTTTCTAGCCTTTACAACACTGGTTTAGCAGGAAACTCAGACCAATTGCATGCATTGTACATCATCTCATGTGAGGCTATTCAGCCAATAAAATCTGTGCATTCCAATAAGCATTGCAACTCGAGTCAGTGAGTGAGACACAGGGCCACAGACGAGCTAGACAAATAATTTCACATGGTATTCTCTAAAAGAGAAAAGTAGACAACGGTAACAGAGTTTTTAATTCAGAATGGCCAGACTCTTACAGTCTTTCCACAGGCAGTTCAAAACCAGTACCTCTCATATGTTCTGAGACCGTGGTGATAGAGCCACTTCGACACAAAGCATCTTTTGAGCAGGTTGACAAGGGGGACAGATTTTGGTCATTTTGGTAAAAAGGGGGATGGCATCCCCTCTCATATCGCCTACTGACTTCAAGTGGTCCTAAATAGAATGGGATCCTGAAATGATATTGATCTGCTGTCAGTCTCATTCAAGGGTACTGCTTTTAAGCTAAACAACTCATGTGGCCAAACAAAGGTTTTACCTATAGCTTTATAGCAGCACAAGACTTTACAATTGTTGACACAAAGTGGCAGCAGCAGGTACGTAGTATGTAACACGATGCATACACAGGCATAAAGCATTTCTCTTTATCTTAGTGTATTAAGGAGATTCTCGAGGAACTGCAACAATTTGTATGAGAAAGGTCATGTAACCAAAAGAGGTAACCAAAGAGTATCAGTCATGGTATGCGTATTCATCACAGGTTGGGTACGCAACTCTCTTGGGCTTGATACACCCTATGGACCAAATGATTATCATCAAATTCTAATTATGTCAAAATGGCTGCCTCAGTTTAAATTTTACTCAGTCTGCGCCTCTGTCCGTAGCCACTTCTAACTTTCCCTAGGCCCATGCATTTCTTAGGAACGCTCCAGACTCGCCATTCTTCATCCACCCACCAGATGCCCTCAGACTTTACAACTGGTCCCAGTCATCTCACTCCTACATCCACTTGCTCATGCCCCAATTACCCCATAGTACCTAAACCAGCCCATCTCCACCTGCTTCTGGCCAGATCGTCAATGTTGCTTCTTGCCTTTACTTTCCAGCCTCTGCACCCTGAAACCTAGAACCTGAATCTGTATCTGCCTGTACCTTTTACCTGCCCCATTCCTGTTAACGTTTGGATCCACATATACTTGCTGCCTTTGCATTTAAGCTTACAGTATGTATTTTCATTTTACCAATACATCACTGAACGGTTTCTGTCTGCCTAGTTGTCTGCATTTGGGTCCTTTTCCTTGATGCCTCGTACACACACTGACAAATTAGGGCTATATCTTAGATGTGTGGAGGATGATTTTGAAGGTGTCAGTAGGACCATTTTTGGAAGCCTAGCTAGCTAGGTTTCTTGTACTGTAAAACTATAAAGATAAATGATCAGACATAGCAAATTTGAAAATAAGGAATTATTTTTCACAGCATAGGCAGTGACCTTATTTTATCTTTGTGACTATAATGAAAATTAGTCAAATTTGGTGAAGTATTGTGCTCATTTATGGTGATAATGAAAAAATGTCAGTTAAAAATAATTGTATTAAATTTTACAATGTAACAACTATTTTAGTACTCATAAAATCAAACAAAGCTGAACTGAACAACCTATGGTAGTTTATAAACTGTAGGTGGGCTGTTCAATACCTAAATAATCAATATTATACTGAGCCATGTTTTTATAGAATTGATAACAGCGTTGACAAGATTTAACCCAAAAAATTGAATCTTAATGCTTGTATTCTCTGCTTATCTCCTGCTGTTGTGTGCATCGCCTCATTAAATGGTAAATGAACTGTCATTAAATAGAGTTTTTCTACATTAACACACAAAGCAATTTGCCTCTCATTCACCCTTCACACACACACAGTCACACGCTGATGGTGGTAGAGCTGCCGTATAACACCTTGGCCTCACCATGGGGCCTTGGGGTTCAGTGTGCCACTCTGTATTGATAGTGGTGATTCTGGTGCTAGTTTCAGTTTGCGTCAGATCAAAAGCAAACTGTGTGATAGTGCCAGCCCCTAGTAATAATAGCTGCACCCATTAGTTATGGAACACTTGTCAATGCATGTTGGAGCAGTCATGTGTGAGTTACTACTACTATTTGGTAATGTGAAAATTGTTAAGATGCTTACTTCTGATTTAATGACCATTCAGACATCCTGATAAATAGACCTGTATGTTCTGAAATCCACAATCAGATGAGAAGGTCAGAGTTTACTTCATGAGAAGATAGGAAAAAGTGTAAAACAGGATTTTTCTGGTTGTTGTTTGACTTGATAAATTTTACTATCTCAAGGTATTCTCCGTTTATTTACACCACTGTATCCCTGTCCACACCTCGAGGATGTGCTTGTCCAGGAACGGTCCTGTGAACATGATGTGATGTGATCTCGGCTCACTGAACTGGACTGCGAAGTCATCAGATCTCAGTCCAAGTGAGCAATTGTGAGATACATTTGAACAAGGATTTTCTGAGCAGAGATCCACTACCACTGTTGGAAGCTTCGGACCTGTTGGCCAGGTACTCTGCAGAATACCTCTGTCACCTTGAAAAGTCAATGGCCTGACAAATTGTGGTGGTTCAGAGAGCAGGAGGCGCTGAAACCCTATAGTAGGCCAGGTCTCCTGTATTATTTTGCACATTCCATGAAAACAAATAAAACAGTATGACCTCATAGCCCGCTTCAAGTATTTCCATCAACCTGGTTCTAATCTATGGCTCTGAAAACGGAAGGTGACTGCAAAGGGTGACATCTCATCATCAGTACTAATTACCACCCAATTAGAAGGTAATTGGTGGAAATGAATGCAGAACAGCTAATTTACATATTCATAATAAATGCTACACTACATAAACACAGCTGTGAACAAATAAGAGTGAACCGAGCAACCACTATGGTTAGCAAATGTACTGTAATGGATTGTATCGCTTATCAGAGAATGAATGCACTTTGTTTTTCAATTCAAGTGTACACGACAGCCGTAGGGTCAGGTTATAGTTTATATATATTATATTCCTTATTTGTTTATATATAGCCTCACTTATGCTCTCACTTATGTGCATTTTCCTTACATTTATCAAAATGTGAAAAAAACAGATATGGAAACAAAGCTTCAAAATATTACCATAACTTTCAATGCAAGGCTGGAAATGGTGACGTATCACAAAAAAAGTACGTTTGTATGGATGGATTTGATGTTGCAGTCACAGCTTCAAGTTCTTTGACTGTAGACAAACCGAAAAATCAAAGGAAATGTAGTGTTAAAAGAAAAAAATAAGTTTGTCTCGCTCTCAGCCGGCTCGGTCAGCTGAGAGCGAGACAAACTTATTTTTTTCGCTGGTTGCGGGATTGGGGGGATCCGAGCCCGGCGACCGCGGGGACAGACGGGACGCTGCAGGACCAGCAGAGAACAGGTGTGGTCTCAGAGGGTTTTTACTTTGAACTAAAAGAAGAGTTTGGCTGCGAACACCAGAAACCTGGATCCTGTTTCAGCCGAACGTCTGAAACATTTCCAACTTTAAGAGTAGGCTAAAGACTTTCCTCTTTGATAACGCTTATAGTTAGGGCTGGCTCAGGTGAACCTGAACCATCCCTTAGTTATGCTGCTATAGGCCTAGACTGCCGGGGGACTTCACATGATGCACCTCTCTCCTCTCCATCCGAATGCATTCTCATCCCATAAATGCATGTCACTAACTTGACTTCTTCCCTCTCCCGGAGTTTTTGTGCTTTCTCGTCCCTCTCTTCTTTCTTACTGTCACTTTCAGCAGGTATTTCAGTGTCCGGACATGTATCTGGATCGGTGACTATGGCAACCTGCTGGGGCAGTGTTGCTGTGTCTATGGTGCAGGGGACGAGTGGCTCGGGTCCTGCTCGTTGGGCTCCACCTGGAGCTGCTCGGTTGTCCGTCTGGACCCATCATCTTCTCTTATGTTTTACATCCCACACTTTTCATCATAATTATATATACACACACTACAATTTTGCCATTGCCATAATAATTGTAAATGTTATGATTTTTATGCTATGGATTTATTCTCTACTTACGACATCTATTGAATGTCTGTGTGTCCTGGGAGAGGGATCCCTCCTCTGTTGCTCTTCCTGAGGTTTCTATCATTTTCCCCCTGTTAAAAGGTTTAAAGGCTTATTCGAATCGAGGGTCTAAGGACAGAGGGTGTCGTATGTTACAGATTGTGAAGCCCTTTGAGGCAAATGTGATTTGTGATATTGAGCTATATAAATAAAATTGAATTGAATTGAATAGACAGAGCATTCATGTTATGCGCGCACTCACCATTATACCAGAAAACCCCAAAAATAAAGAATACAAAGAGCAGGCATTATAAAACCATAATGTCTCTGGTTGAATGCAGAGGGTGGATGACGGTGGTTGCATCCACCCTCTCTATCACCGTAGCAGCTGATAGAAAGGACACATGGACCAGAAGAGTAATAGTCATTCATTATGAAAAAATAAAACGTAAATGCCATTTTATGTGGGCGGCAGGAATGAAATGCTGGTGCACGTTTAATGATGTAACCTTGTCACATCCTCTTTAGCAGTATTTACATAAAGCTAGGTGATGGAAACACACACTGATTCACAGTTAAATTGCAGAAATGATACAAAATTGCTTAAAACTTGTTCAACTTTTGATTGATGTGTTTAGACTGAACACAAAGCAAATTTTTGGGCCGGCGTAATTGTAGATGACACGAGTGGACGCCAACACACGCAAAGCCAACCAAAAGGAAGCGAAGAATGTATGCGCATTAAAAAGGTTTCGACAGTATTTCAAAAATATCTCACTTATCCTGAGGCTGTTTGATTCTACAGGCATTCATAAATGTAGAGTTAAGAAGAAAAAGGAGAGGAAAATGAAGAGGAAAACAAGATAAAGAACTGGAGTTTAAAGTCACCAAATAGGCTGTGTGGACAGACTGCAGAAACACTCCAGCTGTCCAATTTGTGCAAATACGAGGTAAAACATTACTTGCTATTCAGACTAAACTGGCTTAAAATCCTGAGAAATTATGTCTATATTAGACAATCCTACACTTCTATGCCAGGTGCCAATGTAAGGTGGAAAGTGAGGGTGTTAACGTACCTTGAGAGTTACGCCAAACTACACATGGTCTAACTACTTATCTAAACTACTGTGTCCTGACATGTCCTTTGTCCTCGTTATTGCGGTTTTAAAAACGGTAAATCACCATTGCAAACTCTATAAAGGTCTACACAACTCGACACTACGATGGTATGTCAGGTTGCACGCCAACGTGCAGTAATACCACAGCAGCATCCTTTTTTTTTTTTTTCCTGTCACCATTGTTTTTTTCTTCCATTGAACCTTCTGAAGCATTTTATGAATTTAAGAAGCAACATAAACAAACCTGCCTTGTCTTAGCAATAGCTCTCAGCCTCTTTAATGTCACTAACTAAAACTAAAAAGCCACTTGGGCTTATGGTTCAATTCTACCAAGACCACATCTGCACAGCAGCGCCAAACAGTGAGGTGACACTCCCATCTGACTCGAGCCTAATGGGGCGATAGGGTCATGCTGTTTAATGGCAGTTAGCTAGCTGAGTGACAGCCCTGCACCAGGCCAGGGGCTCAGCTGTCACGGATCGCAGGTGTGCTGCTGAGTTATGTGCCATTGTAGGATATGATAAGGTCGAGAAGAGGCTGGGCAGGAGAGGGAAACTAGATAGAAAAAGATAAACAGAGCAGAGAGAGTGAAGAGAGGAAAGAGTGTTGAGAGATCCCTGCAAGCGTTTGGCTTGACATGGGTGACATGCAGGAGGTGGACAAATCCAACCAAAAGGTTCAACACAAACGTGCACAAAAGTGTCACAAGATGATATGATATGGCAAAAATCACTATAAACACCTTTAAATCAAATCACATAAAGATGTTTAAACTCGAAATTGATACACTTCCAAGTACAATCCTACAAGACTATAAAATCCAGATAATGAAAAAATAACCCTGGAATTCCACCGGGCACGGCTGCGTCACATTAGGGCAGAGCTGATCGTGGCCATTCGAGGCAATACTTGTGATCCCAGCAGACGCGCCACTGCACGTCGCAGAAGCGGCTCTCCGCTCTGCGTTAAAAATAGAGTAGTCGCATATTCGACGGAAGCCGTGTCAAGCTGCACTGAGCAGAGGAACCGGGCAGGAAGTCAGACACAGAAACGCCATAGAGAATCCGGTCAATTTTCAAAATAAAAACACAAAAAAACACAACTATTTAACTACGTTAATTCTGGTGTAAATGAGTTTTCCCCAATTTTTTTAAAAGCAAGGTAAAATGGGTACAGTGCGATAGTTTGTAAAGTTACTTGAATCAATAGTTGTAAATAAAGATATTAGTTGTGCTTTTTTTAAGATCCTTGGTAAAAATACCAGTTACCATGGATCGACCTAAAATATGAGGGAGAGGTTCTAGTATGTAATTAGATATCTCTTTTACTAATGAACTACTGATTACATCACGGCCAGCAGAGTTGTTTTTCCGATTTTTAATAATATGCCTTACTTCATTTAGTTGTGGTGGCTCAAATTGTACCTTGCTATTGTTGTTCTGAGAAATGTACCCAAGGTGTTACCCATAGAAACTGAGAAGCAGGGCCCAATGATGTTTTCTTAAATTTTTTTTTATTTAGTAGTTGGTAAATAACATTCCATGTAGATTTTATATTTGTTGATTCTTCACATTTCTTTTAGTAGTATTTATTGTTTGCTGAACATAAAATATGCAGAAATTGGTTTTTATATATTTTTTATTCTTTTGAATTGGGAGTTGGATTCAGATTATATTTTTTGTATGGCTTTCTTTTTTCAAAGAAGATTATTTGATACCTGAAGTAAACCAAGGTTTATGAAAATCATCATTCATCTTTTCTTCTTGTCTTTTTGAGTGGAAAACACTGGTTGAATGAACTACAACATAAATTTGTCACATTGGAATAGACTGCTTAGGGCTCTGTTTTTCATGGTGAACATTGTCCCATGAGATAGTCTTAGACCTGAAATTTTCCATATTTTTCTTGGCGTACCCTGTGTGTGTCACGATCCCTCCTCTGTAACTCTTGCCTGTGACGCCTGGGGCCTATACTACGAAGCAAGTTCAACATACCCCGGATCTGGCTTCACTGACCCTAACAATTAGGATAAGCTTCAACTCGGTAAGTCATCACAGGGTTTTCCAATGCAGCCACGAGCCCGTTCAAAACCGGTGTTACAGAGTGCTTTACACGTAAAACACAACAATAAAATATGCCGGCATTCGGAATAAAAGAGGAAATAAAACTTCAAAACAATGGATGATTACAATCCATAAATAAGAATAAAAACACAATGGGTGAATTAAAACTAATATAGAGAACTGCAAGATTAAAGTGCAGCATCAAGAATAAAGTATAATGTAACTCAATAGTTAATAAAATAAACCTAAAAATTGTAAGCAAAAAATATAAGATAGGAAGATTTGTGTATTTCATTAGGCCTAAATTAATGTATTGCTTAGTATTCTAATGGAGTGTTTGATCATTTTAGCTTTATTCTTCGAGCTGTGGTGTGAAATGGACTTGGGAGCAAATAAAAAATAAATATATAAACCTAATTCAAAGCGGTGAGTTGTCTTCCTTTCCTGTCTTGTAAGTACAACAAGGCTTTACCGCGTCAATCAGTCTCTGTTGTCGGATGATATCGGATGCTAAAGCACAAGGGTTTTGTCGGTCTCAGAACACCTTCGCCATCCTAAGAGACCCTGTCGCTCCGAGGCCCAAGCTTTTTTAAATTAATCTTTTTTTATTCCGCGCTCCGAGCTCCCCAGGATTGTCTATGAATGGTGATGATATTTTCCAAGATAAATGAAACATAACCTGCAAAACTTGCAGGTTTGGCATTCAGCAAAAAAGTTACCATGGCGATCTTCCCCAGTAAGAAGTGAAGCACCGTCGTAGGGCAAAAAAACCCGGGGTTAAACCTGAAGTGACCGCGCTAACCCCAAACCCTGCTTCGTACTATAGGCCTCTGCTTGTGGGAGTGAGGGTGTTTTAGTCGTTTACAGTCTTTTGGGTGGTGTTCTTGGTTTGTTTTGGTTTTGTCTGCTAGTTCTACCTCTCCCCCCATCTGTTTTTGTGGGCAGTTCCCTCTGGCTCTCCTGGTTCTTACGGTGGCCTGACAAGGGCAGACGCACTGCCACTTAACAGAATGTGTGCAAATAGAACAAAACGCAAGCCAAATGAACGAAAGCATCATCGATTTAACAACACATGCGCATCATTTAGACCCGCTGACACAACAGAAGAATTTCCACAGAACACTAAAAAGGTTTGAGACTCATGAATTCGGGTCCGTATCATCCATTCATTGTTTTTCTGTTATTTTGTTTTGAGTGTTTGCAGGAAATCCAGCAGTATATTTTTCTCTTTTTTTTTTGAGAATATTTTTCTTGACTCAGGTGGCTTGTTGAGGTACACATGCAGGTGGCAGCCACCTTGTCTGATTGATTAAACCCTTTCCATGGACTGACAGAGCCATGAGCATGTAGTAAAAAGAGACAAGGGACTCTGAGAAAGGGACTCTGCCAGCCTGCACACTGCTGATCCCACCTGCATGACTCGCCCTTGTGTGCAATTTAAGTGGGAAATGTCAGCGGCAATTATAATGCAAAGCTAACCTTTTGTGAGGAAGATTACTGCATCGATATGTTGGGGTTTGTCATACATGGCAACAAAGAATGCTTTCTTGACAATTCACAGTAATTCTGGTGAGGGAAATTGCTTTGCCTATATAACCTGGAGTCGAATACACAATACCAACATAAGAAAGGCTTTTTCAGGGGCCGAAGCCAGGAGACTGTGTTGAATAACAAGAAAAAACAAACCAGTATTCATACATAACAGAATATTCAAAAAACAAAATACTTTAAGTTACAATGTCATTATAAAAGCTGATAAAAGTTGAGTGTACAATGTATTGGCAATTACTGCTTTACTGTGAAGATGATAATATTCATATATTTTGAGATGATGTGTTTATTTTGTACTTGATCCTCGAATATTCCATAACATTCCACCTTTTGGGCATGATGGCTAAAACATGCTGAATGTCTGAAGCCCAAGCCACAACCACATTCATTTTATGGGCTTATACGTTGTTGTGTTTTTTGGCACCTCAGAAACCTTGACGGTGATCCCCCTCAGCCCCCACCTGAAGAGAGCTTTAATCGTGAGAGGCATCAGAGCCAAGAGGAAGAGTCTCCACCGTCCTCGCCAAACAAAAGATGTCTTATGGAAATTTGGTTTCATTTTTTTTGGAGAAAAAAATTGAGGGTCGGAAAGCTGAACGCAGGTGGTGAAAAACAAATCTTCAGGGTCATTATGACATCTAGAAAGGACAGACTTCGCATTTATAATTTAGAACTGCGAAATGCAAGGCGGTCCTTCTTCTCTGACATCATCGCCAAAACCGATAATGCACGTGCCTTGTTTGCCTCAGTAGCCTCTAAACCTCTATCCACCAGGGCTTGCAATACATTTGTCTTCTTCCTCAGTGAGAAAAATTCTGAAAATTAGACAGGCAGTCAGTGCCTCCATTATCAGGTACAGGATATGTGTTGTCCCTGTGTCCTCTTAAAATGAATTCAAATAGCATGACACAATTTGATCCAATCAACCATAAAAACTTGGAGGACATTATACAACATCTGAAATCCCCCCCCATGCAGGCTTTTTCAAAAAATGTTTTTTCAAAACATATCTCTTCTCTCAGGTGTCTTCCCACAGGCCCTGAAAACTGCAGTCATCATGCCACTCTTAAAAAATTAACAATGTAGACACATCACTAATGAACAACTATGGGGCCATTTCAAACCTCACGTTTTCAAATAAAATAACTGAAAAAGCTGTGTCTCGACAGCTGAACAACTTCTTGGCATTAAACACCTATTTAGATGTCTTCCAGTCAGGTTTTTGAGCACACCATAGCACTGAGTCTGCTCTTGTTAAAGTCTTTAGTGAGATCCACTTAAAGAGACAGTTGCCGGATTACAGTCTTGGTATTATTGGATCTCAGTGCTGCATTCACCACGGTCGACCACAACATATTACTAGACTGACTGGAAATCTGGCTGTGGCTTTCTGGCACAGTATTAAACTGATCTGTATCCTACTTATAAGGACAGGGACTACTTTCTGTCTATAGGTAACTACACATCTGAGCGGACAAACATTGCATGTGGAGTTCCCCAAGCCTCTAATCTGGGGCCTCTTCTGTTTAACATCTACATGCTACCACAGGCTCAGATTATGGAAAACAACTAAATATGATATCATAATTATGCAGACGACACACAAATTTACATTACAATGTCACCAGGGGACTTTAGTCCAATACAAGCACTGAGTAAGTGTAACGAACAAATCAACGATTGGATGTGCCAGAACTTTCTTCAATTAAACAATGATAAAACTGAAGTCATTTTAGTCGAGTCGATTAAAGATGAATGCATGAAGTTTTTTTCCTCCTTGGCTCCAAAAACTGTAACAGTGTTGTTAAAGGTCTCTCCAAAAAATTTTTTTTAAAAACAATCAAACAGCTGCAGCTGAATCAGAACGCTGCTGCTTGCGTCCTCACTAAGAACAAGAAAGTGGATCACATCACTCCAGTTCTGTGGTCTTTACACTGGCTTGACGTCTGTCAAAGAATATTTCAAAATACTGCTGTTGGTTTATATAGCACAAACTGGTTTAGGGCCAAGGTAAATTGCTAATCTTCTGCTACGTTATGAACCATCCAGACCTCTGAGGTCGTCAGGGACAGGTCTGCTTTCTGTCCACCAAAATCAGAAACTAAACATGGAGAAGCAGTGTTCAGTTTTTATGCACCACACATCTTGAACAAACTCCCAGAAAGCTGCAGGTCTGCTGCCACTCTTTTCTTTTAAATCAAGGCTGAAGACTTTTCTGTTTGCCGCTGCGTATTTATTAAGTTAAATAATGATTAATTTCTTACACTGCACTGTAATTTTTACTCTCCTGTTTATCTTGTTTTCATTTTCCATGCAACTATTTTTAATTGTAATGAAATATCTTTTATATTGCCCTATGTTGCTTTTATGTTTTATGTAAATCACTCTGAATTGCTTTGTTGTTGAAATGTGCTATGCAAATAAACTTGCCTTGCCTTTAAAACCCTTTTGAGTAGAGGGCAGCATTTGCGTTGCTGAAAGGCTACAAACCTGGTGGGAGAAATTCTAATGGAAAGACTGTGTGAAGATAAAACATCTTTCTTGCTTCATGCTCTGTCAGTTACGGGATTTTAAATGAAACAAATGTGCTAAAAACAAGCAAAACAAACATCAAATACACAGTAAAGGAATGGGAATTATCATCTGCTGACTCCGACTATCCATACAAACATTATCAGTGCCATTCTGGCCAGTAGTTCTTGAAATATCAGCAGCTTTGGAAGTGTTGGATGGAAAGATCAACCAACCAACAATCCCATTCTTAGGTGTGCATACAGAGGAAGAGCAAAACACACATCTACAGCAGCTTTAATATCAGATTTAATATTCATTTTCTTTTATCTTTTCAAAAATAAAGTTTGCAATTGAGCATTAATGTTTACTTTAAAAACCACACAGAAGATCTATTTTATGGGATTAGAAAACACAGGGCAATTTTCAAATGATTGCAGATCACAGCACTAGCAATAATAAATG
The DNA here is from genome assembly GCA_011952105.1 of Coreoperca whiteheadi. NCBI lineage: Eukaryota > Metazoa > Chordata > Actinopteri > Centrarchiformes > Sinipercidae > Coreoperca > Coreoperca whiteheadi. The sequence goes on from CM022489.1 coordinate 27,796,165, forward strand.
AATGAATGTGTGAGTGATACATGTTCTGTATCCATTGCCTGCTTCTCAGCATGATTCAATGCCAACAGCTTTCATATTTTTCTGAGCTGTTGTTATGAACTACACTGCAGCGACTATACATTTGATACGTCTGCTGATTGTAGAGATGGAAGCTGCAGCTTCAGGCTGACACCAAAAACAATCTATGTGCTCCTTTGTGTCAAAGTAGTGCTGTGCAACACAGTGAAACGGTTGCCTCAAGCAACGAAAATATCATCTCACATCCAGGTGCAAAAACCACCACATGGGTTTGTAGTAAATCTGTCTCTGTACAGAACTATTAGGTTCTTCAGGTCCATTAATCAGGGGACTCTGGGGGGTTTAAAGGCCCAGGTTAAGTTTAAGGGGACAGGGTTTTCACTGTGGCTGCAGCCAGATTGTGGGTTAGGACTCCTCAAAGCATTAGATCAGCCAAATAAGTCAGAATGTTTTAAAGGGCTCTTAAAAATCTATTACCTTTTCAGTCTAATTTAAACGGTTTTCTGCGGTGATTCTACTTCTTGCTTTCAAAACATGCCCTTTTTTCATTTCCTTTATATGTTGTAAGTTAGATGGTGTTTTACAGACCATATTCTTGAAGGCATCTGGTTTACAGTATATGGAGTGAACTCGACTAGTATTTGTGTCAATGGTCTTACTTTCAAATGTTATGTTAAATGGATATGCAAATTAGGGGCCTAAATTGAGAGCTGTGCTCGAAGGGAAATGGCCGTAAAAGGTTGAGAATGTATGAAAGTGAGTGACTCATTCAGAATTACAATGAATCAAACTGCCATTCACATTAAAATCATATGTGAATGGTCATTCAGCTAATTACAGCGACTGCCTTTCAGTGTTCGAGGGTTGTCATTTAAGATATTAGTGCAGCTCAGATAGCAGAAATGTTATCACTGTTTTGCTGGATATGCACTATTAAAACATTGTTTGGACATGGGTTACATCACTAACCAAGCCAGCCCAACTTCACTTCAACTGAGCCTAGACTGTGCATCAGTTTATGCACAACCTCATTTATCTGAGGAGCATCCAGCCACTGGGAACCATTTGCTTCTATCCATCCATGCAGCCCATTATTTAACGCCACTCAGGACTGTGCTCACTCGAACCCTGGTCACTAAGTTGCTAAGCGGTGTCCTCAACTCTACTCTATCGAGCCGCTGCTGTATACAGCTACCCAACTAATCAACTGGCTCACCTAACCATCTGTTGAACCACCAATCTGACTGAACCATCACCATAGTCCCTTACCTAAACATGCATCCAGCCCATTTATCAACTTCACGTCCACTGAACCTATCCCACTCATCACTGTGCTTCACTTATCCACCACCTCATTCATCTGAGGAGATGCTCTGACTGGGACTTGAATTTCGAGGTCACCAAGTGGTGTTCTTAACCCCTAATGTATCCCCTACATTATCCAGCCGCTGTGAACCAATGCAGACTACAAAACAAGCTAATACCACTGTAAATATCTGACAAAAAGCATTTAAACTCTTGACTCCGCAGCACAGACAACCACCAATTTGACAAGGAATCACTTATGTAAACACTGTGGGTGTCTTTGAAGCATATCAGTAATCGAAGCTGGCAGCTGTAGTGATAGGAAGCATAAAGTAGAGCAGAGTGCAGGGTCGGGTCAGTCATAACATGCTCTCTAGGAGCAGACACAAGATCATGTAGCACTTTGTAAAACAAGCCTATAATTAGATCAGTCCAGATGCTGAATATAAATGGAAATTTCTCTTTTCTTGCTCATTTGTAGTTGCTAGAATGGTGTCTCAATCAGCTTAGGAAACATCTAACATTTCTGAAATTCAGCTGTTCTCTTTTTTCTATGCTCAAATAACTGATCAGTGTACAAATAAAACATTTTTAAACACAGGAAATAGTTAACAAGTTTAGAGATAATATGAAACAAGTGCTCATTTGTCTGGGGGTGCATCATTTTCAGTCGAAAAACCTTTTAAAACATGTAATCTTTTAGCGTGAGGCAGAGAGCAAAGTGGCTGATGGTATGCCACTGGTGGTTCAGCAGCATATCGAACCCTGAGTGGTATGCCGCTCTGTTCCACCGGCCGGACAATATGTGTGCATATAGATTACACCACTTGGCCTAGTTTTACTGTAAATTACAACAACAAGTAGTATTTCGAGTATTATGTGGTTGGTCAACTGGCTACAGTGGCTAGACTAACAATAGCCATGTGAGCAAGGGCCAGCTCCGATATGAGCTTGTGAGTACATCAGTAAAGAGATTACTTTACTGGCATTTGAAAAAGATATTGCACAAATCACAACAACAGAACGATGGCAGAAACGAATACATCCCTTTATTTAAAGCACTATATTGTGCTAACATTGTCAATAAAGAAAGTAAATATATCTATTTACGGCAGTGCTTGTTGAAAATCTCACCGGCATCACATTTGCAAATGCATCGGGGGGGGGGGGTTACTCGTGTGACAGTGGCTTGCCACAGTTAAGCGGCACTTGCCGGGAGGAAACGGCATGCGCCGGTGGAATAGAGCGGCATAATCAGCATCTGCCGCCGAACCACCAGTGGCATGCCACCAAGCTGCTTTTCGCTCTCGGCGCTGTGGATCTTTTATGCATTCTGTCCACAATATAGGTTGAAGTATACTTTAAAGTCAAATAACAGGCCATGATTGCCTTTGTGTGTGTGTGTGTGTGTGTGTGTGTGTAGCGTAAGTGGTGCATTGGAGCAAGTAATGGGAGACAATGACTGGAGAAATGGATGACTCCTCAAAAGTCACCTTGAGTGAATAGAACTCATCATTCATATGCCAAACACACATACACACATACACACACACACACACACAGACTTGCAGCCCTCTCCACGACCGACCAAGGTCTTGTCAACATTAAGGACACCGAGCATGTTGTACTGTGCTTGGTGATATTCATCAGCCATGTCGGCTACCAAATCTGCTTTCATCGTCGCTAAAGATGACAGTGCCGGCAGTGACATACTGTGTGGCTCTACCACTTTCTCGTGCTGCAGTTTACGTTCCATGTTTAATGTGATTTACATGTTTTTTTCCCACATTTTCTGGCCATGTACAGTTTGAGCGGGTAGCGAAAAGGGTGTGACCTCTTGTCCAAGACTTCTTAAATGCAGCAGTACGCAATCTGAGGCTGTGTAAATGTAGTCTGACGTGTGTGTTCACATGGTGAGGTAAAGTGATGTAAATGCATCCTTTTGTTGTTTGTGAAGGCTATTGGCTCAGGTGTGAGACGACTTCTTAGTCATTTATATTGTTTGATTTACTGAAGTATTCCCTATGTTGGTTTTAATGTCAAAATAAATGTTAATCATAACATGTATCCCGTCTGGGTGTGCTACTTAAACGTTTACATTTAGTCATTTAGCCGACGCGTTTAGCCAAAGCGACTTACCCAATTGTCTGCTCTAAATCATTTTAAACATGGATTCAAATGTTACATATTTGGTCATGACTTAAACTAGACTTAAATGTAAAGTTGTTTTGTTAACTAAAACTGAGACTAAAGTTTTCATGCTTTCTTAGTCTTAGACAGGGTTTAGTTGTAGTCAACTAAAGACTACAAATAAGAAGGATAGAGTTGACTGAATATGATTAAAAAAACTCAAATGGAGTTTTGGTCTCAGGACTATGACCAAATCTAAAAAATACTTGACAAAATTAACACAAATTGTAACAGTAGCACAAGAAGAGAAGAGCCAAAAAGTCAGTGAACTGACCTCCTCTGACTGCAAAATTGATCTACATTTTGATAAAATTAGCAACCACACACTACTGGTCATCCCCAGAACAAATAAAGCTGCAAATCCCCACTGAGTGTACTGTGGGAGCGCCAACTGTGGGTCAGTGGATTGCATCAGCTCCACTTCGAAATAAAGGTTCCTTTTATTGTTTATGAATTCAGCTTTTCATTGATAAAAAAGGGAAAACGACGCCTTTTTTTTTCTCCAAAAGTTCCATTGTCTTGCTTTGAGGGAAGACATGTGTGGGTTGAGAAGATTCTGCCGTACTATGGCTTCTGAGAGTGTCCAGCCATAAAGACATTTTAATAAATGTTGTCATTTGTTTTTGTGGGGTTTTTTTTGTTTTTATTGGAAATAGCTGTTTAGCAAAGAATTCTCAACACCAGGTCCACTTACTTGGTGTTTCTGAAGCTTTGACCTAAGTATAGAACTTTGGTCACGTGACCAAGGGTGTAAGTTTGGTTTTAACTCACATGTCTGTACGCAGATACACAAACTAAATAGATGAATTCTGAAAAAACGGTTGCTATATGCCATATGTATTTGCTTATATAACTTACCACAAATCCTTGGTCTTGTATTATGTGGAATTTTCCATTTCTAAAGTGATTTCACCTTTAAACTTTTTTATGTAAATCTGGGACCTAAAACTTTTTGCTACTGTCTTTTACACAATTGTCTGCTCTAAGTGATTTTAACACCGACCATCTGCGACTCTGTAGCACTGTCTTGTCCTTTAGTCAGTTGATTTGGCTACACAACTCATGAGCTTCCCGAAGCTAATGAAATAGTGCATTCCCAGCAGAGCCACAACGGTGCTCCAACGGTAACCTATAAACCACTAAACCATCTCAAAACTTTATTTTTCAAACAGCCCGCGAACTTACAGCCAGACATTTCCCTATGACATCAGAGCTCATCTGACAGCCTACAGCTCCACCTTCCTGGGTGTCTCTAACTAATCAGTTCACTGCGGCTAACTTTACATATAATGTTAACGTCATAATGACCCATACAACAAAACTCTACTCCTGAGCCATACATGAGCAAGGGGAGGGAGGACTGATGGCGTTAGTTTACTTAACATTTGGGCTACACAAACTTTACTAATATTAGAGGACAGTTGTAATATGATAATTTAAATCCGCCCACTTAAAAAAAGTTAATGGAGGACCACTCTGTTTCTGTTATAATAATAATTTCATAGTTTTTACTTTACTTCTCAATTGGTGTTTTATCGTATTGTAAAACGTTTTCAGTTTGGTCAGTAGGCACAATGCCAGAATCTAGCCAATAAAGGTTCTCCCGTTGAATTACATCCAAAAAAACACCCCATAAAGTTGTGTGGTTCCTGTTTGCCAAGCCATCATGCAGCTTGCCTGCAGCACACCGACGTGTACCCGCAGAGGGTACACCAACCCGTTATTCCTTCCCTGCTAAGATTATTTTGAATTCTGTAATGTTTGAAATGTTTAACCAATAAATACCAGCTGCTTCAAATGCGCCGCTATTTATTCGCCTAACAGAGCTGTCAGTGCTGCAGCTAGCCGACAGCATAGTTAAGCCTGAGCTTGCTTGATCATTCAATCAGGGATCCCCCATAACTTACTCGTCCTTAAAATAGTTTTTACAGGTAACGCACAGACCTGACAACTCTGTTCGGACCTTCCCAGTAACACTGAATAAAAATGTCAAGATGTACGCCTATGCATATGATAATAGGTGGTCTTCTATAGTATATGGTGGGCTGGTTGTGTAGAGAATTTGTCTGGCCAACCGAATGGCCAGACAATGTCCGTTACTCTGGATAATCCACAGACCTCAATGTGAACAGTTTTTAGTGAAACTGTTTGCTGCTAAAAATTGTCCATATGACAACTCCTGGCATGTGAGGTCTTCCACTAGCTAACCACTGAAATCTGGTACAGGGCACACATTGATGGCGTCAGTCCTGAAAAATGGGCTATACATGGAAAAAGGTTACATAGATTGTACCAATAATGTGGCAATCAGGGGACAGGGACATTTGTATCTACTGAACCCCTCTAACTCACCATGTTTTATTATGATTTGAGCTCTAATAGCACATATGCTTGCGCTGCTAGAGGCCATGGGTTCATACCACATTCCCAGTGAGCTCTATTATAAAAGGTCATGCTTTCCCAATTCTGCGTTTCAAGTTTAAAATGTTTCTTACTCTGGAAAACAATTAGCTACAGGGGGTTATGAATGTGGGTGATGAAAGCTCAGTGCCTTGTCGCTGCATGTTTTCGAGCTTCATCTTTGAACCGTTAATCTGATCATTGACCATGAGCCTATATAACCCCCGGGGGCCCAGATACCAACTCAGGCTGGCGTTTAAACCCTCACTGCTCTGATAGAGCTATTCAACAGGCTCCGGTGAAAGACTGGGTTTGTGTGGGAAGCTCAGTGTGTTAATGAATATGTGTAACCCAGAGTCGCCCTGGAACAGCTCTCCCAACCGTTTGCTGTAGTTCTCTGATAGCTTAGAACCATTAAGTCAGGCTGACAGCACCTACATTTGCACTTGTTGCGGGCCTGCCTTTGAGAAAACAGAAATTCAAAGCCAAAAACACCACACCAAACCAAAAGCATCCACCTCGCCTGCTACTAATGTATGAATAACCTCCACAAGATCACTTAGAAGCTCTAGCAACCTTACCCATCACCAGCTCTTCAGCTTTGCTCCAGACACCGGTGCCAATTCTATGCTACCCAAGACTTTACTCCTTGTTATTCATCCTCACTACCTAATCAAAGGTCGGCAACAGAGAGCACAACAGGTGTCCCACTCAGACACACACATATACACACACTTAAGTCTAAGAAACCTGCTGGCTGCGGTCCACTGATTCCTCAGTGAGCGACATGCATCATTAACAGCTTTTAAACTGCAGAGGCGTACTGCCTTGAGGATCTTCTAACAGCCCGTCCATCTCCCCCTCCTTCCAACATCCCACCCACTGCACACACTCTTTAAAGTGTTACTAAAGAGGCTTAACAGCCCATTCCAAAAAGCCTGCATGGGGCATTTGTACTCCATAAAAAAACGCTACAAGCTACAAATGGTAGCTCACTGAGTACCCTTGTGGAGTATACACCAGTCGATGTGCTGAGATGGTTAAGAGCAGCAGCAGCAGGTGAGTGAAAGTGTTTTCTCTACGACACACTTGTTTTCCCAATAATTGCTCATAGAGGTGTGAGAACTGTTAGAAGTGGGCAAAAGCACAGAGTCTTGTATCAATTTATGAACGCTTACATATACACACACACATACTTTCAAGTGTTTAGACAAGTGTTCAGGATATGAATATGTCAGGACGGGATGACAAATCTGAAGGGGTTGTAGTGTGCAGGTCTTTTCTTTGAAGCGACTGCATTAGCAGGCTGATGGAAGGTAATCCGTAATGAAAAAAGACGTTTCTCGTGGTTTTTCAGCGTTCGACTGCTTCAGCAGGGTCGGCACGCTGCAAGCTGATGGATCCTTGTAACGTGCCGTTGAAACGTCACACAATAAATAGTATATCCGACAACAGCGCTCGAAATAAGTGCCAGCGTTTGATGCCGATGTGGATGAGGGTGCATTTAGCGACAGCATGCCAAGGATGTGTTGTTATGGTAGAGACTGAAGGCTGTAGTAGGTATTATGGGATATATACGCATATAGGTTGGTATATACAGCGAAGCAGGGAGATTTTCAAAAATTATATTACAGTTAGTGTCATGAAGCTGAAGTGAAAGCCTTGTAACAGCACTGGAATTCAGTCCATGAGATTAAACATGCCTTAAAGCGATTAGAAAACTGGGAGGTTCAAACCGATAGAACAGGAGAATAGTTTGAGGCGCAATCTAAAATGGCTTCACAATTCACAGCAATGGATTGCACAGTGAAATAAGAGACTGTGATAAAAGGAAATTGACATATTAACAGTTTGAAAGACCTACAGAATGCAAACATTGTACAAATTTGAAATTATATAATAGTTGTCCGGTAAATCTATTGGTACAAATATTTTAACGGAGTATCCTGCCTTTTCTCGTAATATTTAGCGAAGCATTTCAGTGTTTCATGGATCCAAATCAAACCGTAAAGCTTTAATTTCATAAATTCTTTCACAGTGATAATGATGTTAAACCATATTAATGCCAGTATGTGTGTAAAAATAACAGAAATTCTCCTGCGTAGGAACAACATCGGACGATATTTACAAGACCGCATTTACACAGCTCCACAAAGAAAACGCGGCGATATCCAAAGATTTCAATCCCGAAACACCGAGGAGCAAAGCGACATTTCTGCCCAACATGACGGAGCAAAACAATCTTAGCAAACACACAAGATCAAAAAGGTGTAGTGTGTCTTTAAGTCCCTGCCTTTGTGGCGGCGGCAGCAGTAGCGAGGGCATCGCAGGCGAACCACAAAGCCAAGGGTTAAAGACGAAACCATGCTGACTCTCTCTAAACGCATGCCACGCCATTTTACCAGCTCTTTATTTCCCCGTAATCGCAAACCAGCGCCCAACTTCCTGAGCGCTTGCATGCCATTCAAGGACAAGGATGAGAGAAGCAGAACAGGAGGTGGGGGGGTGGGGGTAAAAAAAAAAAAAAAAAAGAGGAATCAGTGTTTCAACAACATTAAGGGAAGGTCATTGTCTGCGGGCTTACCCTGGGAGAGACGCAGAGGGCCTGAACCTGCCAGAACCTATCCACAGCGACCGGGAGCGGGACCTGCGAGAGACCGGAACAACAAAGACAGTTTGTGACAAAGCTGAGGCGCCGCAGTCCGAGAGGAGTGAAATCAAATGTGACATTTTTCATTTATTTGTAAATGCCTCCTTGGCGGCACACTCACTCGAAACGACAGTTGGGCTCTTACCAAGTTAAGGGGAGCTGATGGTAGAATAGAGGGATCCTGACAGAGGTTGTAATGAGATGCCGCATTAGGGCCGCTCTCTCATCCACTCTCCCCTCTCTCGCCCAGGAGCACGCCCTTCACTTCCAATCTACTACCCCAACCATTTGGAAATGGTTAACCCTGTGAAAAACTACACTAACCCTCTTTGGTGCTCTGATAAAACATTCTTTGCGGGTTTATTTTGTCAGTGATGCCTTTGATGCTACAAATGCCTTTGTCAAAAGGATTTTGGAGCAATTGGAGCCTTGGGAAGGTTGGGAAATGATTCACAATACCTGTCCAGAAAAGAGGAAAAGGAGCACTGTCTGAGGCTGTGAGGCACTGAATTGCAGTTATGAAAAGTAACTTAGCACATTGACTCAAATTGTGTACTTCAGAACAATTTTGAGGTACTTTTACTTTGTAGTATTTGTAAGTTTTTCCATTTTCCGCCACTTTGTACCTGATTACATTTCAGAGGGATATTTTCCACTTTTGTACTCCTATGGTTGCTAGTTCCATTTCTGAGCTAACCAGCGGCTCCCCTCCTTTTTTGGTTTGTAACCCCTTATAAAAAACATTGTCACATTTCAGATGTCCATGAGTTGTAAGGAGTTCTCCCCTTTAAACTCGTCAAATAGTTTAATTTAAGTAAATGTTTGAGGCAAAGACGTACTACTCAGATTACAGAATTGTACAAAAACTGAATATAGTTTTGTGTGACTAAAGTTTGTCGAGCCCCTCAGATTTATCTTGTGATTTTCGGAGGATTTTTAGTCTGGAAACCACTGGACTTAACCGTACAGTTTATAAAGTAGTTAAAGCGAGCTCCAACTCCAGCTACAACAGTAAGATGCTGCTTACATATTGATGCATCAGTATTAACAATCTTTACATGTCACTTAGCTGATAATACTTCTGAACTTTTACTTAAGTAGGCTTTTAAATGCAGGAATTTTGCTTGTAATGGCGCATTTTTCCACCACGATATGGGTGTTTAAGTAAAGGAACAGTGAGTACTTCTTCCACCGCTGGTGAATTGTATGTTATGCTAGATACCGCAAAGTGACATCAATCCTACCAAGAGGTCCTTAACATTTGACAAACAGGAAGTACAAAACACGTTATTTGAAATGATTGAACCACCATTAAAAGCAACGATTGGGTCATAATTTTCCGCCACAACTGGGTCAAGCCAGGGAAAGAGGTCTCAGTGGAGGAGCTTGCAAGGAAAATGAACTATTACCCTCTCTACGAGTGTGTGCGGTGCCCTCTAAACTGTCCTCGCAGATTGAGAGAGTGTGCTATGTAGTGGGCAGCATGTGAGCAATGAGTTATGTACTTCATTAAGCTCAAGTCATTTCCCTCCCAGATATCACGTCGCCTTCAATCCATCCTAGCAGCCACGAGCTATATTTAGCTCTCCAGGCCACGATACCACAGATCATCATAACAATGTAGGTGTAGGTTTTAGGTTGAAGCCCAGTTGTACAAGGTGTCATCCTTACTTATCCAACATATTTCCTAATAATTCCACTGCTGTAATTAGATTCATCATCAGCATGAGTCCAGATACTGTAAATGTAAATTATAATAGGCCTTCACTGAACTGTAAATAGGTCATTTACATAATCTATTCATACTGTAAAGATACTTTGAGTGCAGTTGTTACAGTGCACTAGTGCTGTTCTTGTGAAACCAAATCTCCCCTATAATAGTTCTGTAAATAAATCACCAAGTTATGTTTCTTTCAGCAGGAGAAGTAATAGTCTGCAGTATGAGTATTAGCTGTTTTAGAACATGGATATACATAAGTCCTTAAAGCTGCACCAGTCAATATTTCAACAGTGACGACGGATCAAATGACAATGTGTAATGTGAAAGATGTCCTTTGTTGTGACGCAGCAACAGAGAGTTATCAACCCCGCTCTGCAGGTCACCTCAGTCCTGCGGCTCTAGCGTTGTAGAATATCACATTTGGCTTATCAACTTCATAAAGCTAATATTGTCAGTTGCTAAAAAAAAAGTGGCCAAAAAAAAAAAAGCCAGTTTGTTTTTGCACTGTCAACGGATATGTGAGATGCTCGTCTTCTGCATTGCGGACAGAGTAGCTACTCAAGGCATATTTGTTGCCCCCGGTGCTTGACTCACATGTCCTTTTGAACCGATCTCTAAGTATTAAAACGTGCTCACCGTTAACCTCCAGCAACCTCAGGTTCTGCCAAGTCACACAGGACTAAAATATTCCAAGCCCGTAAATCAATACTTTTACACGAACAATTGTTCAAATGACTTCTGTGTAATGTGAGAGAGGTTAGCTCATTCTGACAAACCCAAAGAGAATCGTCAACCAATTATGCAGTTCCCATCAGCTCTAAAGAGCCTGTTTGAATATTTTAGCTCCCTGTTTTAGTTTTACTCTGCACAGCTGGCCCCTCTGGTGTGGTCACAACCTGGAGCTGAACACGCTCAACAAGGTGGATATTCAGCATGAGCCCCCCCAAACCCTGGCCCTGTCACCATACTCAACAGCACGGTGTCTGCTAGGGAACCCTTCCAGGTTCCTGGGATCCACAATCTCCCAGGTCCTAAAGTGGGCGTCCAACATGACACAATCATCAAGAAGGCCCAGCAGGTGACGTACTTCCCGCGCCAGCTCAGGCAGTTGAGCCAGCCTCAGGAGCTCCTGGTCCAGTTCTATACCACAATCACCCAGTCTGTTCTCTGCACATCCATCACGGTTGGCTTTGGATTAGCCACCAAACAGGACAGGAACAGACTGCAGCGACCGGTCATTGGTGCCGATCCTGCCCTCCGTTCAGGACAGACCCATCACACTCTGGACTCAACCTGTTCCAGCTTCTCCCCTCCCCTACAGAGCGCTGAACGCCAAAAACAACCCAGACACAAGAACAGCTTCTTTCCACACAGCATCACTCTGATTGACAGCTAACATCCATCACATAGTGTCAGACAGTCCCTGTGAAACAACCCTGTAACACTAATAATCCACTTTACCTACCAATGATAAAATATAATTTATAGTTTAAATACACAGCTTTTATTTTTTTTATTAGGGGTGTTTTTAGATATTTCTGTTCTAAAATTCTAAAAAGTTGTGGTCAGTTAAGTGCTTCTTGCCTTGGCTTACGTTAAGACAGAAGCCAAGTGTAAAATCAATGTAAGAGAATAGCCGCAAGTGGAAAATCGCAGGTTCAATCCTGTTTTCGCTTGACAGAAGGAAGCTGCTCTATCGGCCACAACTAAAGCCACCAGCAGCAAGTGCGTTTCAGGCTTTCAGCTACATTAATTCTACTTAAAGAAGGAGTGAGACCAATCCCACTGATTTATATTCTGATTTCTTTGCATTTGTAGCACCCCCTAGTGGTCGATTGGAATAAAACATTCCGGGTATGTTTCAGGTACTTATGGGGACACATCCTGTAGGTTTTGTGAGGACTGGCCCAGCGGTTGTTGACTTTGGTCTATTTATGTGCTGAGCCGCCCCCCTTTTGAAGTTCACTGGTCAATCTCTTGAAAAGGTAATTCGTTGTCAAAAAGCTTTACACAAATCTACTGCATTTTAGTGGGCCAAGAGGCTTTTTGTAGTGCACATTGAGATGGACTTGTGTGAGAAATTTCAAGTCATTCGGACCTTCGGTGTGAGGGCCCTTGCCTGTTCAAAATTGCTTCTTTGGGCCTTATTTACAGCGCCACCATATGGCCGACTGGGCTCATATTACTGTGCAAGCACATGCACAAGCAATCTTCAGTTATTGGGCCAAGTTTTGAGTTCCTAACTCATTCCAGCTCACAGCAATTTGAGCAAATAATGATAACAAACCAAAAAACTCAATAGGGTTGTACCCTTAGACTGCATATGAAGTTGGACGACACGTCTCCACGTCCTCCTGTACAAAAGTGAATCCACAATATCCAGGATACGGGAGCAGCCATCTTGCGCTTTTGACGTCATTTGCGACCAGCGTCTGCGCAGTAGCGATTGGAGTTGGAGCCGCCGCGTCGAGGTCCCGCCCACACAGCCGGCCGACTCAATCGCGAGCCATCATCAGCGGTCAATCATGATGTGACACCCCCTTTTTATAGCATAAAATTGTTAATTAAAACAAAATGAACACTTAAGAACTGCCTAAACTGACTGAAACCATCTTTGGAAAACATTTATTTGGTTTCATTTTTTTAGTATGGGCTCATCTCCCATCCACTAACATGGAGGGGGTGGGGTTTATGACCTATCCTGCAGGCAGCCAACAGGGGCCGATCAGATGTTTTGGCTTCACTTTTGGGGAGCTGTCATGTCGTCCATCTTTATGTACAGTCTATGGTTCTAGTCTCAACCCTAAAAAGCTGTAAAGGTATCCAATAAAATAAGAACAGATAACAACATTGACTTTCATTGAGTGCCATGTATATGCCCTAAATCTTCCAATATGCCATACTCAGAACTTGTATTAAAGGGATGATATATGAACTCCTCAACTTGAAGGCATAAATTGTTCACTCAGCTCTTAACTAAAAAACCAACCACCGTGTGTGGATTGTAGACGTGTCAGAACCACTAGATGACCTTAAAATGTACATTACACCCCTGTAAAATTGGCTGTCCATCAGGATCTGAGCACTTCAGGCAACATGCCAATTGTGACATTAACATATTATCTGCTACTGAAATTACACCTATATCAACCTGATCGGTAGGAATCCTTTATAAAAGCTTGGCAGATGTGGTGTCTACAAGCAACACACACAGATGTCTCAGTCACAGCAATTGAATAAAAAATAGCCTTCAAATAGCCTGTAACCATGCATTAAGTTCCCCACAGTGGGTGATACTAAGTGGTTATTTTTATGAGCATTTTGACATCCTGACTTTCAATTTAATGCTTTGACAGTTTGAGTAAGTGGGGGGACTGCTTTTTCCATTACAATTTAAATACATATTTGTAAGTTATATCTGCAACAAGGGCATTAGTGGAGCTGGACATCAGGTAATGAACGAAAGTATTAGGGAAAGATGCTTTCCAAAATATTGCCTATGGCTTGGCCACATTCAAATATTTAGAACCAAGGACAGCTCAGTGCTACATTTTATTCGATAAAATTGGACATTTTTGTTTCATTTTTAATAGGGATTGTTAAAGTTCACACAGCCTCATTTGAATTAGGCCAAAACTAGTTCTCAGAAAACAAAACATTGAGTTCATTGAATTTGTCATGTTGCCGAGATAGTTTGGACAAAACAAATCTTATTATCCCTGAAACAAAGTTTCTGGACTTGCATGTGCTCTTTGATTAATTAACCAGACACCCTGTTTTATCCAGGATATATTCCTGTACTTAGATACTTTATTTATTCACAGTGTGGATTTATGTTGATCCAAGGTGGCAACGTATGGTGGCACGGTTTAATCCAGAATGTGGCGTTGTGACAGCGGGCGCCATTGTGATGACGGTTACCCTGCAACGTTCAATGGTGCCCATAAAATTAAAAGCATAAATGCTGAAAGCAGACTTTGCAATTTTTGTTTTTATCAACTGTCATCATTTAACGTCAATTTCATGACCTCTCTCACGGTGGCCAAACTACAAAATCCTACGGTTTGCAGTTAGGGAAATGCGTCACAAAGTCATGTCTGCTGGTGGAGTTTGCTATTACATTAACAGAATAGGGAGTCTGTCGGTGCATAAATGATCTAGTGTTAGCTGAGTGCACGTCATTTTCCAGCCCCATATGGTCTAAGCTAGGTAGCAATCGAGTGAGTCGAGTCCAAACAGCTAATGCTAGCAGTTAGTAGCAAAATCCAAACTGCATCAAATATACCGTCATGCACATCACATCAATATTTCAAGCTGATCACCTTAATTGGGATCTCCGGAGCACGTACAGCTGAACAGCAGCTTGTCCTGTCAGTCTGTGAAAGCAGCTGCTAACATTAGATAAGCATCCAAACGGCTGCTAGCAAGACCTTTCTTGAGCTAAGATGGATAGAAGTGACTTGCCAGCAGTCACTACAGTCATAATAATTGCGACATAACAGTCATTGCTAAATATCATGTCGCTTTTGAATTTAATACCTTTTGAGAAATAAGTATATCAGTTTAATTATACTATCCCCACTATTATCACAATTGTAAACACCAGTAAATATTGTTCCAGTTTTTTTTAGATACAGATGAACTCTGAAGTTATTTGGCCAAGTAAAATATTAAAATGTGTCAGTGGTACAGCCGTACAGTTGTACATTCTTAAAGACCCTATTTTTATTTTAGAAATGTTAGTCAAATAATTCTAATTTATTTAGTGTAATCCAAAGTCCAAAAAACAATATGTTTAAGTCAAATATATCTACTTTCAATTGTCATATGGTTTAATATCATTTTGTAGGTCTCAGTACGTGTAGAGTTTTCACACTATTGTTTATTGACCCCCTTGAATGAAGCATTAAATAACGCCCCCCCAGAAAAGTAATAAGGGGCCCATGGCCAAACAATTCTGGCTCAAACAAACATTTTTATTTAGCCATTTAACTTTCTCTTTATTCTAATTCTGTGTTTTTTATTTCCTCCGACATGTCAAAAGAGTGGAAAAGGGTACCAAGTCCACTGAGTGACTTGAAATCAGGTTTGACTGATGAGGCGATTTGACCCGTGCATTACTGGGGAAGATCGTCTTATTTTTCGGTAATATAATGCGCACATGGAATAATGATAAAATAGAGGCTAGACAGGCTTTAGACAACCTTAAATCCTAAAACAGCAGCAGCACTTGAAGTGTGGCTCACTGTCACAACTTTGAGCTATGTCCCTGTGCCAAACCTGATTATTAAAGAAATGATTACCTTTTCTAACAAGGTCATGTTTGACTGACATAACCTCATGGTGCTGTCAATGCTAAGTTGGCCAACTGTTTGTTGTTTTTCCTTATTCGAATTGAGGGTCTATAAAGGTTGTGGTATGTTGTACAGATTGTAAAGCCCTTTGAGGCAAATTGTAATTTGTGATATTGGGCTATAAAAATAAAATTGAATTGAATTGTTCACTCACTGTCATCTTTTGGGGTGGGGGGCTCTACTCACATGTGCCCGCGTTTTTTTTTCTTCTAAAAAGTCCAACTCAGGTGGAGGGAATAAAGTCATGATCCTAACTTTTTATTTTATAAAGTAATTAAATGCCTGTAGAATCTACATGCTAAAACTGTGTGCAGGTGTCCTTCACTTCTGTAGTATAGAAGTTGGTGAGGTAATTAAATCTTTGCATCTATACTGCCTGTATTTTGCAGTTTTTCATTGAAATCTGCATGTTAAGACAGTATGCAGTCTCCTCACTTCTGTGGTACAGCAACAGCAAATAATCTTTTCTGAAGCTGCCTGAATTACAAACTCATACCATGCTTGCAAACCTGAATTACAAAGGATGTTATTCTCCATATAGCTTTAGAGCATGCATACCTGCCTTTACTATGCTTACATTATGGAATCTCAGCTCAATTAAGCTTTCATCTAAATTATTGCGCTGTTTCAGCACCAGTTAAGAAAATGTAGGTTCAATTTCCCACCAGACTTAACTAACGGGGAGTGACCTTGCCTGACACAGTGTTAAATGGACCAGCAAGAATGTTTTTTGTGGGCATAAGAGGAAAGGCTGGCTGTTAAAAGTCAACCATTTTCCCATTTCTCTATGTCATTGATGCCTGACAGGCTGTAATTTTCATTCTCTCACTCCAGCGGCGCCTACTGAGCTGGAGATTATGGAGATGACGGTTTGGATTTTTTAGCACCCTCTTCATCCCGTTTTAAATCTCTATAATGTCTGAGCATAAATAAAAACAGATGCCTTTTATAAAACAACTGGGCAGTGGAGCTGAATAACATTGTGCTTCAGTGAGCTCACAATATTACGGTCGTCGCTGAGTGAACACTTCCTCTAGTCAATGTCAATCTACATGTCAATGGAAAGCCCGTTTGACTAATGGCTCTAGGAGAGCATGGATTGAAAATCCTGGGTAGAACATTAATTTTGTAATTTCCCTGTCAGTGTCAATTTCGCTGGTCATTCCGTCAATACTTTATTGTTCATGTGCAAAGCCCATTTAGGATTTGCCTGCATTAACAGATTATTGGCGTCAACAGGTTTAAGTAAAGTTCCAAAATCAGTTAATCACTAGTAGTGACTCAGATTAGTTTAATTTGATGGAGATGGGTGAGTGTTAGTGACAGTGACCTGCTCCTCTTGAATCTTGAGTGGCAGAGGGAAGCGGGTCAAACTGAGAAAGCGTGTCGGTGGTCACCCCTGCATTAAATGAAGCAGAGGGTTTGAATCATCTCCTTGTCTCTTTGGATGAGTATCTCACCAACTGACAAAGTCTTGGCTTTCACTGGCCTGCTCGAGGCAAGGTCAGATCATTACTGCTTCACTGTTACTGGAAGAACAGTCTTTTAGCTCACAGGCCCTGGAAGCTAATATGCAGCTCAACACAAAGGTCTAGAATGCATCTACTGTAAATGCGGACAAGATCAGGTAGTCAGCAAAATGATTGCAGCATGGAATTTGAAAACTTTTGGGTTAAGAGATTTGGATTAAGCATGTCAATGCATTTACCCCTCATGTCCATTGAATGCAGCAGCTTTCTGTTCCAGTTGTATCGAGCTTCATCTTTGCTCAGGTTTAAATGTCTACTTGAAGTGTTTCAGAAGTTGTCTTGCAGACATCTTTTGTTCTGGAGCATACTGAATACACAAGCTAAAAAAAAAAAAAAAAAAAGAAGTCAAGCTAAACTGAACTGACTATCTTAATCATTTGCTATTATTATTTTTCAAACACCTATCATCCACTCATACCTCACATTTCATAACCTTTTACAAAGGCTGTTGTATAGAGTTGCAAAGTGGGAGGAGTTCTTTAAGGCGCCACTGGTTGCGGAAGTAAAATGCCTATTTTTCCCGTAGGCAATGTTATGTAAGCCATAGTTGGAGAACTTCTACAGCTTGGATGAACCGGAAACGCTCCCGGTGAAATCATCAAGTACAAAAGATTAAGAACTTCGCTAGAAAACATCTGGTTCCTCGATAAAAATTCAAAGGTTAAAGGCTTGTGTCCATAAAAACTTTGAGGTGGACATTAACTACGAATCCTAAGGTGCATTTGGGCAAAAAACATCCAATCACTGAGCTTAAAATTCTGTGATGTGCATCGCTATCAGCAGGTGGAAGCTAAAGACTGAAAACACAATCTGCAGCTTAAATCGAAACTTTTAAATTCTTATTGAATTGTGGGTTGATTCTGCAACTATGTGTGCTGTTTTCCAAACTAGCTACCACTCGGATTCGCACCTCTGAGAGGTCACTTTCTCCATGCCAAGGGTGGCCAAGGCTCATGGGTATTGTAGTATTTAGTCGCGCCATGCCAAATGATGGGCAAAACAGGATTTCTCAGAAAAGAAGTTGAAATAATTAAAATTGGTGGCCATAATATATAGTTATAAGGTCATTGCATCATCCGGGACAGTCCTGTGTTGGTGTTTAGGAACATTAAAGATACACTTCTGGAGCCAGCAACCCCTCCCACTTCGCACTTTATAGATTATGGAACTGAAATATCTTGAAAAGAGAGAATCTAGACACTGGGATAATCTCCCGTTCCCCACAGCTTTCAAAGAAGCCAGCATTACACCGCTACTGAAGAAAGCGACTCTCAGTCCAACACTATTAGAAAACTACGACACCCTTCCCTTTTTTTGGGTAGTTTTTACTTATTCGAATCGAGGGTCTAAGGACAGAGGGTGTCGTATGTTATACAGATTGTAAAGCCCTTTGAGGCAAATGTGATTTGTGATATTGGGCTATATAAATAAAATTGAATTGAATTGAATCCCTCGGCTCGGTCATTCAGAAGCATGGATTTTACTATCACTGCTATGTGGATGACACGCAGCTCCTCTTTTCATTTCAACTTGACGATTCAACTGTCTCTGCTCGCATCTCGGCATGCCTGAGTGAAATCTCGCTTTGGACTAAGGACCATCACCTGCAGCTGAACCTTGGAAAAACGGAACTGCTTGTGATCCTAGACAACCCAAAGATTCACCATCACCTTTCCATTCAACTAGGCTCATCGACCGTTACGCTGACCAGCATGGCCAGAAATCTGGGGGTGGTAATTGATGATCAGCTAAACTTCACAAGTCACGTCGCCATCACCACCCGGTCCTGTAGATTCATCCTCTACAACATTAGGAAAATCTGACCTTTCCTATCTGAGCAGTCTACACAAGTCCTAGTCCAGGCTCTTGTCTTGTCCAAACTGGACTATTGCAATGTGCTACTGGCTGGACTCCCTGCTTGCAAAACCAAACCTCTGCAGATGATCCAGAATGCGGTGCAAGAGTGGTCTTCAGTGAACTGATGCTCTTGGCCTACAAGACCACCACTGGTTCTGCACCATCATATCTTCGCTCGCTAATACAGACCTATGTTCCTGCCAGATCCCTGCGCTCATCAAACAAACAACGTCCGGTGGTACCATACCAAAAACGAAAACAAAATATAAAAAAAAAAAAAGAAATCACTCTCACGCACCTTCTCTAGATCCATTTCACATTGGTGGAATGATCTGCCTGCTCCTACAAGAGCAGCAGATTCTGTAGCCACCTTTAAAAAGCACCTGAAAACGCATCTCTTCCGTCAAAACCTAACTGACAATCACTAACTTCTTCCTTTCTATCTCTTTTCATAAAAAAAAATAAATAAATACAATTCCTATCCTTAGCTTTGTATACTGTGCTGGTCTTTAACAGACTAGTTTCTGGTGCACTTATGCATTTTGTTACCTTGTGTTGTTATAATTGCTTCCATTGTCTTCCTAATATGTAAGTCGGTTTTGATAAAAGCGTCTGCTAAATGACTAAATGTAAGAATGTGCTCTCCACCACCATCTCCATAAGACCAAATTATATAGTATAAAACTTCTCTTCAAATCTATGTAGTGTTTTCTGTGATCTTGATCTCAAGGAGATATCCTGATTGATTAAAGGTTGTATACATAAATGAGGGAAAATCTTGTGGAGGAATAGTGTTCATCCCTCCAATAGAACTCCAAGAGTTCCACAGACTTGTCACCCAACTATATATATATACACCTCTGTTTTTCAATGCCATTGTTGCCAAGTGCTTGCTCATGGTGGGAATTGTAGGGTCTCTGTAAATAACATTATAAAGAGTACGGTCTAGCCGTGCTCTATAGGATATTAGAAGAAGCGTGCATTGAGGCTTTCTATTGGCTCTCCAGCAAGAACTGCACCGCACCAAAATTTAATCAATGAAACATAAAATATTAAATTCTGCGCTAATTCACAGTTTAATTTATTTATTGTTGGCTTTGTAACAGTAAAACACAAAGGATTCTAATCATTTTCTGTTGTGAGTAAAACAGAAAAGCAGCTCCTCTGCATTATTGCTTTTTCTGTTTCTCTTTATAGCATGGTTACAAGAACATGTTCTCAACAGAAATACCAGGATGTCCTTTAGCAATATTATAGAAGAGGATACAATAACAAATGACAGCTTGTCGTTTTTAGTGCACGTAGACTGCCGCATTTACTATTGCCAGTAGGTGGGAGTGCAAAATCGACCTGAGGAGACATTCTTTGGGTTTTCTTTTATTGAAAACTTGTCACATACTGTACATAAATAGGGCAATGACTACACATGCATAAATACTGTCTTTGCTTACAAGCTGAGCAATAAAG
The DNA here is from genome assembly GCA_011952105.1 of Coreoperca whiteheadi. Lineage (NCBI taxonomy): Eukaryota > Metazoa > Chordata > Actinopteri > Centrarchiformes > Sinipercidae > Coreoperca > Coreoperca whiteheadi. The sequence goes on from CM022489.1 coordinate 27,816,655, forward strand.
ATACCACAGAGTTATAAGTTATATAATATTAGAAATTTGAAAAAAGGTAGACTATCAAGAGTAATCATTCAAATTGACTTTAAAATGCTGTAATCATGAGCAAGCTGTCTTGTGTTTATTTAGTCTTTGCTGTTGATATTTAAAACTCCGGGTTCCCGGCTTTATTGCTGAAACACTATTACCTAAGAAAGAAAGAAACTCACTGGAAAAGAAAGATCGGGGTTTGGATAAAAGAGCATCCGATCTTGAGACGACCACTGCTCACGGCATCTTCCGACCCACCCAACCAGGCCCCAGGAGAGGAGGAAGAGAGCCGGGATAAGAGCCATGCTAACCCAGCTTGGAGTTAAGATTGCAACTGGCTAATGTCCGGTCGGGACATTGGAATGGACAAACGAAATGGGCCTCAGGCTGTCCCAAGGACTGCAGAACTGGTTGGGCAGGGAGCATCATATATATAGCTTGATATGTTTTGATGCGCGGATCACAGTTATTTGTGGATTGGGTGGGCCGGGCCAAAAAACATTAACATTCTGAGTAAATACGGGTGGTAAGTAACAGCAGCGTAACTTCATTGATTATTTGAACCTCCTGACACACCAACAGGACCAGTGAGGATCTGATGTTAATTAATGTTCTGAGTTCTACACACCCAGAAGATCACACACATAGACACAGTCCAGGTGAAATTGTTTGGCGTAAAGCGGACCCCTGATAACTCATGGGCTCCATCAGAGCTGTCTACAAAAGTATATTTAAAAATTCTGTTTTCTCTGGAGAGTTTCCTCTGTCGGTCCTGTCAAGTTTATAATTAGTTTTCAGCTTTGCTGCTTAACTGTCGTACGTTATTTGTTGTGACATTAGGTTGCATGGGAACTAACTAACTGTAAAGACCAAAATATTGATTTGGAGCCAAATCTCTGAAAAATAAATTCACATTATAGAAACTGAGCATCCAAAATCTTATACATATTATACAATTCCACTGTGAAAGAGGTGAAGGAGAAGGCAAGAAGGGTTTTTTACGCCATCAAAACAGAAATTCCGACTGACATTCTTTAGGACCTGGTTCTAAATACACCAATATACCCAATGATAGTCTATGGTAGTGAAGAGTGGTGTCCACTAACCAGCCAAGACATCCCAAACATTGGAACGAAACCCTCAAATCACATGGTGGCCGATTAGGCCTACCTGACAGAAAAAAAAACAAAAAAAGGAAAAAGTTGACAATGTACAGACTGGGTGGACAAAGCGTGGACATAGAAACAGGCCGTCACAGACAGAACAGGCTACCCAGAGAGGCCTGTCTGTATTCACTTTGTCATAAAAGAGTTGAGACCAAATCTAAATTGTTCTATACTGTGAGAAATATCAGGATTTGAGAGAGGTTTTCTTTGAAAAACTAAATGTATCCTGAGTTTATCCATCTTCCCGATCCTCAGAAACGGCCCTATCTATGTGGGGAGAAAAGTCAGTGTGCAGTATTAGCTGCAGAATGTGTTGACTGTTGTCTAAGAGAAACAAGCTCTGTGCTAAATGTTTGTGAGGAATTACATCTGTATTACAGCTGCCCATTCTATCTACTGGTCTTATTCCTCCCATATGGAGAACTCCTCTGTCCTGTATGGTCATAAGTTGAATTGAATGTCATACATATTATTGTATATGTATTGCCAATTCTCTGTAGGGCTTTGGCAAAATAAGTTTCTGATCTGCCAGAAAAGATCATTTGAATGTTAAAAAATATAGCTCCTCAGCTAGCCCACATGTTCTTGGAAATCTAAAATGAAACGAGCAACTTCCCATTTTACAATCACAGGGTTTAAAACCCCTTTCCTTAGCAAAAGATAGTGGCATTTGGATTGAGGTTTCGGCCGATCGGCTGCAATTTGAAATGGAATAAAGCCCAAAGCAGGAGTCGTAACTGTGGAATTTCCGAGTGTCCCTGAACATACCTCAATCAAATTCAACTGCAGCGTTGGACGTACAGCACTTGTCCTTTGAGATCGGTATATGTCCCTCCCTACTGCTAACTCTTTAACAGTAAAACACACAGGTTAAGTGGTTTAAATTGACATTAAATTTGAGTGATAACTGATATGAAAGCAGCAATCATACTCGGGTGCACACCAAAAGTGGACCAAACAAGCGTACCGAGACCTCTTTGAAGACGTGGTCTCGGTACGCTTTCAAACGAACTCTGGAGCGGTTCGTTTGTGGTGAGAACGTGATCCGACCTCGAACCGACCCAACTGCAAAACATACTGATCATTTTTGGACTAAACCTGCTGCCGTAGTCATATTTTCGGAAAATGAGCATGTCAGAGTAAAGCACGCCTAAACTCACGAGCGATGCACGCTCGCCGTTTGCATTAGAACGTTGTTTTAAAGACGCATCCGTGCTTCATTATAGAACCAATGTACAACCAATGTAATAGATTCTGGCCAGGGACAAAACCAGCCCGCACAGTTGTCTCTCCATAGTTGTGTTGTCTCCGTGTTGTTTGCTGGCTTTTCCTCTTCTGTTGGAATTTTCCCGCACGTAAATTCTGACCAATCGAAAAGCAGTTTAGGAAATACGCCATGTCCAATGAGCGATGTGGATGTTGTCATGTGACTGCATTTTGGTTTATTTCAACTGCTTTGGACCTAAGCAATCAGTGTGGTGTGAAAAGGAACCAAAAAAGCTAAAAAATGCTACAATGTATAATTGTTTGCCCTAGGTTCGGACCAAATGAACCGAACTAGAGGTGTGAAAGCACCCTAATGCTATCTTTAGCTATGTTGGCTAAGTGACGGAAAAGAGTTCGTTTTTTTTCCCCCAAACTAAATAAGAAACATTGTCTTGTTCCCTGTCTCACTCAGTTACCCTAAAATCATTGAAAAGCTGGAATATGTAAAAAGCAAACCTTTTATGTTATTAACGGTAACTAACGAGCCACCAGCTAGCTAGATGCCAGCTAATCCTCACATCCTCATAATAAGTATATGTTTTAAAAGGCCTTAATCCTGACGCCATTGTTCCATTGCTCGTGCCTGGCTTGGTCACTAGCAGTGTTAGGTGTTTTTTTGGTCTTTCTGGTATAAACTGAATTAGTTATTTGCTGGGCAGTGTTTATGACATCTCAAAAGTGACATCTGTAGTCGGTCAAGTTTGTTGGCTACGTGTGGGATATTCACACATCACATGGGAATGGAAGAATTTAAGCAGCAAGCAACGGGACTAGACCTCTTCTCCATGTATGAACAGGATGTGCAGATGAGTCACACATAAATAATGTTAATACTATTACATGAGACATTTCTGGCTGCAAACTCTGTAACTGTGTTTTGATATATGGAAATTTTTGTTGGCATTGTATTTTAATGTTCACCTTTTTTCTTATTTTTCCAACACTAGCGGCCTATATTACGAAGCAAGGCCAACATACCCCTGAGCTCTTTTCGTTATCTGGCAATCAGGATAAGCGGCCACACGACGCTGGTTATCAACTTGGTAATTTTTATTCTAGACTTTATCATTTCCATCATATTTGTATGCATTATGATTTTTGGATATGTCCTCTACACTTATGTTTTACAACCTACATTTTGTCATTATAATTGTATATACTATGATTTTGTGTTGTGAATCTATTCTGTACAAACGACATCTATTTCATGTCTCTCCGGCTGTTTCTATAATTTTAAACGTTAAAAGGTTTTCCTTATTCAAATTGAGGGTCTAAGGACATTGGGTGTCGCATATTATAGATTGTAAAGCCCTTTGAGGCAAATTGTGATTTGTGATATTGGGCTATATAAATTAAATTGAATTGAATTCTTTGCGCTCCTGTGCTCTCCTCTGCCTCTCTCTGCATTCTTATGTCTTCCTTAAAACGTTTCCGAAGGTCATCCTGTCTCTCTCTCTCTCTCTCTCGGCTGGCTTTCCTCAACTTCCTCGTTGTCACCCACTGCTATACTCGGTTCTGGTGTGTCGTCAGGGAGGGAGGCAATTAGGACACGGGGGGTAGTGGAATGCCTCAGTCCCAACACCTCATCCATGTGGACAAACCACGGCCAAGTTGCAACAGTGGATTTCCCTCTCACGTCCTCTCCTGACCCTGGACACTTGCAATCCTAAGGCAGAGGAAATCAATCATGGCAGATAACAGCAGCAGAAACACAAATTTGAGCTAAAATGTGTTTATTAACTTGCATGATAATTGAAAAATCCCATGTACTTTTCTTTTTTTTAGGAAAGTCACGTTCCCTACCAGGCCCATTTTCTCCCAAATTATCCTAATCACAAAAAGATACAAGACAAAAGGGAAACACTTGTCATCTTATCGGTCTATTTATGTATGTAATATGAAGTATAAATTATCTATAAAATTGCCAGAATCTCTGTAAGATAAAGGCCAAGCTCTGAACCTCCAGAGTTTATAAGTGAGGGCATTAAAGGCTTTATTTTCAAATGCTGTAACTAAAAATGGATGTGGACAGCTGTGCTACAGTAACATTACGTGAAGTGCAACTGCTCCACGTAGCTAATGTCAATTACCATCACTGAAGTCGCATTACTTAGCCTATTATTTTATCGAAACTTTGAGATTTTAAGCCCCTTGGGTTTTTTTTTAACATTTTCAGAGTTGAAACCCAAAACTCACATTTCAAAAGGATCCACACGTTGGATCCTCCAAAATTCAGGAAAAGAAGGCCGCGTTTTGTCAGGAGCCTTCGAAATGGGACGCCCACTGTGACGAAGTTGGTCTTCAAATGCACCCTTCGAAAGGATGCGGTCCCCGAATTGAGACAGCTCTAGTCAGAGTTTGTTAAACTTGCCTTCTGGAAGTGAACCCTAGGTAGTTTCTCAACAATGTCATATAACATCTAGAATGTTGTTGTTTTTTTGTCCGAATGGCACAGGTCCCAAAGCCCGTCCTCGTAATTACAGGAAACCCCTTCTTGGAGGCTAGTTTTGGCGTACATCTGGACTACACAGATATCCTCACCCATCAAGCTGATGACCTCACCTTGGGGCTGGGGACCATGATGTCTGTTTTGTTTTTAACATCCAGTATCACAAGAGGGTCAAAATCATTCTTAATTTAATTATAAAATACATGTGGACTCTTGCACATTCCAACATAAATATCTTGCGCTTCCTTGTACCGACTGATTTAAATAACCTCAAATTGTACATATCTTTATTTATATTTTTCATATCTTATTGTCAATTTTATGTTATATTTATGACTCTTAAATTGCAGTTCTTGCTTTATATTTCTTTCTATTTTTTTACTTACTATGTTATTATTATGCACCATAATTTATATGTAAACTTATTTGGCACTGAAGTTGATTCTGACTCTCATGCTAGGATCTCGCCCACCTCATCAAGATTGCTAACTACTTGTCTCCTGGAACTCCGGTCGCCTGCATATCCTCCGTCATCATCCTCTCTCACACAAAAAAACACTTCCATGTTATTGTCTTTTGTTTATGCATTGAATAACTTCCAGCATGATATTTGTGTTGATTTGTACAGTCTTTACAGAATTTAAATTTAAGCATTGTGGTGAATAAACCATTTGTAAAAGGAAGGAAATATATATTATTAGCATCTTCTCTTGTCTCATCAAATTTAAGATGTGTATTTTTATGAATTTCATATTTATGCAAATTATATTTAAATTACTGCTACAATAACTATTACTTGTAATATTATTACACATTTTATGCTTCTTTATTATAGATCATATTCATTTACTTGACATGTGAATTGTGTTGGTGATATTCTAGATAAACTTGTTTCAACAATGAATTGTTTGTATGTATTATGTATTTTATTATGGTAAAAAATAAAATGTCTGAGAAAACATTTATACAGTTAAAATATTAATAATATAATAAGTCTAACAATAATAATAATGTTTTTAATTATCAAATTTGAACCCCAAACCCCACAAAGTGGTTCCTTAAAGAACCTTTCTGAGGGGTTCCTCAAGGATCCTTTTTGAAATCAAAAAGGATCAGCACATGCTGACGACGGGCTGACTTAAGCGTTTTGCCTCCTTTCCGGTTACAGGTGTTTGTGTGTTACTGGTAGCGTGTAGTTTGCTGCTCTAGCTCAACACAGCTAATTTGTTAAATTCTTCATTACATTGACTATCTGCTATAACGTTACATTTGAACGTTTATTAGTTTTGCCTAAGCACTTACGGCGCTTCAGTGTTGCTAGCTACCAGTCTCTACCTTAGCAGCCCTAGGCCAAGGCCCATGGTTCACCACCAACCCGTTCACGTTTCCAACAGGTTCTCCCCAGTCAGCGACACACCGCCTGAGAAACCAACTCTGATCATTGGCAGCTCCATTTTGAGAAACGTGAAGTTAGCGACATCAGCGACCATAGTTAAATGTGTTCCTGGGGCCAGAGCGGGCGACATTGAATCATATTTGAAACTGCTAGCTAAAGATAAACGTAAATACAGTAAGATTGATATTTAGGGTAGCTCCATGGTATAATGCTGAAACCCGCAAATTAAAGCAAACATCACAAAAACTTCAAAGGAAATGGCGTTCCAACTATCTAGGAGAATCTTGTTTAGCCTGGCAAAATAGTCTTAAAATATATAAGAAGGCCCTCTGTAATGCCAGAGCAGCCTACTACTCATCACTAATAGAGGAAAATAAGAAAAACCCCAGGTTTTTTTTCAGCACTGTAGCCAGGCTGACAGAGAGCCACAGCTCCATTGAGCCACGTATTCCTGTAGACCTCAGCAGTAACGACTTCATGAGTTTCTTTAATGATAACATTTGGACTATTAGAGAGAAAATTAATCACGTCCTGCCCTCAGCTGGTGCCAACCGATCTTCAAGCATAGAGTCGTTGGACAGAGCTGTGAAACCTGAGGTGTACTTGGACCGCTTCTCTCCAGTCGACCTTATTCAACTAACGTCGACAATTTCTTCATCTAAGCCATCGACCTGTCTCTTAGACCCAATTCCAACTAGGCTGCTTAAAGATGTTCTACCATTAGTTAGCACGTCTTTAGTAGATATGATCAATCTGTCTTTACTGACAGGTTATGTACCCTTTGTCTTTTTAAGTAGCTGTTATTAAACCTCTCCTTAAAAAGCCCACTCTCGATCCAGGGGTTTTTAGCCAACTATAAACCTATATCTAACCTTCCCTTTATCTCTAAGATCCTTGAAAAAACTGTTGCTAATCAGTTATGTGACTTTCTAAATAACAATAGTATATTTGAGGATTTCCAGTCAGGTTTTAGAGTGCATCATAGCACAGAAACAGCAGTGGTGAAAATTACAAATGACCTTTTAATTGCATCAGACAATGGACTTGTCTCTGTACTTGTCTTGTTAGATTTTAGTGCTGCATTCGATACCATTGACCATCAATTTCTATTACAGAGACTGCAACATTTAAGCTGGTTTAAATCCTATCAGACCGATCTCAGTTTGTATATGTTGACGATGAATCATCCGAGCACACCAAAGTTAGTCACGGAGTTCCGCAAGGTTCTGTGCTTGGACCACTTCTATTTATATATGCTTCCTTTGGGCAATATTATTAGAAAGCACTCCATAAAGTTTCATTGTTATGCAGATGATACCCAATTATATTTATCGATTAAGCCGGATGAAACTGATCAGTTAGTTAAACATCAATCATGCCTTAAGGACATAAAAACCTGGATGACCACAAATTTTCTGATGTTAAACTCGGACAAAACTGAAGTTATTGTACTTGGCCCCGAACGCCTCCGAGACTCACTGTCGGCAGATATAATTGCTCTAGAGGGAACTGCCCTGGCCTCCAGCACCTCTGTGAGGAACCTCTGAGTTATCTTTGATCAGGATCTATCCTTCAACTCCCACATGAAGCAAACTTCAAGGACTGCCTTTTTTCACCTACGTAACATTGCAAAAATCAGGCACTTCCTGTCTCGAAATGATGCAGAAAAATTAATCCATGCATTTGTTACTTCAAGGCTGGATTACTGCAATTCCATATTATCAGGCAGCCCGAAAAGTCCCTTAAGATTCTCCAGTTGATTCAGAAAGCTGCAGCACGTGTACTGACAGGAACTAGGAAAAGAGATCATATTTCTCCAATATTATCTTCTCTGCACTGGTTCCCTGTGAAATCCAGAATAGAATTTAAAATCCTTCTCACCTATAAAGCTCTTAATGGTCAGGCACCGTCGTATCTTACAGAGCTCATAGTACCTTATTACCCCTCTAGAACACTGTGCTCTCAGAATGCAGGGTTACTTGTGGTTCCTAGAGTCTCCAAAAGTAGAATGGGAGCCAGAGCCTTTAGCTATCAAGCTCCTCTCCTGTGGAATCAGATCCCAGTTCCGGTTCGGGAGGCAGACACCATCTCCACATTTAAGAGTAGGCTAAAGACTTTTCTCTTTGATAAAGCTTATAGTTAGGGCTGGCTTAGGTGAACCTGAACCATCCCTTAGTTATGCTGCTATAGGCCTAGACTGTCGGGGGACTTCACATGATGCACCTCTCTCTTTTCACCTCTGTCCTCCTCTCCATCCGTATGTATTCTCATCCCATAAATGCATGTTGGTGCATGGGTAGATTTTCCTTAATCGAACCGAGGGTCTAAGGACAGAAGGTGTCGTATGTTACAGATTGTGAAGCCCTTTGAGGCAAATGTGATTTGTGATATTGGGCTATATAAATACAATTGAATTGAAAAGATTCCTTCAAAGACAAACCGGGTGAGGAACCTGACAAGGTTTCTTCTACTTCCTAGCATGATTAATAACTGTTTATATTATTTCATATTTTCATAATATTTGATTCCAAAATTCATTATCTGTATGTTCTGTGTGTCGCATGAAGGTCAACTAGTGGACATGTTGGCTCTTACTAGTCCACTAGTACTACTAGTAAACATTTTAGAGCCTCACCACTAGTACTAGTGGACGTTTTTGTGCTTACTAGTACTACTAGTGAGCATGTTTAGCCTTACTAGTAGTACTTGTAAGGATTTTAAAGTAACTATTACAACCAAATGTCTTAGTGTTCAAACAACCTGAACTAATAGAGGAAAATTAAATCTGATCAAGGTTATCTAATAAATGTTCTTAGAGCTTTCTATATAAAATGGCTACATTTTATTGTGGTGACTGGACTGAACATCACCTACTGTGGGTTAATATCTCTGTGATTGTTACTCCACGTTGATGTTAATTATTCATAGACTGTTTTGCTTTACAAAGACGTTTATCATGTAACTTCATGTAGCCTGAACCAGTCTCTCTTTATGCCTGTCCTAGAGCAGCAGTGCTCCGATGACATGACATCAGCAGCTGTATTCATACTTTGTATTTGTTTAAAAATATTCTAAACAACTAAGTGGTTCATTAATACCACTGTCACTGCTAAATGTTTTGAAGCTCTGCAGTGTGAAACGCTTTACTTTTGGTTACATTTTTGTGAACGAACTTGCATCAGGAGGATTCCATCCGCGTCAGGAGCTCATCCAGGTGCTTGTGATCTGCCCTCCTTGCTGGAGCCCCTGCTTCTGCCATCAGACCCTTGCAGCTAATCCAGATTCCTGCTGCCCACCTGGGAGTATCCATGGCTTTAATCCATATTCATGGATGTATTAATTCTTTTGTAATATTTATTAGTTATGTGTGGTAAGTAGTTTGCTGTGTGTCTAGTTAGTAGTTTAATAAACCTTTCATTTATAAAGAACTTGATTAAAGTGCTTGCTCTTAGTGGGAATTGTTGGGTCTCTAATTGAAATTATAAAGAGAACAGTCTACACCTGCTCTATAGGAAATGTCCAATGAGATATCTTCTGTTAAGAATTGGCACTACATAAATAAAATTGAATTGATTGTGTGGTTTGTGTAAATGAAATATGCGGTAACTGTACACGAGTCAAGGAATCTGTAGCACTTTCAGATTGACTAAATTGATTAATCTGCTATTGTTTGATGGCGCCCCGAGGTGAATTTAACGTGAGTTCAATTCTGTTATTTAATGTGAACACGAATTTCTTATGATAGCCTGAAGACAGTGTAAATCTGCTATTTGCTATGATCAGTTTAATGCATTTAAGCTTTGTGTCACTACACAGATGATACTCAATTATATTTATCGATCAAGCCAGATGAAACCAATCATTTAGTTAAACTTCATGCATGCCTTAAGGACATAAAAACCTGGATGACTTACAATGTTCGAATATTAAACTCAGACAAAACTGAAGTTATTGTACTTGGCCTGAAACACCTCTGAAACTAATTATCTGAAGCTATAGTTACTCGAGATGGCATTGCCTGGCCTCCAGCACCACCTTAAGGAATCTCGGAGTTAACTTTGATCAGGATACGTCCTTTCAGCCAGTTCTCATTCCCATGCCAACTTTTTGTCACGCCCCTCTGCATTGTCAGTCACACATGGTACCCTTTAGCATTTGTATGGGACCCACATGGTAATGTGAACGGGTTGATCCTTTACCTGCCACGTGAAACAAACTTCAAGGACTGCCTTTTTTCACCTAACATTGCAAAAATCAGGCACATCCTGTTTAAAATTATGCAGAAAAACTCCATGCATTTGTTATTTCTAGGCTGGATTATTGTAATTCATCATTAACAGGCTGCCTGACTAAGTCTTTTAAGACTCCAGTTGTTTCAAAATGTTGCCGCACATGTATACTGACAAGAACTAGGATAAAGAGATCATAATTCTCCCATGTTATTTTCTCGGCACTGGCTCCCTGTAAAATCCTTCTCACCTACAAAGCCCTTAATGGTCAGGCACAGTCATATCTTAAAGCGCTCATAGTACACTATTACTCCACTAGAACACTGGTTTCCCAAGGAGATACTTACTTGTGGTTCTTAGAGTTACCAAAAGTAGAATGGGAACCAGAACCTTCAGCTCTCCTATCCTGTGGAATCAGATCCCAGTTTGGGTTCAGGAGGGGGTGAGTCTGAGTTTCCTTTTCTCTCCAAAGCCTCAACTATTTAGGAAAGTGGCCATCTCACTTAATGAGGTCATGGCATAAAATGCAACAGATAAGTCCTTGCAATTCTCATGACACTCTGCTTGCTTTAGTTTGCTATCAGTGACACCCAAACATTTCTCATTAATTGTTCCTCTGAATATTAATGCTACGATGCAGAACAGCAATCCATTCAACAATGTTCCTAAATCAATGAGTTTAGACAGCAGTCATGTTGATGTGAATGTTTTATGACCCCTCAAACCTTAATCATTAGATAAGCAAGCAGCAAACAGAGAAGCTAAATCACTTGTTTATACTACATCCGATAAGCCAATAATTACTTCCTGCTGTTCTCTTTGTGTTATTGATAGAGTACATTGGCCCATTAACAGGATAAAGGTCAGGATGTAACAATTGCCATTTACCTTCTTTTTACACTAATGGACATCAATAGTGACTATGCACTGCTTTAAATGGTAAAACAGTTTAATGGTCTGCAATAAAAAATTAATGATCATAACTGAGGGAGGATCTACCTTAATTGTTATTGTGTTTCCATTAGATAAAAACTGCAAGCAATGATCCACTGCTCTATGAGCAAAAGAAACATTTTAAATCAGACCCAGATTAACCTTCTAGGGGGCCCTGGGGCAAGTGTGGGCCCTTTCGATCCCCCATCCCTCCCACTATGTGCATTGTCTATCCTGCCGCCTGTAGGTGCCATTCAGAAACAGAGCAAGTGTCAGTGAGCCAACTTCATTCTACTTTGCCTTTAGCCCCAGAAACCAACTAGCACGCCTACTCTGGAATACTACCCTGTTCCAAGTTTACTGCGTTAGTTTGTGGTAATTGAATTAAAACGTACATATATTGAGAAACATGCAGTAAGTAAGAATTAAGATTTACTGAAATAATAACTAAATTGTGACACAGGGCCCCTCTACAAAATAGAGCCTCAACATTCAGTAATAATTCAGGAGCCTTATTAAGGCCCTTATCATTTCAGTTTATATTTTGCATTAGTGGTGCATATTAGCAAACAATGTTGATATTAATCTAATTATCACAAACTAACTGACAATGATCCTGTGGCCTTTGTGGGCCCAAGGGCCAAGGGTGTAATTTCCACTGGGGAAACCAAACCTATGCCCTTGCCAGTGGCCCGCTTGGTAATCCAGCCTTTGTTTTAACCGAAGTAAAGCAAAATGTTAGGGTATACTGTCAGTGTTTATGAACATAAATAACTGGAATAATTAAAATCATGATTTTCACCTGTTCCGATTTCATTTCATTTCATAAAAATGTGTCCATATTGTCAGTTACTTGCAGTTTTATGTCTTGAGGCTAGTATAATAAGAGCATCTCATGATTTGATTCAGATTCTTGGCATAAAGATTTGATGCAGACTTTAATCATGAGTATAAACGGATTATTGATTCAACGAATAAAAAAAAGGGGCACTGGTTTGTGTAACTGGGTCTGATCTAGGTGGAGATAGCTAGCAGTATGTGGATACTCTGTCAACTCTAGTACATCCCAACAAAACAAAGGGCGGCACCACCTTGTGACACTATTTGGCATTGCAATAATACCACATTTACTAGACTGACTTACATATTCCCACCTGGTGATAATAAGGCTGTCCTCAGCTGTACACAGCGAAAGAAGCAACCAACCTGTACTTAACACATTGCTATACATAGACTTAATGAGAAACTAGCAGTTAACACAGGAAAATACATGATGCCCAGCAGACTACATATCAGTGGACAGAGTGGACAATGAAAAAACAAAACACACCTATCTAGCATATCAGGCAGACAAGTACAGTATAAAACACCTTTTTTTTAAAAAACAAAAAAATCTGTTTTATACAGAAACCCGAACTACATGGTGAACTAAAAAGTGGTGAAACCAGAACCACTTAGGCAGGACACGTAATATAAACGCAAAGCATGCAAACAGTTTAATGCAAAATTGCATAGAAATTGGTATTGCATTTCAGTTTTATGTGACATTTATAAATCAAAACTGTGTATTTCAAGTCATTTCTGTCAGTATGGTTAAGCATTTGTCCATCTACAACCTGACCAACCAGATGTGATTCTGGGGCAATGTTTTGGTCTAAGGTCATGTCGTCCAAAGTCACAGTTGAGTGGTTCCCAATGGTACTGGGTCAGTGCCACTAGGCATGTCATAGTACATGTCCGCAGCAGGAAGGTCAGTGTGGCTGTCGTTCTGGGTTATGGATACATCATTGTCCAAGGCCTCAGGGTCCCTTTGCCCTGCAGTCATGGGAACAGTGCACCTGCTGAAGGAAGTTGAGTTTCAAATGTGGAAAGGTTGCAAATTCACTACATGAAAGACTCCAGCAGCGACACCAGTGTCCAGCCTAGTCCGCATGTAGCTGACAATCCCAAGCTTCTGACTGACAAAGAGTGGGACTGTGAACAGGGGTGCAAGTTTAGCTGTGAAGTTAGACTGTGCATCAGACCTAGGGTGAGACTTTACTCTAAGGAGGTCACCAACAACATAGGTAGCATGACCACATCTTAAGTCATAATAGTGTTTGTGGGCTTCCCTGATCGAGGCATTAAGGGTCTCTGGGTACAGCACACCACGTTCATCCACGTCCTCACACCAAGGTTGTGTTATGAGGTCTAGTGGTTTCTTGGCCAATTTATAATGTATAGTTGTGATTCTTGACCTGCAGTACTTGCTTTATATATTTTTACTATGTTTATTGTTTTACGCCAAAATACCAAAGCAAACTCCTTGTATGTGTAAACCTACTTGGCAATAAAGCGGATTCTGATTCTGAAGGTGCCCCAGAGTGACGTGCGGGCATTGAGTTTGAGGTCCTTCAATGGATGCAAACCACATCTGGATTTCGGGTCCTTGTAGTAAAGCAGACTGCCATAAACAACATGCTGCAGGGGGGTTGTTTTCATCTGTGTCAACCTGTGGGTGCATCCCAAGATCTCTGAGAGGCTGACCTGTGACTCGGTCATCCAGCTCTTGTTTCACATGCAAACAATCTGCCAACAACACTGGGGGCAAAGCGCAGAGCTCTAAACTTCCAATTACAACGTACTCTGGTAGGGCATCTGTGGGGGTGTCGCGGGACCGAGGCTGCAGGATAGGGTTTCTGGCACCTTGTTGTGAATGCCAGCCTTGTGCACTGTGGTGAAGTCATAATACTGAGGTCGGAGAGACCAACAGGCTAGTCAGTCAGAGGGGTTCGAGTGGGACATCAGCCACCTAAGGCTGCTGAGGTCTGTGAAGATAGTCAAGTGGAGGCCCTCAACAAGTCAAAGTCTAAAATGTGTGAGAGTCCAAATTACAGGTTAACACGCCTTCTCCGAGGTTCATTATGGCTTTTCAGCTTTGTGCAGGGAGTGACTTGCATATGCCACAGCAACGTCCCAATCCTCCTTATCTTTCTGCGTCAAGACGTGCCCCCCAGGCTAATGTCGCAAGCATCAGCATGAATGAAAAAAAAAGTGTGCGTGTGAACACATGTTGACACGCTTTTTCAAAACATCCATAGATTCTTGACATTTGTCATCCCAGTGAAAAACTGCATCCTGCTGAGTGCGTGGACCCCTTGCAGTCCGCAGCTTTAAACTAAGTGATAATATACTATACTGTTTAAACTATGCAAAGAAAATTGAGACAAGAATTAAAACATGCAGATTATACATACACAATTCTAAATTTGAAACTGCGTACCTATTTATAACCAAACTACTGCTTTCGACCACACCATTCAGTCTCAATGCTATCGTCATTATCACATTTACCTGTGTTTCATCTGACCTGCACTGACCTCAGTCTGTTTCAATCCTGTAAATTCATTTGAAAGATTTAGAGTGCAATTGTCTGCCGCAGGAAACCGTACCTCCTCATTTCCATTCCACTTCTCACTCTGCAGGTCGCTTCAGAGCAAGCCATCCAGTTTTCTGCCATGATTGACAGCTCTGAGACACCTCGCGATGACTCCTCTGCCTCTGTCATGTTTCGTCTCTTTCTCTGTCTTCTCTCCTTTTCCCTTTGATGCTCTTTGTCTTTCTAGCATACGTGTATGCCTCTCCTTAACCTCCCCAGGGACCTCTCTATCCCCTAGCCCTTGGAAAATAAAGACGCGCATGCAATAAAAAGCTAGCTGAATGAGAAACTACATATATATATATAAAAAAAATTCCTGTTTTCTCTTTATTCTTCCGCCTCCTTCAGGTTTGCTGCAAAGGCATCAGAGACACACTGCTTAAGTCCCGTACTGACTGACAGCTCCAGAGTCTCTTATGCCAACGTTTCGTGAGCCACCACACCTTGTGATCGTCTGTCTTGAGACAAACGCACTGGAAGCATCAGATGTGCACATTTTCAAACACACCGATTGTTTTGATTGGCCAAATGCCTTCAAGCATCTTGGATATTTTCAATTGTATTAATTTTGGGAGCATTAAAAAGAGAAGTATGATCAGATGATCTTTAGCTTGCAGTTATGTTGTGTTTGTTTTCACTTTTCAAAGTTTGATTTGTCCGTCAAATGGACTGTACTTGTATAGCGCCTTTCTAGTCGTCCGACTACTCAAAGCGCTTTCACATTACATATCACTTTTTACCCAGACACACACATTCATACACTGATGGCAGGAGCTAACTGCCAATCAGTACAAATTCAACTGATCATTCACACACACTCACACACCGAAGGCGCAGCTTCGGGAGCAATTTGGGGTTCAGTATCTTGCTCATGGATACTTCGACACATGGCTGGGGGAAACCGGGATCGAACCGCCGACCTTCCGATTGGTGGACGACCCGCTCTGCCACCAAGCCACAGCCGCCCCAAAGGGGCTGTATCAACACTTTGTGTGGAAAAGTTTTGGGGACATAAGGGCTCAGCTGAAAAAAGATAATTAGATAATTATGGCAGGTTGGCAAAACAATTGCATAGTGGCATTTCAAAGGGGCACAGCCTAGGCTACTACAGAGTTGCCTGTACAAAAATACTCCGCATAAAACTGACAACGTCGACCGCACAAGTAACAGACGTCCATCACACTCACGGCTGGGACACCATGTTATTCGAACAATTACAAAATCGCAGCTACTGTAGAAAGCCCCAGTGCGTGTCAGTCAGCCCAGCGATAATATCCAATAACCCTGCCCTAAAATATGACAATATAGAAATTTTATGAATAAAGTTAGCTAAAGATAATAAATCAGCCTTACCTGTAGCTGTTTAGTTAAACTGCCTTCTTTCGATGCTGCATACTTTTGCAAACATATGTGAGAACGGAATTAAACTGGAGCAGGGATTCGATTATTTCTATTTATCCATATGCATTTGAAAAAAAAAACTGCCTTAAGCCATTGATTTGATTTTTAATTTCTTCTTTTAACAAATTATGCTTTTTAAAAGTGATAAGGACTAAATCAGCCATTCCAAAAAGCGGTGGGGACATGTCCCCATCGTCCATGACACATATGATGTCTATTGATTGTTAAAATCAGGAGACTCAGTACCAGGTTATACTTTTTTCCCCCTGACAAATGTAGCGTCCGCACAACAGCGGCAGAGGGAACATGTCAGAGTTCTGTTATCGATGCTTCTTTCCTCTGCACCGTTTCACAGAACGCAATATTGAGTGAGAACTGGCCAATTTACGATGGGAATAGGCCCCACGTTCCAAAATGTGGCCTGGAAGCTCACAGCACACTGAACTCAGGAAACAAAGGAACTGAGTTTGCAACGCAAAAGAAAGTTTACATTTATTGATATGTTATGGTTAATGAACAATATGGAAAAGTATGAAGATTTGAGTCCATATGCTGATTTCGATGCAGGGAGAATAGACCCTGAACTAACCGGAACTGGGGGGAAATAAGCAAATGAAAAAGGCAAAGAAAGGCCAAACCCATATTATTTTAATTATTATTATTGTCATAACTGAGTCGCCGCCCCCACTTGCTGCTCTCTTGAAAAATTAAAACTGTATTTGACGTTTCATTTTCTAAGACTTTACCTGCTATACATCGGACAATATTCAAATGCAATCAGCAAAACAGCGTCCCCCCCCCCATCTCTTCAGTATCATTTACATGTCACCACTACTTTTGGGGTCAACTTGACAATGAAAACGAAATCTGTCAGCGCTCTTATCAAGGCGGGCCTTAAGTTGGCACGTCACCTGCTTGAAAATCTACTGCTTTGCTCGTGCGTAGTCCGATTATGGCAGAAAGGCAGCCGGTCCCCACTGACTACTGGATTTACGGTACAAAAACAGCTTTATAACTGTACTCACTGATTTTGGTGAAACTGGATGGTGATGACGCTTTGTCAGATCGATTCTGAAATGTTTCCTGCATCACAGTAGCTGCATTTGCAACAGCTCAGAAATCACGTTTGATCTGGAGAACACATTTTCTGGTTTTTTCCTCTGCTGGCCTCTAGCTGCTCTGTAATTTATGGAGTTTCCTGATGGACCGATAGCTTTACTTGTTGGTAAAGTAACTGCTAACTAGTTAAGCAGCAGTTAGCAGTTATGTTGTGTTTGTTTTCACTGCCAGCACAGGGGCTTTGGAACGCAGAGGGGAGGTGGTTCTCAGAGCCGACACGAAATACAGTACTGAGGTGATTTGCAGCGGCTCCCGACTTGAAGGTCAAGTCCGTGAACATTACATTTCAGATACATTTGTCTTTTTCATATTGTTAAAAAATGTTTACATTTTGACTTAAATATTGCTTGCATAAATGGAAAATCAGTTTACATTCTTTTATATTTCATTTTCAAATTTGAATTAACATTTTAATTATTGTCCACTGTACAGCGGGGTACCACTTTGAAAATTAAATGTTAAACAGCTTTTCCATTTTCATATATAGTCATAGAAAGGCCATTCAAGCATGTGAAAATGAAAAATGGAACATTGCATTCCTATTGTGAAATTACATTTTCAAGTTTACATCATTTGGATTATGTAGACTATAGGCTTCCATAGTAGTGTAGTTACTTATGCTATTTCAAATTATTATATGTATGTTTAATATTGTACATTCTAATCTTTCTATCCAGGAAGAGTACATATGCACAGTGTGGTCTACAGAGAATCAGGATTTCATGGAGATGAATTCAAGTAATGATTTCAAACTTTTGTGAGGTTTACCATTGAGGAAGCTATAAGCACAGCCCGGTCAGCTGGTTTTGGAGGTGAAAAGATCTGCAGGAACTAAACTGTATTTCAAAACAAGCTGTGGATTTGTAATCATTTTGATTGTGCAAAGCAGTGGATTATGTTAAAGTCTTTGTTAACGGTGTGTTAATGTTTTTATAAACAGGCGGCTACCAGTTCATCGGACCTATAAAGGCAACTACGGTATGGTTATGGAAAGTTAGAGTTAAATCTGTTCAAATTAAAGGTTAGGCAACTATAAACACTTGATTAAGATCAGGGAAAGATGTAGCAGGACCACAGGACCAGTGATGCCTGTGACGCATTACTTAGTAACACGTTACTCTAATCCGACCACTTTTTTCCGTAACGAGTAATCTGACGCGTTATTATTTTAAAACCAGTGATCAGATTAAAGTTACTTATCCATGTCACTGTGCGTTAATATTTTGTTCATTTTCCTTAATAAAAACATATTTTTGCTTTCTTCTCCCATCTCGGGGAGCAAAGTCCCGTTCTCAGCATGAGGACAGTTCACGTCACGTGTAAAAACACACACCACGCGGCGACACAAACGGAAACAACAACGGGGGGAGGAGGGAGACGCAGGTTTTCTAGCTGGAAATACAGACACTGTTTTGAGTTTGTGTCAGCTAAAGATATTAAGCAATATTAAGGTTTAGTTGTGGCGACAAAGTGTTATCTAGCTACAGAAACACTACGTCAAACGTAAAGAAGCATTTGGAGTCGCAGCGCTGCACGGTCACACTGACAGAGCGAGTCCCGGCAGGTGGTGCGAAGCGGAGAGCAGGAGGCCCCCCACCACCCAAACAGCAACAGCTGGACTTTAGTAAAAACAAGTATTTATGTTGAATGACCTCAAGGAAGACTGGCATTATTTTATTTTTTATAAAAACATGTATTTTTTCAGGAGATAGTTTTTAAGTTCAACTTAAAATGTTTGGAGATTCATTGTTGACATTACTGTTAAAAATGCACTTCCAATAAAAGTGACTGTTGGCAAAACCAGCTGTCACTGTTATGTTGAGGCAGCGGGGGTGTTGTCTAATAAAGTAACTTGTAATCTAACTTAATTAATTTTAAAATCAAGTAATCTGTAAAGTAACCAAGTTACTTCTTAAAGGAGTAATCAGTAATTAGATTACTTTTCCAAAGTAACTGTGGCAACACTGCACTGGACCTCCTGGACATAATTCTTCGCAAAAGCTGTACAAATATGGTTTAAAGATAACTTCAGCGTGGAGAAGGCTTGATTTATTTATATTAAAAAAAACTGGATTAGCCCATAGAGAAGCCCTGTAGCATTGGCCAATTGTACAATAAATGTAAAATCCGTGAAACTGCAACATCACACTTATTGGGCTTACATGTTATAAAATAAAATGCCACTGCTGGATCCATATATCAGCCTCAGTGAAGGCCCTCGTCTTCTTTAAACCTTGACATCTTACATCGCTCCCTGACACTCTCATCAGCTCCTGTCTCTTCACCCTTCTTATCATACCTACTTGCAAGCTGCTCATGCTTTCTTCACTTTCCTCTCCCGGGACTTGCTGTTCCTCGGTCTGCTTGCATCCCATCCATCGTTACCATCTTCTTCCTTGCCTTGCGTGTCAGGGCTGACAGAGATATTCTGTGCATGTGCTACATGGTCCAGGTAGGAGAATTGGTGTGTGACGTTGATCCTGGATGGCGATGCCTAAAATCCAAACACCTGAGGAGGAAGGGAAGCTGCCGTGAGAGGAAGCATCTTGACAGTTTCGATGTACTGCTTTCATCCTTTAACATATATATAATTTGAGGTCATATCCACAGAAGTTAAACTTTATTTAAATGCAAGCTTTTATCATGCAATTTATCTTGTACAATCTGTAATAATGTTGGATGTCATGTACTTTTTACCTGCAGTGTATTATATTTACATTTTTCTATTATACATGGCTTATGTCTTGTTTTTCACATAACACTGTTCAGAATGCATTTGTGATCTTTAGACCTATCCTTAGTACTCTACCAGAAGAGAAACAGAGGTTACAGAAATTGGAGTTCTGTATAAAGATATGAAACAAAAATATGATAAAATCTCATTTAATTGCTCACGTTAATGCTCTAAATGTCTACACATTCTCCTAACTTCGCTCTTTAATGCTTACGAAGCCAAGAACTACTGTTAACTTTTATAGAAAGTTACAAAAGGAAGCATCCGGACTGGAAACATCACAAATTGGCATGGGATTTCCAAGGCCCAGGACTGGAAGGCTCTTCAGCACGTGAACAAAACCACCAATGAAGTGTCTTGTTTGTTCTCCACTGGAGTGAACTGGACTGAATAGGTCAAGTGGGTCTCCTAAAGCATGTTAATAGCATTAAGCATAATGTTAAATATGAACCCAAGGAGGGAGAGGATCCAAGCGCAGACAGGTGACTTGAATGGTAGTTTATTGATATATTACCGGCAGGAAGAAAGACGGTAACCCGGTACAGGCAGCCATAAATCCAAATGAACATGCAGGCAGGACCAACATAGGAAAAGGTTAACAAACACACAGACTATATACACTCAGGAAGGGGAGCCAACGAGACACAGGTGAACTAATCAGGACAGGTGAAAACACTCAAAGCAATCAAAGGGCAGGAAGCAAACCTACAGAAGACACATTAAGGGGGAGAATGTTACAAATTAAAACAGGAAATGGCTAACACAAACGCAAAACCATGACACTTAAAGCAGCTGAGCCTTGCTCTATATGTCAGTCACAATTTATAGTATGTATAACAGTCCTTTATAAGTTCCCAAAGAATGTGAGTTTGCATTTTCATTCTGAGTAACTAAAATATTTGATCTCATTCATATATTTATCCCGATCTGATGATGGCCTAAAACTTAGAAGTGAGGGAAGTTGAGCAAGTCTATAGTTTGTTAAGTCATAAAATGGCGACCACACAGAGGATACACTCCTTTGATTTTGATAACAACATAGCACATGTTTGCCCCACTGGTAGGTTCTCTCTCTCCATTTTTCATTTAATCCATTTTGTTTATTAGAGTGCAATGAGAATAACGGCCTGACAGGGCTGCTAATGCAGCTATAAACATTTAGTCTTGTTTGAACTACAGAACTAAACTTGATTATTAGGAGAAAGGCAGTTTCTAGAAGGCAGAACTTCACTGCCTACTGCGTCATCTCAGAAGCCCGTGGATATCAACACAATAAACTTGTCGTCTTTCCAGAAATTACTCCAAACTCATTTTCCCTGTCTTGAGTGAGCGATATGGTGACATATAAGAGAAAAAGAGGTCAGACCAACTGCAGTGGAATTAAGGTTTCAATGTGTGTGTGTGTGTGTATGTGTGCCTGTGTGTGTGTGTGTTTTTTGCTGCACCACAGGGTACAGTTTATCA
Source organism: Coreoperca whiteheadi (assembly GCA_011952105.1). Taxonomy (NCBI): domain Eukaryota; kingdom Metazoa; phylum Chordata; class Actinopteri; order Centrarchiformes; family Sinipercidae; genus Coreoperca; species Coreoperca whiteheadi. The sequence goes on from CM022489.1 coordinate 27,838,254, forward strand.
TGCAGGTCAGCCTCAGGATTAATGTTTTCATTTGAACCTCTGATAAAGAAGTATTGATTTGGCTTAATCACACTCTCAATATGAGAAATCCACTGTGTAACATTAAATGTACCAGTGAACTATTGATCTTTGCTTTGGATCAAAAGAAACTGGGATTTGATACAAGGTTAAAGTATTTGACACAGAGCAACACAAATACTAATGCTGGGCTACATGGATGAACTGAAGGTTCTGCTGAAAACCACAAGATGTCTTTCACATATCCAGACAGATGTCTGTAATCAATCTCCTGTTTGTCTTTCACCATGCTAACACACGCTACCTCAAAATGCCCAATGTAATGAAATCAAAGATGGCTGACGCACACCTGTCCCAGCTTTGTGCTTCCCAGCAATGTGCTCGATGCTGTCACTAGTGGCCCTAATCTGAAGTGGCGATATGTCATATGACTTCTAAAAAATATTAATGATAAATTCATGAATATTGAGACAATAAATGTTTTTTAAAAAGGGGTTTTATTATTATTATTTGGGGTACTTCTGGCTTTATTAAATATTAAAGGCAGTAAAAACCTGGTGGGAAATGAGGAGCGAGAGAGATGAGGGATGACATGCAACCAAGGTCCCTGCTGGATCAAGGACATTGCAATGACATGGAGTCTTAAACCACTTGGTGACCTGGGGCCTGTCTCACGAAGCCAGTTAAACTTAGTCTGGCTCTCATGGGGTTACTTACCATTATACCATTCCAGTATTCGCTTACCAATGCAATTACTGGCTGGGCGGATGAGTAACTGCTCAGTAACAAAGGGTGTGGATTCAAAAGCACAGGCAGAAGAGATAATGGCCCTGTTTTGCTTAAGGAGACACACATGGGTGACACAATACACAGTTCTGCCAATGGTTTCACACTATCCCACTGATAAACAGGGAGCGGTAACATACTGAGATATGTTGCAGTGCACCAGCAAAGACAGGGACAAAGAAGACAGCAAGTAAACATGTATGCTAGATATAAACTACTTAAAAAAACAACTTTGCAAAGGTTTATATGAGGAAGGACATGCCTTCAACACATTTGTTAGAGTTCCAGGATAGATGTAATGAGTTTTTGTGAGTAAACATAAATTTAGTTTGACTCCTCAAGGGAACTTTTGATAAAAACAAACAGAAAAAGGCAAGCAAACAAAGGCAGAGGTCAGCAACCAAGTCCAAAGGGCAAACACAGCACAATCAGATGGGCAAAAATCCAAAAAGGCAGAAGGCTGGAGTTATATGGCTAAGATGGCACAATAGACAATCTTGCAAAAAGCTCTTTCTAAGGGGCAGGGATATACACGGCGCAGATGATGAGACAGTTGATGAGCTGGTGTGCAAATGGCTGTGGAGAGCAGGTGATGGTGAAAGATGGAAATGCAGTGAGGACTAACGCAGGATAGGAAGGGAATGGCAGGTTCAAAAGTGACTGGCAGAATGGGCCCAGAATTATTATGCTATTATTGTGCTATTGCTATTGTGCAGAACTATTGCCCTTCTGCAGTCACTTTCACAGTGCCACACTGGTTAAGGCAGGGTAAGTAAAGACGGTGGTGGGCCTATGTTGACAGTCGTCCTGGGGAGTGAACACCAAAGCTGGATTACCATCTGGGCAAAGTGGGCAGCTACCCCAGGGCCCCAGACAACTAGGGGCCTTAGTCGCAAGGTCACAGTATGTCATTTTGTGCTAATTTAATACATTGAAAATTTGCTCTCAAAATTTTGGAATAAGCACCACTACAGCACAAAATGTAAAGGGTTTATAACAAGCCCTAATTTGGATTAGCCATTCTCGTTAGCTAATCCTGAAGCTCTGTCTTTCAGAGGGACCCTAAATTATCTAGTGTTAACAACTTTTTGTTTTGATATAGTCCTTAAACAGTGAAGTCCAAAGGAAATATTTAATTATCCCTTTTTGTTGTCAAAAATAATTTCAACGTGTTTTTTTAATGTTCTGTTAATAGCTTATTAAGTCAAGACAAGTCAATTTTATTTATACAGCCCAATATCACAAATCCCAATTTCCCTAAAGGGTCTTTACAATAAGTACAACACACGACACCCTCTGTCATTAGAGCCTTGATTCGAATAAGGAAAAACTCCCCCGCAATAAACCTCAGGAAGAGCATCAGAGGATACAATTATGATGACAAAATGTAGAGAATGTAAAAAATAAGTGAAGAGGATAGATCCAGAAAGACAACTGAGCCACACCACCTCCTCTCCACCATAGAGATAGCAGCACAGTTCCACTTTCTGTTCCCCCATCATCTGTTTGCTAACAATAACAACCATATGCAGCGGTCTCAGATCCAGACTCTGCAGCTCCGGAGGCAGAAATACCTGCTGAAAGCGACAGAAAGAGAGAAAAGAGGGACAAGAAAGCACAAAACTACGGGATAGAGAAGATGTCGAGTTAGTAACATGCATTAATGGGATAAGAATTCATACAGATGGAGAGGGAGAGGAGGAGAGAGGAGCTCAGTGCATCATGGAAAGTCTAACAGCAGTCGAGACCTATAGCAGCAAATCTAAGGGATAGTTCAGGGCTCACCTGAGCCAGCCCTAACTATAATCGTTATCAAAGAGGAAGGTCTTAAGCAGTGTGTGAAATACGGGGGGGTGCCCGGGGGGGCTCAACCCCCCCGATTAACCCATGAGACCCCCCTTAAAACCTCAAAAGCAAAATTTTAAGGGGGTCTCAAATTTTGTCAAAATATTTTAAGCTCACCAAGGGAGAGAATACCAAAATAAAACAGGAAATCATACAACACGAACCCAAAAACATGACATTAAAAGTGAGTTAAAATGGGACACCGATTCAACATTCGGCATTTCAAACTCTGGGGGCTCTGAGAGGAAATGCACAGTCACGTTTAGTTTTTAGTCGTGACTTTGGAACAGATAACAGAGTTTTGCTTGAGGATCTCAGGCAGCATGTTTGGTCATGAGGGCAGAGCACCTCGGAGATATAAGGAGGTGCCAAACCAGACACGACCTTAAAAGTGATTATTTATGATTAGCGAGTATTCTTAAATTAAAATTGATTCTAAAAGCCAATGTAAAGAAGCTAAAATAGCTGGAATTAGGGTCACATTTTTTTGAACCAGTTAAAGTGCAGGAAGTTGCAATATTCAAGACATGATGAGATAAATGCGTGAACAAACATGTTTTTCACTTTTTTTGCATGGAAGTCTAGTTTAAATGTTATACCAAGATTTCTGGTAGCGGGTTTAATTTGGAAGCCAGTGGACCAAGGAGGTCATTATAAATGGGGGGCAAAGAGAATGACCACACCATTAACATCTGCTACGGCAATTATGAAGGGATTGTAGGCTGGTTTTGTCATTACGTTTGATCAGCAGGTAGAGTTGTGTGTCGTCGGCGTAGAAAAGGAACTGAATGTTATGGTTTTGTATGCTGTCACCCAGAGGGAGAATTTAAGGGGAGGGACTTTTGAACCCTGGGGGATGCCATAGTGGGTAGGAGCTGGGGATGACACAGAATCACCTATACTTACAGAGAAGTGTCTATCATTTAAATAGGTGAACCACTTAAAGACAACAACTGATATGCCTACTTGGTCCTCCAGACGGTTTGACAAGACAGTGTGATTAATGGTGTTGAAGGCAGAGCTCAAGTCCAGGAGGACCAGGTTTGAGCATTTACCTCAATCAGGAGCTATGAATGGCACAGAAACCTATTTGAATTTTTTTAGAGATTGTTACTAATGAGATAATGATCAGCTGGTGAAATACAACTTTTTCAACGACTTTGGAAAGAAATGGGAGCTAGGTCTGTAGTTGTAAAGAGCTGTGGGGTCTAGGTTTCAGGTTTTTAAGGAGAGGAGAACCCAAAGCTGTTCTAAAATAGATGGGAAAAAACCCACAGTTCAGGGAACTGTAAACAATAAACCAAATGTGACGGCCAATGATGGAGAGAACCGCCTTAAAAAAATGAAGTTGGTAAAATGTCCAAGGGGCAGGTAGAGGGCTTTATGTTATTTATTGATTTTGAATTTGGTGGAACACCTGTAATTTAGTGGATTTCCACTTGTACTACATTTTTCTGAGCTCTCTTCTGAGCTTACGAGTATGTTCATTCAGCCAGGGAGAGCTTTTGTTAGATGGGTGGGCGCGGAATTTATTTGGAGCCACTGAGTCTGAAGTAGCCAAACAGATGCTATTGGAATGATTTAGCTGATCAACAGTGGGTAGATGAATAGCTAGGGAGATAAAAGAGGAGATAAAAGCCTGGCTAAACCTGCTGCTGTTTGAGGGGTTAAAGATGCGTCAGCAGGTGGGGGCAGACAGCTTTGGAGGAGGGGAAGAAAGTAGATTTTAAAAAGTTGCTATAATGTTTAGAAATACACATGACAATGGTTTCTAGATCAACAGTATAGCTTAACACTATATCGAGTTTATGACCTTGGATGTGAGTTGACCCAGTGTCATGAAGTACAAAGTTAGAAGATTGCAAGACATTTAAAAACATTGTTTGAATGATAACACTGTCGTATTTTAACATTATCAGTGACGTGCGATACCACTGATTTCCTTTCCAATCCGATACCAAGTAAAGTAAAGCCTGGTATTGGCGATACCCATCCGATACCGATACTTTGAACAAAAACTTAAGGTGTTTGGAAAATCAAATTTTGAGTTATAGCTTCATAATGAATCTAAGACACACACGTTACTCAAAGCTGAACTCATGCAGATATTTATTGTAACAGTTCCTACCAACTGGATCATTTAGACAAGATCCCGATAGTATAGTTACTTGTCACTAAGTTTCTGGTAATGATAAACTACACATTAACCCCAAATTACTAAAATATTGATTTTTTCAAATGAGAATCGATCCTAGAACATGACTGGTATCGGAGGTATCGATATTTCAGTATCGATCTGCACACCAATAGTCAGTGATAAGAGGTCTGAGAGTTTGGTAATAAAGCTGTTTGATTTAGGAAGATGGTAAGTTAAAATAAACAATGGGTTGATGACAAGCTTTTCGAAAAAGCAGATTTCACCACAAGGTACACTACTGCAGGTAAGTTTATCCTTATTAATTAAAGCTACTCCACCACCGAGGCCAGAGAGCCTAGGGGTGTGTAAATTGGGAGGGGAAGACTCATTTAATGGTGTAAAACGTATCAGGTTATGTATGTAACCATGGTTCCCTGAAAGGCAAACACGACGCTGCGTCAGCCAACGTAGCGTTGAGTTCCCTTGAAAGTTTTGGTGAGCAACTGGATGTCAATATTTTTTGAGATAATAAACTCATTGCAAATGAATGACTTGTTAATTTAGTGAACTTACATTTAACAGAACCATTTTAATGTGGGTGGGAGTCAAGTGTGCTTTGATGGACTTCCTTGGAGGAGAGCGTTCAACATAAATTAAATTTTTAGCTCCATGCCAAGTCGATTTTCTTTAGTCGCAAGCATGCAACTACGTAACTTCTCATTTCGTTAAACAAAGGACGATCCCAGAAGCTGAAACTGCAATCAAATGATTCATTACTTAGGACTGCTGCACTCCCCCATCGCCTTGCTGCGCTTGAGGCACCTTTCAGAAATCCACATACTATATGGACTTTGCGAGCATGTGGACTGACCGGTCACATTCGGCTGATTTTGGGAGGCCGGTGTGGGCCAAAAATGCCAGGGCCAATTTCTTTGTCCTAGTCCAGCCCTGGCAGGAAAACTAATGTGGATTATTTAAAGTCTGTCGCTCTTTTTTCTCAAAGGAGAACACAGGACAAGTGATTTACAGCAGATGTGTTTGTTGTAGCAGACAAAAAAAAAAGCTATTTAAATTCAGTTGGATTTTAAATTATTGTGTTTTCTGATTTCAATAGCCAAGAACTAAATTAAATATTGTACATCAAACCCTTGACAGGTAGTGCTTGTTGTCTACATGGTGAAATATAATGTTGTCATGTGTAGTTTGAAATGTGTACATACAGTAATGGGTATTTGGAGGTGACAGTGTTAATTCACAATGAATTGAAAGCAGGAGTAACAGGGAGCCAATAATGGGAGCCAACTGCTTTATTTTGTATGTCCCAGGGCCCACAATAATGAAATACATATTGCACTCTGGTACCGATTTCCTTAATGATCTGAAGAAATCTTCCTAATTCCTAATGAAATGTTACAAAGGTACACAAAACTGCTGCCTCCCTGCATTATTCAAGGTGCTAAAGGATCCTGCCTATCTATAATGCCATGCAACTTCTAAGAGTCTACTGTTGTTGGTGCGGACAGCCTGGCTGTCAGATTTGTTGAATTAGCTTTACTATGGACACTTGCAACTTTCTTCACTTCCAGAGAGACAACGGGAACAGGCCGGCTGCCAGATCTCATTATGCTCAAAGATATTCAGACAGACAGGCTGGGAGAAGCATCAGATCCTCTCAGATTTAATTTGTTTGGTTCAATCACGGCAGGCTGATCGCTTGTAGACATAGGATGAAACATGAGAGAAATGTTTCATTCACTTGTGTTGACAATAACCGATTCCCAGCTCAAACAATACCGGTCTGTGTTTGCACGGCATTGTGATCAAATAAAATAAATAAAAGGAAATGTGATAATAGCTCTCAGTGAGCCTGCATTTACATATGTTAACTACAACAAAATAATCTTTTTTAAGTCTAAAACCTGCATTTACATATGTTAACAGCTGAAATAGCATCAACCACATTTTATGTTTAACCTGCAGTTGTGTGAACCCAAAATAGGATCAATGATGTTGGCTGAGTTGGGACTATTTTCAGATTTACAGTACCTCAAACACACTGAACAGATGTTATTTGTAATCCAAAAGTGTTTGATCATTAAACTTGTAAACAGAGCTCCGATCAAGTCCATTGTGTGTTTTTCTGCGCAAGAAGCTCTTTGAGAAGAAGCCGGGGCTTGAACAAGAGAGAGACAGTGCGCTGATTATAATTGCCTTACCTGAGGGTAGCATCCAGTGGACCGACTCAAACGATGCAGAAACTCAACAAATCCCAATTAAATTCAACACAGACGATGAACAAAGCTTTTGCTGTGTGTGTTGTCAGGAACAGAACAAAAGAGTGATTAAAACTTATTGTTAAAGGGGAAAGTGTGACTCATCTGCCTCAAAGGAGAGCACATTTTGGATATCTAATAAATGGCTAGGGAATTTCAGTTAATAATTCTTTTTTTTTTTAAATTTCTTAAAAATGTAACCCCAAAATGAATTTGCTGTAATGTAGTTGAGCTCAAGTGTCTTATTGTGTGGCAGCAGGCCCAGAAATTGTCTTCAAAAGAGATGGTTTCAAGCCTTTTGGTCACTATACGCTCGGTTAATACGACCATCCAAATCCTATTTTTGAGCAGAGGAAAACGCATGCAAAATCTGGTATTTCAGATGTGTTTCGGCAACATTACTACTATTCAAGCAACCCATATATATATGGGTATGCAGAGTTATATATATATGCAAAGGCAATGGGCTTCGAAACCCAACATCTACACTGACAAAGGAACAACTCCTAGCTCAGTGTTCTAACATCCGCAACACTAAGAGAAGTTAGTCAGCGCTCAGAGTTACAGAGAGGTCCAAGGAAGAAAGGGCTACTTAAGAAATACAACAAGCTGTCACACTTACAGCTCTGGCTACCCACCTGAAGAAATATACAGCAGAAGCCAGGAGAATAAACCAGATGTTCTCGACCAAACCATCCATAGTGTAATCTCAGTGGCAGGGTAGTAACACAAGATCAGCCCAGGGATGAGACTGAACAGTACTGGAAGAGTATATAGAAGAAGAAGACATCACATAACCTCAATGCTCAGTGGCTAGTGGATCTAAGAACAGACCACAGCAATCTCCCAGAACAAGATCCAGTAACCATTACAATTGCAGACGTCCAAGAAAGAATGTCAGGTATAGAGAGCTGGACAGCACCGGGTCCTGAAATGATTCACACCTACTGGCTGAAGAAACTAACTCCACTTCATGAACGCCCAGCAGCACATATGAACCAACTGCTGATGGATGGGACCCAACCAGAATGATTAACCCAAGGACGGACAATCCTGATCATAAAGGATCCTCCAAAGGGAGCGATTCCATCCAGCTACCAGCCAATAACCTGCTTCTGCACAACATGGAAGCTTGTTAGGTATCATAGCTGCTATGATGAGTAGGCACATGGCTCAACACATGAACAGGGCCCAGAAGGGAATTGGTAGTAACACCAGGGAAGCCAAGCACCAGCTACTGATTGATAGAGTGGTCACTCGAGACTGCAAGACACAAACACACAAAGAGCCTTCATCAATAACTCAATGGAGCTGTGGAAAGCAACTCTAGAAGCCAACTCAAAGCCAATTGCACAAGGGGCAATCAAGTACGGCATATACCAAGGTGATGAACTATCACCGCTGTTGTTCTGCTTAGGCCTGAACCATCTCAGCCAGATCATCACAAAGAGTGGCTACGGATACCGGTTCCGAAGTGGCACAACCACCAGTCACCTTCTCTACATGGATGACATCAAGCTATAAGCCAATTCAATTCAATTCAATTCATTTTATTTATATAGCCCAGTATCACAAATCACATTTGCCTCAAAGGGCTTCACAATCTGTAACATACGACACCCTCTGTCCTTAGACCCTCGATTCGATTAAGGAAAAACTACCCAAAAAAACCCTTTTAACAGGGGAAAAAATGATAGAAACCTCAGGAAGAGCAACAGAGGAGGGATCCCTCTCCCAGGACGGACAGACATGCAATAGATGTCGTAAGTACAGAATAGATTTATAGCATCAAAACTATAACATATACAGCCATGATGGCAAAATTGTTGTATATATATATATTATTATGTTAGAAATGTTTAGGTGGTAAAACATAAGGGAAGCTGATGGGTCCAGACGGACAACCGAGCAGCTCCAGGTGGAGCCCAACGAGCAGGACCTGAGCCACTCGTCCCCTGCACCATAGACACAGCAACACTGCCCCAGCAGGTCACCATAGTCACAGATCCATATACATCTCCAGACATTGAAATACTTGCTGAAAGTGACAGTAAGAAAGAAGAGACGGACGACAAAGCACAAAACTCCAGGAGAGGGAAGAAGTCAAGTTAGTGACATGCATTTATGGGATGAGAATGCATACGGATGGAGAGGAGGACAGAGGTGAAGAGAGAGAGGTGCATCATGGGAAGTCCCCCGACAGTCTAGGCCTATAGCAGCATAACTAAGGGATGGTTCAGGACTCTCCTGAGCCAGCCCTAACTATAAGCTTTATCAAAGAGAAAAGTCTTTAGCCTATTCTTAAATGTGGAGATGGTGTCTGCCTCCCGAACCCAAACTGGATCTGATTCCACAGGAGAGGAGCTTGATAGCTAAAGGCTCTGGCTCCCATTCTACTTTTGGAGACTCTAGGAACCACAAGTAACCCTGCATTCTGAGAGCGCAGTGTTCTAGTGGGGTAATAATGAGTTCTGTAAGATACGACGGTGCCTGACCATTAAGAGCTTTATAGGTGAGGAGAAGGATTTTAAATTCTATTCTGGATTTCACAGGGAGCCAGTGCAGAGAAGATAATATTGGAGAAATATGATCTCTTTTCCTAGTTCCTGTCAGTACACGTGCTGCAGCTTTCTGAATCAACTGGAGAATCTTAAGGGACTTTTCGGGCTGCCTGATAATATGGAATTGCAGTAATCCAGCCTTGAAGTAACAAATACATGGATTAATTTTTCTGCATCATTTCGAGACAGGAAGTGCCTGATTTTTGCAATGTTACGTAGGTGAAAAAAGGCAGTCCGTGAGGTTTGCTTCATGTGGGAGTTGAAGGATAGATCCTAGGTTCCTCACAGAGGTGCTGGAGGCCAGGGCAGTGCCCTCTAGAGCAATCATATCTGCCGACAGTGAGTCTCGGAGGCGTTCGGGGCCAAGTACAATAACTTCAGTTTTGTCAGAGAAAATTTCTGGTCATCCAGCTTTTTATGTCCTTAAGGCATGATTGAAGTTTAACTAACTGATCAGTTTCATCCGGCTTAATCGATAAATATAACTGGGTATCGTCTGCATAACAATGAAACTTTATGGAGTGCTTTCTAATAATATTGCCCAAAGGAAGCATATATAAAGTAAATAGAAGTGGTCCAAGTACAGAACCTTGCGGAACTCCGTGACTAACTTTGGTGTGCTCGGATGATTCATCATTAACATAAACAAACTGAGATCGGTCTGATAGATAGGATTTAAACCAGCTTAACGCGGTTGCTTTAATTCCAATTAAATGTTCCAGTCTCTGTAATAGAATTTGATGGTCAATGGTATCGAATGCAGCACTAAGATCTAGCAAGACAAGTACAGAGACAAGTCCATTGTCTGATGCAATTAAAAGGTCATTTGTAATTTTCACCACTGCTGTTTCTGTGCTATGATGCACTCTAAAACCTGACTGGAAATCCTCAAATATACTATTGTTATTTAGAACGTCACATAACTGATTAGCAACAGTTTTTTCAAGGATCTTAGAGATAAAGGGTTAGATTTAGGTCTATAGTTGGCTAAAACCCCTGGATCGAGTGTGGGCTTTTTAAGGAGAGGTTTAATAACAGCTACTTTAAAAGACTGTGGTACATAACCTGTCAGTAAAGACAAATTGATCATATCTACAAAAGACGTACTAACTAATGGTAGAACATCTTTAAGCAGCCTAGTTGGAATTGGGTCTAAGAGACAGGTCGAAGGCTTAGATGAAGAAATTGTCGACGTTAGTTGAATAAGGTCGACAGGAGAGAAGCAGTCCAAGTACACATCAGGTTTCACAGCTCCCTCCAACCCCTCTATGCTTGAAGATCGGTTGGCACCAGCTGAGGGCAGGACGTGATTAATTTTCTCTCTAATAGTCAAAATTTTATCATTAAAGAAGCTCATGAAGTCGTTACTGCTGAGGGCTACAGGAATACATGGCTCAATGGAGCTGTGGCTCTCTGTCAGCCTGGCTACAGTGCTGAAAAGAAACCTGGGGTTGTTCTTTTTACTCTATTAGTGATGACTAGTAGGCTGCTCTGGCATTACAGAGGGCCTTCTTATATATTTTAAGACTATCTTGCCAGGCTAAACAAGATTCTCCTAGATAGTTGGAACGCCATTTTCTGTCAAGTTTTCGTGATGTTTGCTTTAATTTGCGGATTTCAGCGTTATACCATGGAGCTACCCTTTTTTGTTTTATTATCTTCTTTTTAAGAGGAGCAACAGAATCAAGTGTCGTTTGCAGTGAACCTGCAGCACTATCAACACAATGATCAATTTGGGACGGACTGAAATTTGCATAAGAGTCCTCTGTTATGTTAAGACATAGCATTGAGTTAAATTCAGATGGAATTTCTTCCTTAAATTTAGCTACAGCACTATCAGATAGACATCTACTGTAGTAGTATTTGACTACTGGTGTGTACTCCAGTAATAGGAGTTCAAAAGTTATTAAATAATGGTCTGATAGTGAAGGATTCTGTGGAAAGACTGTTAGATGTTCAATTTCAATGCCGTATACCAGAACGAGGTCGAGGGTGTGGCCAAAACAGTGAGTGGGTTTATGTACACACTGAAAGAAGCCAATCGAGTCTAATAATGAGATAAACGCAGTACTAAGGCTATCATATTCAACGCCCACATGAATATTAAAATCTCCTACAATAATTGCTTTATCTGTTTTAAGGACTAAACCTGATAGAAATTCTGAGAATTCAGATAAAAACTCTGAATAAGGACCAGGAGCGTGGTACACTATAACAAATAGGATTGGCTGTCGCGTTTTCCAGGTTGGATGTGAAAGACTTAGAACAAGGCTTTCGAATGAGTTATAATTTAGTTTAGGTTTAGGGTTGATTAATAGGCTTGAGTCGAAGATGGCTGCAACTCCACCTCCTCGGCCGGTGCCTCGAGGGATGTGAGTATTAATATGACTGGGTGGAGTGGATTTATTTAGGCTAACATATTCTTCATGACCCAGCCAGGTTTCAGTGAGACAAAATAAATCAATGTGATAATCTGATTTCAGATCATTTACTAGTACAGCTTTAGATGACAGAGATCTGATGTTTAGGAGTCCACATTTAATTCTCTTATTTTGAGGTGCTATTTCTGTTGTGATAATTTTTAAAAAATTATTATGTATAACTCCTCTTCTGTTAGCTTTTGATTTTATAAATTTCAGTGGCCGGGGGGTAGACACCGTCATTAGGGGATTATGGGTGGGTAACTGCTCTGGAAGCGTCGAGAAGCGTGTAGGACTGCAACTCTGCCTCCTGGTCTCAACTCTGGGTTGTCATGGTTTAGGTCCATTAATAAACTCGGCCAGATTTCTAGATATGAGGGCTGCACCATCCAAAGTTGGATGAATGCTGTCTCTCCTAATCAGACCAGGTCTTCCCCAGAAAGTCCGCCAATTATCTACGAAGCCCACATCGTTTGCTGGACACCACCTCGACAGCCAGCGACGGAATGAAGACATGCGGCTAAACATGTCATCGCTGGTCAGATTTGGCAGGGGCCCAGAGAAAACTACGGAGTCCGACATCGTCTATGCATATGTACACACCGACTCAACATTAATTTTAGTGACCTCCGATTGGCGTAATCGGGTGTCATTACCGCCGACGTGAATAACAGTCTTACTGTATTTACGTTTATCTTTAGCCAGCAGTTTCAAATATGATTCAATGTCGCCCGCTCTGGCCCCAGGAACAGATTTAACTATGGTCGCTGGTGTCGCTAACTTCACGTTTCTCAAAATGGAGCTGCCAATAATCAGAGTTGGTTTCTCAGCGGGTGCGTCCCTGAGTGGGGAGAACCTGTTGGAAACGGGAACGGGTTGGTGGTGAACCGTAGGCCTCAGCCTAGGGCTATGCTTCCTTCGGACGGTCACCCAGCCGCCCTGGATTCCCGGCTGCTCGGGAGCTGCCGGGGAACGGCTAACAGTAGCTAGCTCTAGTTGGTCCGCACCGGCTACTGGGGCTTGGCTAGCAACTACCGACTGAGCTCCCATGGTGCGGAACCGCGTTTCCAAATCACTAAGCCTCGCCTCCAACGCTACAAATAAACAACATTTATTACATGTACCATTATCAGTAAAGGAGGCAGAGGAATAGCTAAACATTTGACACACCGAGCAAGAGAGAGCGGGAGAGGAAGAAGGAGAGAGAGGGAGAAAAGCCATTGCTAGCTGCTAAGGTAGAGACTGGTAGCTAGCAACACTGAAGCGCCGTAAGTGCTTAGGCAAAACTAATAAACGTTCAAATGTAACGTTATAGCAGATGGTTAGTCAATGTAATGAAGAGTTGCACAAATTAGCTGTGTTGAGCTAGAGCAGCAAACTACACGCTACAGGTAACAAACAAACACCTGTAACCGGAAAGGAGACAAAACGCTTACGTCAGCACGTCGTCAGCACGTCTTCTGAAATGTGTTGCTGAGCCAGGAATCAGTAAAACATCAACTCACTGATCCAAACTACCAGGATCTACATCAACAACAATTCGGATTGGACAAGTGCGGTAGGATGGTATCGAAAAGAGGGAAGATGATCAGAACTGAGGGGGAGAACTACCAGAAGGCAACATTCCAGATGTTCAGGACAGCTACAAATACCATGGGATCCTGCAGGCAAATGGAAACCATTAGGAGGCAGAAAGGAATTTACCCACAGCCAAATACCTCCACAGAGTAAGGCAGTTCTTGAAAAGTCAACTGAATGGGAAGGACAAGATCCAAACCATCAACACATATGCATTGCCAGTTATCAGATACCCCACTAGTATAATAAACTGGCCAAAGGAGAAGATAGAGGCCACTGGAAGGAAGATCCTCACGTTGCATGGAGGGTTTCACCTCATTTCCAGCCCTCTGAGACTGAACACTAAGAGGAATGAGGGAGGTTGACAAGGAGTGTCCGAACATCTGTCTAGGATGAAACAACAAATATCCAGGAGTACATCAAGAAGATTGAACCATCATGGACCACCCGCATGGACCAGCCAATAAAGGCTGGGTTCTACCACACCAGACAGGACTACAGGTGCAGACTGTGTAAAGATGCACATAACAGCATATGTAAGATGCAGGCAGGAACAGCATACATGGAACACCATTACCAAGTGGCTGGCATAATGTACAGGAACATCTGCCATAAGTATGGGCTGGAAGTCCCCAGGTCAAAACGGAAGACACATCCTAAAGTAGTTGAGAATGACCGAACTAAGATCCTGTGGGACTTCAAGATCCAGACAGACAAACTTGTGATTTCAAACCAACCAGACATTGTGTTCATCATTAAGTTTATTCTGAAGACCTGTGTTCTAAACTGGAGGTATGGAGTTTGAAAGACGCAGGCATTTTCCAAGCAAGACGTTTTAGAGTTTGACCCATACTAAGAACTTGGGCCCCAGACCTGACCTCTAAGCCTTTAGCACAACTCTGACTTCCGTCATTATTACTGTCTTCTTTACACACTTGGCAGCTCTACTGTGCGTTTAGATTAGCTTTCTCACGTGCACAGTCAGGCTGTTTTGAGTGCAAAAACATAAAAAGTAGATGTAAACAGGTGGTCAAAAAAATAAAATATTATAGCTAAGAATTCACAACTCCCAAAACCTGTGGTGTGAACGTGTCCTCCCTACTGGTCTGTTGCCTGCCTTAATAAGCAAAAAATACCAAAAACAATTACAAACATATTTATAAAACAGACTAACAGGTCTGTCATTAAAAAAAAAAGGTGAAAACCACTCTGTGAAGTCACCGCTGATAAATTGCTCCTTTAAAAAGAGTTGATTCAAAATCATGAATACTTCACACAAGACAACAGCCAAATGCTGGTACAGTAAATACTGTATAATATACAGTGTATAGCTTATATTCTGGCAAAATTGTAGGAACAAATACAGTGTTGTGTATATGTCTATTAGGGTATTCATTCTGGAGCTTTGACTTATTAATTCTGATTTATTTGGACAAGTGACATCAAATTACTGAACTGAGATGACCAGAGCCTGTGCCAGGATTTTGGAAAAATACTGAGGTCACCAGTCCAAGTGGCCCCTACACTCCCCATGCCAGCGCAGCTAATTGTGATGACACCAACAACAGTCTGTAACTTTTTTTTTAATTTTAATAATTTTTTTTTTTATTAATTTGAAGTGTTTCAAATAAATTCAAAGTATTTATGTTTTATATTGTCTAAAATTAATCAGATTTATCTTTCTTTAGCCATCTTAGTGGCATGGCTCTAGCAATGTCTGTCAGTTGGTCCAACACTTGGAACAGACTAAAATATCTCAACAACTATTGGATGAATTTCTATGACATTTTGGACCTCTAGAACCATCCAATACTTTGTTTCATGACCAGATACTTAAAAAATAACTAATGACCTTCTCATCAAACTCAGATGGTGTACATGGTACATTTTATACCTGCTAAACATCAGCATTAAGCCCAAAGCATTGCTGTGCCAAAGTACAGCGTTTATTTTTTTAAATATATTCATTATTTTATTAATAATGCATGGGCTAGTGCCATCAACCCATCAACTAATGACAATGTTGAGATGTAGAATTATATTTAAAAACATTAGAATTAGCGGGTCATTTGCTGTTTGCATCACAAAAATTGGGTGTTAAAACGAAAAAACGGCGCATGTAAACAAGACGTTGGAAACGGGAATATAAATATGTCAGCTTTTGCTGCAAATACATCAGGCCTATGCTTTTCAGGGTGAAGGCTTCGTAGAGCTTTGTGCAAGAGGTCATAAAGCTGCTTATGGAAGGAGGAGTAGAGGCACATTGGTAGAGAAGCTTAGGGATGCAATGAAAAATGGAACTGTCAGGATGACAGCTGACATGTGGACAGAAAGTTAGCTATGTGTCAATAGCATGCCATTATGCAACTACCAAATTTGAGTTGGTAGGGAGAAGCAAAAACGTGCAAGAACAACGGGAGATTGTAAAGTTGTTGGTCACAACATTTTGGTCTTGAACCTAGCTCCCTGAGTAGGCTTGTGTGGTTGACAGACCTTGTAAATGCACTGCAGACTTACTAGAGACTGGAGTGTCATGACCATGTGATCCACACTGTCCTTTGCCACGGTCTGGACCTCGTTGCACTCGCCATGATGCTCAAGACATAGCAGGAACAACATCTGCTGCCAAACCGCTCGTGAAATATGTCAAACAATCGGGCGATGGGCAGATGGGCGGTAACAGATTTAGCACTGTATATCTGACCTTGAGGTCAATTCACGACATCTACAACGAGCGTCGTGGGAATAGCGTCACCGTATCGAAAACATCGCACCTGATACATTACGGCTGGTTTTTTTTAGACCATTTTGGGACGCACAGAGAGAATTTGAAGGGGATAAATATGTCACCCTGAACCTCGTTTGAAGCTGTTATGAGTCCTCTGACTTCTAAATAAAAAGGTATACATGTGTAGATGGGACTGTCAATACTATAATTATGTAATTGGAAGTTATGTAATTGGAAGTTTCCCCTTTCACACATCTTCTTCAGCTTACAACAACCCAGTGGAGCTCCGCGCCATAGGTGCACCAAGTTACGTAACTGTTCTATTTGTGAAACGCTGCTAAAATACACAGCAATTACCCAACTGTTGTGCTGCTCGCGACAATGGCCCTGGGACAGCGGCAGCACAGCTAGATCAAACAGTTGTGCTAAATTAAAGAGCGGGTTATCAGACCAGGCAGGAGTGTTTGATGTGCAGAGATGAGATGCATTATTGTGGTAAATAAGCCTCCCTTATCAAGCTATTCCTACAGGGCCCTCTGGCTGAGCAGCCCAGAGTAGTGTATGCCCTTGGTCAGACAAATACATGCATTTACACACACACAGCAACAGCAGCGGCAGAAGGCATTTATACATCTCTGGTGATCCTTTACACTCCACTCCAAAAAGCCACCTGCTCTCCAAATGTCAGTCAGTCTCCGGCATAATTTGTTCGTAATCATTGGCAAAGAGCGGGAAAATGTCACCGTTTTCCAAGGAGGATGAATTCCGATTGATTTCCAATTAGCACTTCCTCACACACACGTTGTCTCTGTGTGTGAGATTGCTTGTGTTGGTGTGGTGGTGAAGATCAGAGGAGACATAATGCGGCATTGAACCCCAAAGGCACAAAAACAGATCCTGAAGTCCGGAGGCGGAGCGCGCCAAAAGCACAACGCTCTGAATTTTTTACAGCTCTCATCATGCATTTATGGCACTGAAATACTGAAAAACTAAAGCTATCATGTGGTGAACAAAGCAAAAACTGCTGAGTGATTCAAAATCCTAATTGGTGCTACAGGATGCAACATGTGTAAACAAAACAAGAGAACATATAAAATAAAGAGATATAGTTTATAATATTCTATTTAGCTAAAGTTATTAAAGGCAGAGGAATGACTTAGAAAAATGTAATTTTGGTTCTTAAAGTGTACTAAAGTACCATATCATGTGACATGGTTAAGCTACGTTTGAGTGTAACGTTTTTATAAATGCTTTTGCAAGAACAAAACTTCCCACTCATATCTTAAGATGTTTGAAAGAAAACGTGCTCTTAATTCTATTAACTCCCCCTGCTCTTTTATTCGTTTCTATCTGCGAGATGCCTCTTGATGTTCCATGACACACTCTGTATGGAGTGTTTTGTCAGTGTGATTGTTATTCGGGGTGCTTTAACTGTGCGCGCTCCCTTACGCCTCTCAGCACATGCATTCTGAGCTGCTTTCTGTCCTACTCTGCTCTTTGCTGGACTGTGCGCAACCAACGCCTGCGCTTCTCACAGCAGCAGGTTTTATGCTGTTTTCCGGTTTCATTGCACTGTCTCTGTGCGATCTGTGTGCATACGATGTACTGTGATGAGGCTTTGGCAAGGTATGGACTGGTTATTCATTTCTTGTCAAGTGGATGCGTGTTTGTGCTTGGGGGTACCAGGCGGACTCAGTGGGACATGGACCGTATCCTGCTTCGACCTTAACCCTAGCGATGGCCTTAAAGGGCGAAGCCTACAGGATATAGAACATATAGGCTATGGGCCCCTCTGGTTACACACTGTAACTCCAGATTCTATGTGTATGGGTGCAGCCGTCTAAGCTATGGTCCGCACTGGTTCCTTTAACTAGATGAAGAAAAAGAAGTTTTTTGGAGCCGATTTTCCAGTCTCAGCTCAACTTACACACAAGGTGAGACAGAGGTGGGGCCCATGTACAAGAAAAGTGTTCAGCACTGCGTGAGCGCCATAGACTGTATGAGCGCGAGCAACCCAATAGCGATAGCCTTAGAGAGCGGCTCCTATACTCATTTGAAAGAGCAACACTTGACCAACCAATGGTGTCTCTCCATGACACAGTCAGGGACAAACTTTTGCATTTATAGGCCTGGCCCCCACTTTGCTGCGGACCAGCCAAAACCAATATCCTAAATAGAAAGGTTTCACTGTTGTGATTTGAGTTTGCTAGGAACAGTTAACTCGTCATTGACATTGAAGAGTTATCGTTTCTTTAACACTAGCACCGCCAAGGCGGTCTGACAGACTGTTAGGGTAGCAAAAAACTCTGTTTAAATAAAAACTACCAGCCTTTTAGCCCATGACTTTTCCTAAATAATGTTTTTTTATGGTTTTGGGAAGCCTAGAAGGTAATCATATAAAACACATAACATTTCTGAGCATTTATACCTTTGAGCCCCACCGTGGTTGTACAGACCACAGTTGCCTTAACATACATTATGACCATAATAAGGTCACCGTTCCATTTCATGGGTTTGTTTTCATGATTTTTTTTTAAATGCTGTTATTTACATTCTAAACAGTGAGTTAACAGTTGGTTTAAATGAGTTATAAACATAAATAAACTGCCCAGAGCTCCTCCACAGTCCTCTCACAGAGCGCACCGCAGTGTAACTTCAGAGCCGAGCCCAAAGAGGAGGGAATGGAACATACTTTAGGATGTGTTTTACTGGCGTCAACGACGACAATGCCCATTATCAGCTAAACACAGCGCCCGGTGATGCAGGGGTGCTTTCGTTTGTGTGGAGTTCAGAGAGAAGAGATATCCAGGGACAGAGAGTCACCGCTCTATTGAGCCCCGTATTCCTACAGCTCTCAGTAGTAACAACTTCATGAGCCTCTTTAATGATAAAATTTTAACCATTAGATAAAACATTCATCATGCCCTGCCCTCAACCGGTACAGATTCAGCTTCAAACACAGAAACCTTAGAAACAGCTGTAAAGCCTGATTTATATAATTAGACTGCTTTTCTCCCGTCGACCTTTTTTAACGACCTTCAACAATGTCTTTACCTAAGCCATCAACCTGTCTGTTAGACCTGATCCCAACTAGGCTGCTTTAAGACATATATAGTTAGCACTTCTTTACTACATGTGATCAATCTTTCTTTATTGACAGGCTATGTACCACAGTCTTTTAAAATATATCTGTAATTTAACCTCTTCTCAAAAAGCCCACTCTTGATCCAGGTCTTTTCGCCATAGACTATAGTCCCACATCTAACCTCGCCTTTCTCTCTAAGATCCTTGAGAAAGCAAGTGCCAATCAGTTGTGTGACTTTCTAAGTAACAAAAGTTTATTTGAGGATTTTCAGTCCGGATTCAGAGTGCATCATAGCACAGAGACCCGGCGAGTACTGCCATGCATTATATGCTGGTCTCTGCCAAAACTGCGTTCATCATTTACTGCCGGTTGCAAAGCACAGCTGGAAGACTCTGAATTGAATCCAGAAATATGAACACAATACTACTTTTAGAGGCGATTTTAAGATTCCATTGTTAATTTATAAAGCCATTTATGGTCTTGCACATTCTACATTAGTGGCTTGTTAATCCCCAAATTGACCTGTTTATAACCTGAGATCTGCAGAGCAGATTTGAACTTGGTTTCCGGCGCTGATCGCACTCAGGGCTCCGAGGCCTAAGAATCGCTTACATGTGGACCTCAGGTTAGGTAGCAGTGTAGCTGATTTTAAACCATTTTGTTGGTAAAAAAGAAGGTATTTCATGTATTTCAATGTGTGAAGGCCCTAATGAGGTTAATTTAGGTTCAGGAGCAGGGCCACGCCTCAACCACACCTCTAAACACATGGCAAGCGTATTTATACCTGGTCAACCCATCCTGTCCAGTTTGTCTCAGTTTCCATGACCCACCCGCCCCTTTCCCTCCCCCTCATAAATTTACCTCCCGACCCTTTCCCTCCCTCTGCCCATTCCCTACTCACATTCCCTTCTTTCATCCCCTTGCATACCTCGCCCATATCCCCTTTTTCCATGCGCTGTCAGGGGCTCGTTATCGACTCGGGCGACTCTACTCCAGAGACGGGTCCCCCACGCCGAGTCTCCTCCTCCTCGCCGGCCTCCGATACAGCCATCCCAAAACCTCCTCCCCCACGTTCAGCCCCTTCGTCACATCCCTTCACCCCTCCTCAGCATCCTATACTACGTATTTCATTAAACCTTTAATATCCCACTGTTGTGGCGTGGTTGGTGATTAGTTTGTGTGAGAAACCGTTTTGTAAAAATCTGTTTTAATCATAGTTGGACATGGATCATGGTTTTAAATTGTACTTGTGTCTGAAAATTGTGACCCAGTTTGTAACATTGTTCAGATGGGTCCCATATAAATACATATTATTATTACTATTATAATGGATAAAGATTGTAAGATTATTCAAGAGTAAGATATACTATACTATAATATGGAGTATATTAAATCGTAAATCGACTATCTATGTAGGTGAAAAGCCCAAATGTAGCTGTCCCAGATTATAAGAATCTTTAGTCAGAAAAGTGGACATTAAAAAAAGTCTAACTTATGGTGCTCAATGAAAGCAAATGAAAAAAACATCGCCAACGTGGCACCGCGTTCACAGCATTTAGAAAATGCTCACTCCCATTAAGTGAATTAAACTGTATTTGCAGTGCATTTCTGTATCTGGTCGGGTTTTTTCACATAATATGTCAAATTGATGAAGCGTTGTTCTTCATCAATTTGCAGTGCGCTGAGCACTCTGGGTCACCGTACGATCTGAAGATGATTGGACGTCCACGTGAAGGCTGTACAGTGGTGCCAGGCGCTCTGCTGGATGTGCGTGC
This sequence comes from Coreoperca whiteheadi, assembly GCA_011952105.1. NCBI lineage: Eukaryota > Metazoa > Chordata > Actinopteri > Centrarchiformes > Sinipercidae > Coreoperca > Coreoperca whiteheadi. The sequence continues at coordinate 27,859,460 of CM022489.1, forward strand.
AGAAGTCAACAAGAAATATTGGAAAGCAATAGCAGCAACTTTTATCATAATGCGGACTAATGCAAAGCCATGGGCTACGTGGATGCCCAACATAACATTAGATGGACGGAGGAAGCAATACAAAATGTACCGTACATCACAATTCAGTCCTCCTAGAAAAAAGGGTAAGAGGAAAAAGCATAAACAAAGAAAATTCACGGAGGGATATTTGAAAAGATGAAACAGTTTAACATATTTCTCAGCACGTTCTGCCCACAGCAATAAGACTGCGCGACTGATGTTTACCTGCCACCTGTGTGTTTCCCTGTTAGAAGACGGTGGGTAGGAATGTTTGAGCCCAACTGTTGACAGACATCAGCCTTTTTCTCTTAATGTGCATGTTACTGACGCCAAGGCTTGTTCTGCTTGCATTTGTAGAAAACAAATTGAATCAAGCAACAAATAAATTGCCAGAGTAATTACTTGTGAGTGAGGGTTGATGTATGCTTCACCAATTAAATTAGACAACTTAGCAAGAGCAGGCCACAGAAAATAAGACTCAAGAGGAAAAAACGGGCAAAAAAAAAACATATCAGCATATTAAAATCATTTATTGTGCTCCAGAAGAGTAATTACTATTTAACCAGAAAGAAAGACAAGTGACAAATAATCTACATTACAAATGCCAGACCAGCCCACAAAGTGCCCCCCGTTTCACATGGCATTCAAAGAACAAATCCACCTTTAGTTTTCAGACTGCCAGCAAAAAACCTCTCAGGATGAAACTAAGGGTTTGGTTGTTTTCGCTTCTGCTGCGATTTGAGGTTAGAAAATGGCACGTTGCGTTACATTCATTCGCAGTGCTCGTTCCTCCCCTCCCCGTCTGTCCCGCACACCACAGCACAGGCTGACTGTCACCCCCGGTCGGGGCAGATTTACACTGGAACAAAAGGGAAGCGTCCCCCCTAGAACAGGGTTTCTTAAGTTGTCTTCAGTCCCAAACTGTGTGGATTCATACTCGCCCTGCCAGAGTGGCTCATTGACAGGGATTCATCAGAAGCGACTGAAGAAATGCTACCGGGATTGGTTCGGCGCTCCCCCGCTTTGAATGATGGACACACAGTTTGAAAGGAAGGTGATGTGAGTCACTCTCAACTCTGGGGCGCGCTCCGACTTTTATCTTTACCTCTGCCGTTTGGATGTGCACACCGTTTCACAAGGAGTTCTCTGACAAGCACACAGCCAATGAATCCAAATTCAAGTCTTATTCAGGACAAGCCAGATGTCATGTGACACATAAAATAAACAGAATATTAAAAATCTTAGCACAGAAACAGAAATTAGGCACAGATTGCAGAAGTAAACACTGATGGATAAGATGTGCACAAGTCTCAAGTTATTGACAATGGAGTATCGTTTGAACTGAAAAATGAACAATATCAGCGTATGAATTTCCATGTAAATGCACTCAATAAGGGCGGACATATTTTTGAAGGTCATGTGTTTTCAAGTTTACAACTACGCCCTGGATTCTGTGTCTCACCAAACACACCAAGAGACACACTCCCGCCGCATGCTGCGCCCATTTAGTGTCCTCAACACGACGTCTTGAGCGAATCTTAAAACTTTATCGGTCTAACAAGCATGAATTCAGTCATGAACCAGAGATTCAATTTGAGAAAGAAACAAGAAAAAGAAAAAGGTGTACGTTTATGTTTTTATGGCCCCGTGAACTTAAACAAAAGGTAAACCCTTCTCCTCAGACAAAAAGTCATAATGTTCCCTGTTAAAATTGCTGCAGCATATAAACAGTATAAAAAGCTGCAATTAAATTTGAGCTTCTTTTCATATTTTATTCGCTCGTTTAACTATCCAGTCGCGGTTTATTGTTATTAGTTCTTAGTTTAAAGGCTCAGTGTTTCTTCTATCAAAGGGTAGGTGGGCGAGTTGTCCCACCTTTAAAAAGAGCTTTTAAAAAGATTTACCGCAAGCTGAGAGTGTTAATGTCCCACGATGGTGTAACCCTAATCCAAGTTCTCCATTTTGACGAGAATAAAGTCCCGGGGGAAGCGATGAGCACTCGTTTGCCGTCTTCCGCAGTTCATTCGTTCATGTGCAGTTCCCGTTTTTTGCCCTCTTGCCTTTTGCATTCTGTGTATAGCTTTAGTCCTTTTAAAGCGGGATTACTTTTAGTTGAAGATTCAGACATTTGAGAGAGATTCCAGAACCGCGTATAAGGAGTTTCATGTAAGGGGATTTCATGAGGAAAAGGCAGCTGGACAGGGTCTAAACTAATCTAAACCGTGGCATCTCTGTCATATATCTAAGACCTCTGTTTATGGTGGCCAACAAATGAGGTGAGATGCTCTATTTTATCCCATCAGCAAAAAAATTGGGGCAAATCAGTGTTTTCATCCGCAATGCATGAGCCATATTCTGGGGTTATGCATGTAGAGTGTAAAAATAAGTGTAAATTGTTACTTTCCTTGAATAACAATGAATGACAGTAACGCTCATCTGCTCTTACATTTCAAGACGAGTTAAAATCAATTATGTGATAAGGATAGATTTCAGTTTACTCATCTTAAACTGTTGTTAGCCCTAGACTGTTAAAGGGACAGTTCACCCCAAAATCAAAAGTACACATTCCTCCTCTTACCTGTAGTGGGATTTATCCATCTAGGTTGTTTTGAAAATCAGTATTTTTGATGCTGAGGCGCACTGTCCCTTTAAGCCCTAGCCCTTACTTGAAATCCTATGTTGTAATTTAAGTGTGAGCTGAGGTTGAACATTTTTGACCACGAAATGAAATGCAGAAACGCATATTGACAGTTGGGGACGGTTATGCACCGTAACAACTAGCAACGTGCCAACTGTAGAGGAGATTTAAAAAAATAATAAAATAAAATAAAAAAGGGGGGAAGCTGAAGAAAATGGTGCAAGTTTCCAAACATTCACAAAAAACATCTTTGCAAATGTTTTATGAGGTAGGAAATGCGTTTGATATGTTTGTTAGGCCATAGCGAAGTAACTTGGTATTTTGGGGTGAATAACACTGAATAAACCAAATAATGAAAACTTCACAGAGCACCTTCAATATCCAACTGATCAACTGTGTCAACGAGAAGACAGAAACAGCTGACCAGACACCAATCCAGCTGACACGTTAACATGTAGCCTATAGCTTAGCAAATGACTCGACCGACATGCTATCTGTCACTTTTTTGCGGTCGGCCTCAGTCTCATTAGAAGGCCCTGCGTCCCAGTCTTTACTTTTTGTGGTACTGTGTATTTGAAATCCTTTCACCCCTCGATCAACAGGGACGCCGCGAGAGTCTGCTGTAACTGACAATTTTGTGCCGCTATAGCTCCAGATTCCACGCTTTGTGTTTTTTATTTCTGTCCTGCTTACGTACGTTTTCGGTGATGTTAGGCTATGCCGTCACTGGCTTCCTCAAGCAGTACTGCCAGCGCGCTTCTCTTCAGGGGTGTGAAGGTCATCTTTATGCTTCTACTTTCAAAACTTGCAGATTGCTTCGGTAGCCATGCTTCCCCTGTCAGTTGTTAGGCATGTTGGAGCTATGTAATGCATTTCCACACTTACATAACTTGATTCATGAGTCATTGCAGCACCTCTCTCCAACGTTTGAGTCCGTCCGCCTAGTTTCACATCCTCGAGCAGGACTGCTGGTTCTGCATGAGAAACCGTGGACTGCTCTATTTGTATGTAGTCGCCACACATGCTAAGCCTTGTCAGCGATTGTCACCATACATTAGGATCAGAGCAGCGTCAAGCAATTTCCATTTTTAATTTCAAATGTGTCAGGTGCTGACCAGCACTTCTCTCACTTTCCTCACGCTACAGTTGGCTTGCATTTATCACCTATCATCATCATGGCAAGTTATTAATTAGCATTCATCGTCAGCTATCAGCTACTTAGCATGGTCCTGCAATTGCTTGACTATTTACCCATCAGCGCAATTACATGTTTAATTCAATGGGTGGCCCATGCTTTGCCCCTATGTCATTTCCCAGGTGAGCAGTGCCTGAATTGGGCAGGTGCTCACTAATCCCAATCCATGTGATATTTTCATGTGATATTTCACTGAAATACCAGCAGCATGTTACTTACTTTGTGTAGAGGCAACTGTGTTTTCACTATGATACAATAACTGCTGCATACCTATGTTGTGTAGGCTGACAAGGCCTGACAAGTTGTATTCAATTTCTTTCTTTTTTTTAAAGGCTACAGCAATTTGACAGTCCTAGAGTTCAAAAGTGAAAAGGTTTATGGGTGCTTTATAATGTATTATGACAAAAATGCAGGTAAGTTGTGACCCAAAATGGATTTTTACACGAATCCAGGTGAAATGTGATGGATAAAGCAGGTAGGTTGTGGCTCATGCTCGGATCAGACTACACACTGTTTTTGACTTTTGAGGTGGCCACTGTGTCCGATTACAGCTGGGAGATATGGTAGCGTACATGTTGAAACCCCGACCGATCGTAGCTTGCAGTCTTTCACAGCGTGCCAGCAACGAAGGTTTACATATTTAAAACACGGATTTATGACTGAAAGTGCACCCGAAACCATTCATCCGACTCGGTGGTCTGTCTTTTTCCTTTCCAGCTGGTAGAAAGACGGTGAGTGTTTGCGTGCGCAGCATACGTGCGTGTGCAAAGGCTGACGTCGCACCAACACATGTTTTTGAGATCTGAGTCGAGATGTGTCCCCAGATGACGCGTTAATCTTCAAGTCTGAGTTGGGCCGTAATTGTCTGATCCCAGCATGGCTGACTGTTAGACCCTTGTTGTTTACCTTAAAATGACAATGTATCTATTAAGAACTTCTTGCTCATCATTTAGTCTTGCCGGCAGGGGGGCTGGAAGCAAGCCACAGTTGGGGGTGCTGAGAGAAGGTCAGTCTATATAATGACATCATACTAAATATTGCGCGATATTCATGTTTTTTGTATAAATTCAAATGTCCAGGATATCTTATATCTCTAACAACTTAACGATTTGAGAACCCTACAACAGACAGCAAAGTACTGCATGTCAAAGCAGCCACAGCAACTACACAGACAACAACAGGAACTAATGCATGAGAACTGCAAGGAGATGACAGCGGCTGGATGTGGGCGAGATGTGATCCCCGAGCAGTTCATCGGAAGTTTATAATACTAATGCAGCGCTGTGAGGATACAGACTGGTGATGCGCGGATCGGGTGGTCCGGGTTCTAAAAATTAACATTCTGATGAACAGCGGATGGGTTGTGGCTGGGTGAAATAGGCTGAAGCCCCTCCCCATTAAGAGAGACGCTGTGCGCATTTTCGTTAATTCCTGTTCTGTGTTCTTCTGCACATCCAAAAGGGCACGCGCACACAGTCCAGGTTCATGCAGTGGAACTGTTTGGAGTACAGCGGCCGCCCTCCTGATAAATCCTGAGCTCCATCCCTCTGTCCTGTCAAGGTTAGAACTACAGTTTTTAGTTGTGCTGCTTAAATGTCCCCCGACATTTGCTGTGACACTGCTGCGCTCATGGAAACGTTTAAAAATGACCGACAGCGGCCCCTCTAATCATTAAATACACAGAGCACAGAATGAAGAAATCCCCTGGAAAGCGCGTGCTGCTCGACATCATTTAAAAGGCATCGTATCCTACAGAGAGCGGTAGAGGTGGAGAGAAATGGCCATGCGGGTGAGGGTCTCTAAACCGGAGAAAATAATTCATTCGGGTGGGTGGCGGGTGGCTGATTTGTGCGTATGCGGGTTCGGATCGTATCAGAGCATGATGTTTCGTAGAGGAGACGAGCGTATGGCATCTAATGCGGATCCTTCTGTCTGTCACTGTGACAGAGGCGCCAGTCGGCAGAGCAGTTCATACACTTCACTGATAAACCACAGAACGGTAGAGTACCATCGGGCGACGCTTCTGTCCACATTCACATGCTCGCTCTCGCGCTCGTCCACTCTCTCTCCCTCTCTGCTGCGAGTCTGCATGTCAGCACCCCTACTTCTCGCGTCCATACACTCGCTGTCGGTAGGCTATTCAGCCAACATAAGCATTTCATTTTCGTCCAAGGCTCACCTCAACGTCTTGTGAAATGCATTTCAGCCATAGGCTTTGGTCGCACAAACAAGGTCGTGTATTTTTTTTTTTTATATGGGTGTAATAAATCTTGAGTCCAAGTGCAGGCAATCAGGGTCTTAGTCGATATACAATATATTGAGTAGATACCAAAACACTTGGAAAGCCCATGCCTAATTACTTAGCACATGGTTGTGTGTGTGTGTGTGTGGGGGGGGGGGGGCGTTTGCACGCACGTGTGCTCATTTGCGTATTTGTTTGTATGTGTGTCCGCAATCAAAAACGGGCAAGCTGAGTGCTAGGTACAGTGGCATCTCAATGTGCGATGCCAACAGACCCCCAAGGACGGCTTGTCCCAAGATTCTGGGATTCACACTTTTTTGTGCCGTTGGCTTGTTTTTATTGAAGGGTATTTCAATAGTCCCTGGCCCATGAGGATGCGGTGTGATAATAGCCTTGGAATCTCTCTTTTGTTTAAACCCCAGATCAAGCCCACTTCATCCAGAGAAACAATCTGGAGCAAACAGATGCAATTAGTTTATTCAATTCAAATCTTCTCCCAAAAAACAATACCATCTATGACAGACTAGATCTTACCCCCCCGCCCCCCCATCCAGCTTGTCCACCGCAGTGTTATATGGGGTAACAGTAGCCTGCACTCATTATTTTGAATGACTGCACAGTGCCTGTGAGCGAGCCAAAAGGGGCCGGATGTATTCTCACAACAGAGGCCTCCACACATCTCCACTTTAGTGAAGGGAAAACCGGGAGACAAGCGTTTCAGCTGCTTACCAAGTAGCATCTCTGCGCCAGCATACAGCTCTTATCTGAGCACAATAGGCTTGCCATCCAGGGTATTCCTCTCTCTGTCTGTTTTGAAGATCACCACTTTACCCCCACAATGACTCTTAAGCGACTACATCCGACAGCAGTCTGCTCTGCTGCATGACACACTCCTACTCCGGTGGCTAACATCGTTAGCTGCCGAGGCTTCACTGACCTTAAGATGGTAGCGGCGGCAGACAGCCTTGCAGGAGACAGTAAACTGAAGGCGGTGTGGATGCGACGGGAAACCGTTTTGCCATACAGCGCAACATGTCAGCTCAGTATAAAAGGTGAGACAGTAGACTATCTTTAGTAGAAAAAGAGTGGGGCCAAACGAAGAAAAGTAGTAGCTCTTTAAAGTGAGGTAAAGAGGGTAGACTGTGGGTCTTAGCTGCTGTGGGAGGCCTTTCTTTTTCCTTCCCATAACGCAATGTGCCTCCAAAAAAGGACCAACCTTGGCTAATGATGAGAACTAGCTGAAAAGTGCATCATGGGAATTGACCGACCCGGACCCTCGCTCTTCCGCTCGTCCACTTGCTGTGCATTTCCGGAGAGTTCCACCCAATGTGACCTGTCTGTGCTTGGCCGTTGACTTGTATTAGTCGCGTACAGGCGTTCATGATGAAACAGCTCTACAGAACCTGGCTGGATAAAAGAGAAGAGAAGCTACATAGCCCAGAGATTCACTCTTCCGCCATAGTTTCCACTACTTCCACCCTTCATTGTTTTCATACCAATGGACATACCACTGTGTCACTCAAACACACCTGCCAGTGAAAGAAAAGAAAAATGGGCAATGGAATAAACAGTGCAGGTAATTACTTCTATACGGTAAAGTGGTCCAATAGGTAGAATAACAAAGAACATTGATCTCAACTGAAGGTACAATGAGATTGATTGATACAGTGTAATGTGATATTAACCACTATCAAAAAGTAGTACCAACACACAGAGTACAAAACTAGTCCTTATATGCCCAGCTCCACTCAAGCTATATTATGTTATGCAAGAAAGTTTAATCATATCCCCAGCCCCTCCCTTTTCTTTCCCCAACTCGAGCCCCCCAACATCCACAATCTGGAACTGCGTTTTCCACCGTCCTGCAAGGGTGTGTGTTTTCCTGAAATCCAATCAGGAAATCCATCTGAAATTTGCTCCAGTGCAAGGGAGAGGGTGGAAATTATTCTTAATAATGACATAATCAGCAGAGCAGCCATCAAGCAGATAAATTGTCATGCGCATCGTGCTAAAATATCCAATTATCCTTTGTCCCCCAGTTCTCTGTGTGGTAGTTGGAACTGCCAGAAAGCCAGTAGGTGGATCCTCACTTCCCACTGGTTCAGTCTTGCTGGCAGGTTTGCAGTATAGATGCCCCCCAAGAGAAGAGGGCTTAAACAGCCTTGGTGCTTAGTGTACAGATCTAGATATGTAAATAGGTTCTATACAATAAAATTGTTCCCAATCCTCAAAAATAAATTGATGAAAAGTATCCGTGACATTTCCCCCCCCCCCTCAAAATGGTTCCGTTGTGCATACAGGGTTTCTTTTTTCCTTTACGTTTTCAGTCCTTCCCTTGCTCTATTCAACAATTGTTTTTGCTTTATCTTACATAGCCTCCAAGTAGGAAGTTAACACATGCCTAAATTGGTTTGCGCCGCATCTAGTCTGTGCCCCACAGTAATCTGCAGTGCGATGCTAAAGGAAAACAATATGTTTTCTTTCTTTTACAAAGTGCTCCCCTCTTCTCACCTCCGAGGCGTGTCTGATGCTCTGTTCTGCTTCCAGATAATACTGTCAAGTAGTCATTTGTCAAAAGATCCCGAAGGCCATATCTGTTGCTAGAAAGAAAAAGTAGTTTACTGTACCTTGTTTTGCTGCAGTATTAGAACAAAAATAATAGTAAAAAAAACATCCTCCTGTTTCTTTTAGCTTGTGAGGTTGGTTTTTCTTCACCTCCTTATTTGTACTTTTTTTTCTTCTTGTCATTTATTTTTCTACAAAAACGTAATTATTCTTTTTTTTCCCCCCAAACCCCCCGAAAACCCTTCACTATATTCCCTCTGGTATTAACAGGGTGTCGACAATCCCAGTGTAATTCCATGGGTGTCTGGCAACTCCAGGCTGGCGTTTCAGCTTGCAACATATCTGTGTTTGTCAGCATGTCGGCCCGTAAGTCTCTGCTGCAGCAGCGGCGCTAGATCTTGCCTCAGCCATCAGAGTCTTGCCTACGTGGGTGCATCCACAGGGCTATACCCGGGTGGTGGAGTGTGAGTGCGGATGGGGCAGGGTGTTATTCTGCCCGCTGCTGGGGAAGGTGTTGAAAGAGTGGAGCGAGGTGAGCCCCCCCATGGTGCTGGGGATCATGGTTATGGTGTTTGGCGTCATGAGCGGGATGTCGTCCGGCGAGCGCCTCATGGCCAGAGTGTAGTCCGGCGGGCAGGCAGTCCTCAGCACCATGTCGTGCGGGTGCAGGGAGTCGCCCACCCCCCTGCAGTCCCGGTCCAGGTCCGAGTGCTGCTTCATCTGCAGGGACATGATCTCCTCCTCCTGAGTGTGAGCCAGGTCATTGGCTGCGCTACGCTGGGGGCTGCAGCGCCTGTGGACATCATGCCGGCGCTTGTCCTTCTTGTAGTAAAGCGCGGCGAAGGCCAGAATGTTGAGGAAGAGCAGGGAGGCTCCTACAGCGATGGTCACCGACAGCTCAGTGGAGTAGTCACGCTGGTCCACCAGGTGGGGCTGGTTGTGGCTGTCCTGGGTCTCGGTGGGGAACGGAGTCGGGTTGGGGCGCTTGGTCACCAGAACCTTGGTCTTCGGGGTGCGGTTGGTAGCCTCCGGTGGAGGGATCTGAAAACAAGAAAGAACAGTGGTCAGTATATAATTGATTTGAAGAGTTTCAACTATGTTCAAGGATATTGTGTGTGAGAAAGATAAATCTGCTTTGAGCTAACACAATCTGAACTTCTTAATCAGATTTCTTTGAGAATTAAAGGCTCTGCACTCATAGGTCCAGTCCATTTGATGTTTTTGGCCCTCTTACACCTTAGAATTGTGTCTTTTATGCATGTGCATTAAGTATGGAGGTATAGCCAGGAGGTGTCTGTCTTAGCTTAGCATGCAAATTGGAAGGAGGAGCTAGCCTCGGTCTGTCTTATAAAACCATAACTTTTTATGTTTTTTTTTTTTTTTTTTTTTTTTTTTTTTTTTTTTGTGTATTGACAGAAAGACCCCAGCAGGGCGAACCTATACATTTTTGGCAACAGTGCCAAACACTGCCCCACTGTGCCACCCCCACATTTCAAAAGATGATGCATGTTACTGCAGGTATTTTATACCTTCAGTAAATAATATCTCATACTCCCAGGTCATAGTGTTTAAAACTGAAGTAGTTTGAATCTGGGTGTTGATGATAAAGATATTAACACTGATTCTTTGTAGCCTTTAATTCACTGCAGATAACAGAGTATCTTCTTAAATTATTATCTAATAGTTCTTAAATCATATTAATACTTGCATTACTTGACACAGATACTTAAAACCACTTTTTTATGAACTGATGACACCTGATATGCTGTTTATGGGATTAGAAAGTATGGAATCTCTGTTTTTAACCGATACAAAATCTGATGTATATAATCTTCGTTTGGCTCATGTGAATTTCCTCCTCATCATCCCGAAACTACAGCTCCGTGTGATTAAAAAGAAGCATTTGTTCTTATAGCACATTAATATGCACCAAGTCATATCATGTCAACAGAAGTAGGGGCTCACACTTGAGGGCAGGATTAGACAGGAGTCGGGTCAACAAACAATCTGAATATGGCATTTTAAAATTCCTTGTTTAAGTTGCTTGTGTCCACTCCAAAGCCTTTGCTGTTGAGGGAACAACTCAGCGAGCTAAGTTTAAGAAGCAGAATGAGATATAGATGATTTAGTACCGACCTTGGTGGTGGTGGGGATGAGCTGGGTGACCTCGTTGAGGCTGTGCAGATGAGGAACCAGCTCCAACCACAAGTTGACCTGACGAGAGGAGAGAAAATATGAAGTGGGAGAGAAATTTGGGAATGTAATCATTTTGATATCTTTGATGCTACTATCTGAAATGATTCAGAAGCGTTGCTTTGCAAAAAGAAATAGGCCAAAACCTGCAACTCCACTTTTTTATTTTAACAAAAGGGCAAGACTGTCATCCTTACATAGTGTTTGACTGAAGGATAAACAATATGTGGATAACTGCCAAAACCTACCATATCCCACATCACAAAGCAAGTTCAACAAAGTCTAGCTCTCTGGGTTACAAGGGGGGGTTCCTGGATCCTTGATAACTGCTATCACAAAGTTGACAACTGGCTCATCTAACGCAGGGTTTCCCTGTCCAGCCAGGAGTCCATTCACATGAAAGTGGCAGAGTTGTTAAATACTAGCCTGTCACATGTAACACCATATGCTCAGGTATTAAATATGACTGAAGGGGAAATCCATGGTGAAATCAGGCTGCTGCAGAAATCTAGTAAATAAGGCGGAGGCTCTTTCTGTTGCCAAGACTTGAGAAGAGAACTACAGTGCTTGAAAAACAGCTTAAAGAAAAACAAATTATGATGAAATGTTGCATTTATAATTGAATGGGAGATAATTAAAGTCAGAATACTTAAAAAAAAAAATACAATCTCTATTTGAGTCAAAAAAATATTCACAAAGTAGCCTGCAGTGATGGAATTACGTGTGTAAAGGCTACACTGCAACTGTTAGGAGTAAAAGATATTGATATAATTATAATCTAGAGAGATACTGACAGGGGTAAATGTGATCTGATCGGCCCGTAGTTGGGCTGTTGATATGTTTTGAAAATGTCCAATCCCCTACATGTTTCCTGCCCCAGAGCAGGTTAGCTGTGCAGGTTAGGCTACCGCTGTAATCGATCCTGACTGAAAGTGAGCCAGCCTTGTGACACCGGACAACGTTAAGAAACCCAAAGATAGCTGGCCTAGCCAAGGTTCCTTTCCAAAATGTACTCCATTCCAGGATGGCTATTGTCAGTATTCAGTGGGGATTGTTCTCTTTTATATAAAGAAATTGATTCTCAGCATTTTATTCAGTATTCAATCCATATTCTCAGATAGAGGGATACACTTTATTTGGATAGGCCACCTACAGATAGTTTATAGCGTATTTGTAACATGTCAACAGCTTATTTGTTGAGATTGTACAATTCAAGAGTTTTCACAAATAAAACCGCTTTCTGATATTACGCCACTGTGGTTAAGGTTTGGTTAGGTTTCGGCACAAAAACAACTTGGTTAGAGTATGTTCACAAATTGTCACATATTCTCTACTGACAATCTGTTAAACATCTACAGACAAAACGAAACAGTTGAAATATTACAAATACTCTATAAAGTGTATTGTATTCCATATCCTAAACATCTTTTCTTCTCTATACTTCTACTTCGTCTACTACTTTCTGTATACACAAAGTGTTAAATAGGCGGAACAGCATCAAAACAGAAAGTGCATTCAGTAATATCTGACTGTACCTTGTTGGCACGGTAGTGCTCTTTGACCCGGGGCTTCAGGCCAATGTGCAGGTAAAGCTGGTCTTTCTGGTTGTAGCGTGTCCATGCCACTTCTTCAAAGCGATTGGGCTTGGTGTGAATGAACTTAGTGTCTTGGGGGACAGGCTGGTTTGGGTCCCTGACAAAAAGAGTAAAGGGGAAAAGAAAAGGTGAGATCCGTTAGCCATCAACGGCAGAACACTACACAAGCACATTTGAAACAATGCAGCAGTAGACGCAGAACGTTGCCTTCCATAGACGATGCAGTCCTCTCCTGGGCAATCAGGAATAGTTAAGTCACCTTGTGGTTGTTTACTTTAGGGGACAAGAATAACTACAGCTAAACTAAAGGTGGAGTGGACCTTTTGAGACACGACTGTCTGTTTATTAAAATTTAAATTTTGACCTAAGTGTAGCATCTCCCTCAGGCTAATCAGTGTAATTATGAAAATAATGGAATGCGGTGGTGAGATGCAGCCCCCAGGTTTCATCAAATATTAATCAACAGTGTCTGAGATATCACACCTGATAAAATCAAAAAAAGGTCAAAAGGGGTATTATTGCTCACAGATGATTGGTTTTGAAAAGATTCTGATTAAATGAAAAGTTCTTAAAATAGCTAGAACCTCAGCAGTTTCCCTAATTTTATTCAAATGCTAAAAAATGATCATGTCACAGTTTTTAAATTATGGATGTCTCGTTGGCAGCGGACATAGAAAGAAACTTCTAGCCAAGGAATATGTTTGGGTAAAGATGCAGGTTCAACCATGCAGATAATATCCAGAAAACATATGCTTCAGTAGTTGCTATAAACCAAGCCAAGAACTAGCAACTATTTTAATCTAATGTACCATTTACCTTTGGTAAACATCAGAGCTAATCCTTAATAATAAGTACATAAATACTCAACAAAATAACACAAGAATGAACTCTGGAAATGCAGATCAGCATCCCCATATGAATGCCCTCCTTATATTCAGTATAAAGCTTACAGAGCGCATTCCACGTGGGATCCTGTGCAAAATAGACCCACTTACACTTAATCTGAGCAGAACAGAGCCAGCCATGTGAGCTATGGAGGCCCATTCAGACCCACTGAGCGCCCCATTGTCTGAGAGCGGCATATGGAGCCAGCCAGACCTCATCAGGAACACGCTTAACCATTCAAATTGGTGGCATAAATCTCCCAGGTACCCGGCATTCCACGTCAATTTGAGGTTATATATGTAGATCATTAGTGCCTTTCCGTTCCCCTCAGGGCTACTGGGCAGTGCACAGAAAAAAGCCAATGTCCCCCCCCCATTATGCTCTCGAAAAACAATTACGGTCATGAATATACAGTATGTGCTGAAAGGCAACGTAAGACAGAAGGGGGGAAAAAAGGATTTTAATTTTCTCCCATCGAGTATGTCACTCTTCGGGCTACGGCCATTAATTAAGAATGTATTTGAAGATATGTAGAGGGTATCTGCATAGAATACCAATCACACTGTGCAGTCCATAAAATAGGATAGCACAATTCACTACTCCTGGTCATCAAATGTAGGTTAATATTGTGGAAACACAATTACAGGGAAATTATCAATTAGTTCATGGTCTTGTAATGGCAACTGCATGCTGATCAAGTGCTGTCTGAGTGATTTTAGAACAAATGCTTACAAAAATTGTTTAAATAACCCTTTGGCTGACTTTATATAGAAGTATGTCATGCGGAAACTTGATCAATCAGGTTGCTCCATAAACAATGACTGGAGAGATGATTTGGAGAATCAAACATGCAAATGGAGTCACACCATAAACTGTGATTTTCCTATTTCATAAAGTTTTATTTGGTGTTGCAACTTACATAGCATATTTTCAATACTTCCTCCTTTTGTGTGGCACAGCTCTCATGATTTTGATGAGTGTTCGCTGCAGTTTTTTGCAAAAAAATAAAAGTTACTCTAAATGAGGTTTAAAGCAATTTCTATTGTATTTTTCCATCAAAATGTGTGGCATAATCAGTTTTGTGTGCTAAAATTCTTTGAGTTCATTCAATGCGTTTACGTGTACTTAAGTAACCAGAGAAACCTATGGGTATTGGTATTGGGCACTGGGTAATCTCAGCCCAGGATGGGAGGCCATTTGCTCACTAGGACTATCACGACTTTTGTTGGATAATATATTGTTGGACAAAATAATTATAAATAACTAAGATAAACAATATTATTGTCATTTTAAGACCATTTTATGCCATTTACATAATGATAATATAATATCATAATAATGTCTCTTAAGAGGAAGTCTTTCCTTGCCACTGTCGATAAGTGCTTGCTCATGGTGGGAATTGTTGGGTTTCTGTAAATTATTTTCTAAAGAGTACGGTCTAGACCTGCTCAATAAGAAAAGTGCAATGAGATACTTTGTTATAAATTGGTGCTATAATAAAATTAATAATAAAATTTAACTGAATAAAACTTCCAGAATGCAACGTTATGAACCAGAAATATGTATTATTTGTGATTGCAGATTTGAATGTATATTATTAAACATAAAGTCATTACTTGATTGCCTCACACAGACTGCAGCCACAGCTGCCTGTAACCCAGTTACTGATTACGTGTAAGTGCACTGATTAATAGAAGTTGATCAAACATTAACAAGTACAAAGGCTCTGTAAGAAACAAAAAATAACAGACAAAACGTCAGTGTAACTATTACAGACAACAACACTGACATGAAAGGATTTAGCCATTATTTACAGCACAATAAGAGTACTCAATTCAATTCAATTTCATTTATATAGCCCAATATCACAAATCCCATTTGCCTCAAAGGGCTTCACAATCTATAACATACGACAGCCTCTGTCCTTAGACCTTCGATTCGAATATGGAAAAATTACCCAAAAAAACCCTTTTAACAAGGAAAAAAAATGATAGAAACCTCAGGAAGAGCAACAGAGGAGGGATCCCACTCCAGGACGGACAGATATGCAATAGATGTCGTAAGTACAGAATAGATTGATAGCATAAAAATCATAACACATTCAATTATGATGGCAATGGCAAAATTGTTGTATATATATGTAATTACAGATGTACAGATGAATAATGAATATCTGCGTGTTCAGCCAGTGAATGTCTGTTTATTCCAACATGTTACTTTGTCCAAATAAATTAAGTGTGATTCTACTGATCACTGATCCACTGTAAAAGCTACTAGCTACAGCCTGGGTGTTGGCCTACAGTAAGTTTGAGTTGGCGCTACATCATTTGGTGCACTTAATGCATAAACAACATGGACTGGTAGCTGCAGATGTTCCAGATGTGCCAGTTCACCTCCTGGGCACTGCCGAGGTGCCCTTGAGTAAGGCACTGAACCCCAAAACTGCTCTGGGCACCTGACTATGATGCAGCTGAATCACTCGAACATCTCTCCCTAACAGCATGTGTATGGGTCATGAGTGTGCATGTGTGTGTGTGTCTGTATGTGCAACAAATAATAAATGGACTGAAGACCCCGCAAGGGGGGTTAATAAAAGTAATTCATCTTCTTCTTCTAAACATAGACTTTACAACTATCTTACAGTACACTTGAACTCCAGAAACAGGCTTTTTTAGAGTTATGATGGTACTGTCACAGTAGTGAGTTGTAATGGCCTTTAGGGGCCAAGTTTGAAGTGTCACCATACCCTGTCTTGGCGAAGTTTGTCCAGTAGGTCATGACCACGGCACTGAGCATCACGTCATTCTTGGAGAAGTTGCAGGGAAACAGCTCTGTTGGTCCAATCATCGGTAGGCCAAAGACATATGGGATCTCATCTCCATGTGCTGCGTCTGCCCACGGTGGTACCTAATGAGCAGCAGATGAACCCAATCAGGTCAGTATTATTATTTTTGCTGCTGGCACACAATGGATAGTGTGACGATACACACAGACAGATCAAACAAGCTGGGAAAATACAATACTTTTTGAGAGAGAAAAGGGGAAATGAGATATGTTTTTGATATTTTTTTGCCTACTATATCTGGCCCACTATTCGGTGTATTACAGAGAGGGAGACAAGATGAGAAATAAAGCGATGGCACAGATAGAAGGGAGCGCCTTTGAGCTGAATTTTAAACTAAAGATGTTGGGAGTACATGTTACATGCGGTAGCCTGTTGAATGAAAAATATGCCAAAAGAAAATGTGGGATTTAATCAACACTCCTCACATTCGTTCAGGACTGTGTAAGTAGTCAGCATAGTTGTATATAAGCAAAAACCAAATATAGAGAAAGTGGTTATACAACTAAAACTAGGAGTTAGGATGCCAAAACAAAAAAGTGTCACTTCATAGGCTGCAAACTAGTCAGTTACAATAATTTAATTGGAATAAAATCAGACTGTGTTTTGTGCCATAAAGTACTGTCTGTCTGCTCTGACTTCATGTCACACAGCAATTAGGTTTTGTGCTCTAAAACAATCCGAAGCAGATTTCTTCCCAAATTTGACACAAAGAAACCTATTCTAAAACTCTGTATGGAGGCCATAACAGGCTGCCTGCTTTTCAGTAATGGTCTTGTTGGATTACAGTAATAATGAAAAAATTTAATTCTGTGCAATGATTCTGTACAAGGCTCAAGGTGTGTTCAAGCGGTAGAAAATAAAAATGCACATGCAATTGCATACAAAGTAAATAGAAAGACACAAAGGGACGCAAAAAACATGCTAGTCTGCTGTTGATAGTGCAAGACATGTCTGGATGAGTTGAAAATAGTTTAACTTCCTTCCTACTGCACTTCAGGAAACTGCACGTTCCTGGTAAATTCTGAGATCAGTGCAAGTCTGAGCAGTCACAAACACAGATGCACTGCGTAAATAGATTTTACGTATTTCTGATTTGGGGGTGAACTGTTCCTTTAGGTAGCCTACTACTCTACTCTAATACATCAAATTATTTATTGATGTAGCTAGGCAGATAGCTAGCTATGTAGGACGATGATTGAAACATTCTTAATCCCATCTACAAAACTCAGTCGACTGTTTAACCCTCTGGCGGAAACAACCAGACCTATTTGAGTCTCCCAAATCAGAGATGCAGGTGGTGAATCAGAGATCTGAAATCACACTACTTGAAAGCACCTTCAGAGTTGATAAAATATGAGTAAATAATCTGAAATGCTACAGCTACTGGTAGCACATTTAAACATAAAAGTTACTCTTTCTAATCTCTGTTTGATCTCAGATTATGGCTTTGTATGGTTTTGTCACTGAAAGCTTTACCCAGGAAGACCATGAACAAGCCAGCAGTATTTTGTAACTTTTATAATATTATTGATGATCCATAAACCAGAAGTAGGCCTACCATTACCCAGACAGCCAGAGACCCACCTGTTCTGTCTGACAGTGGTGATAGAAGGCATAAAAGTATGTCGGTGACCCAAAACTGGAATGCAGGTCAGCTGTGGCGACAGCTGGTGCCACCCACTGGTGATCGGTGAAAAGGGCCAGCAGTGTCTTCCGGCGGGTCTCCGGGTTGTGCCTGTCAGCCCAGTCTGTGTACATGAACTTGATGGTCTCTCGGAGGATGTCTTTACCCTCTGGATACCCATAGAGGTCATCCACAAAGCTGGACACGGCGTAGTCAAAGTCGTTAGCCTGAACGCCGTTTTCGTTGTCCACGATAAGCTCGACGAATTTAAGGCCCTCGCCCTGGTTAACTCCCAGCATAATATCGTAGTTGAGGAACTCACCTTGAAAGAGATGGTGCAGATGGTTGTTAAAAATTACACATTTAGGATAAGAACATTGTTGGAAATTGCTCTTAAGCACAGTGAATTCATACCTTGCTCCATGAGTATCTGAGGGTCATCAGGTATAACATCTCCATCAATAACCGGTCCAAAGGCGATATGGTAGCGGGCTGGCTGGATGTCTTGATCCACCAGCTCCTTGTAGTGTTTTCTCTGAAGGCACACCACAAGCTCTACAGTGTCCTCCAGGTTACAGCCCACCTTACGGGCCAGCATCCGGGCATACTTGGCTGGCTGGAAACTGACAGCCCAGCTGGACAGAGCAGTGCCACTCTGGGCGATGGCCCTCTGGAACAGGCCTGGAGACGAAAACAGCAGAGGGGCAAGCGGGAAAGGTAGAAACAAATTACGATTAGGTAACTCTAATAACATAAAAAGAACAGATATAAGTTGAGCGCATCAAAAGCTACACACACAAAAGCCACTCGTTTATTTTGAGTCAAACCCACATTCACAGTGTGAGTGCCACATGACAGATGGAGAAAGCCAAAGGTTAAGTAGGCTAGTTTTCTGTAGTCTAACAAGCTTGTGTAGTTGTACTGTAAGATGGTAGTCAGTGAAGAGACCCATAACACATCTGTCATTGAAAAAACTAACTTTTCTCTGCAGAATAGTTCGAAAAAATTTGGTCAAACTTGTTAATCAACCTGCTTGAATTTCTTTGTTCTTTCACATCTATTTACCTTTGACAAAGCAGTACCATATCTCTAATTTAAATCAATGAAAACATTTTCAAATGTCAAAATGTAGCTTTGAGAGAAACAAACTAAATAAAAACTTTCAGCAAGTCAATGTCCCTCTAAAAATCAAATAAAGAAGGTCAAAGAGATTTCATTTTCAGTAACCAGTTTAGACAAAATGTGCCAATACTTTTCTTTAGGAAAACTCAATAAAAGACAATTAGCTTCCAGTTGCGATGGCATGGACAGAATGAGAGAATCGTCCTAATGATTCGCATTTATTGAATGAAGTTATAAAGTAAGGACTTATGTTCTCTACGAATAGACCTCCGTGAATGATAAATCAAGGTGCACGAGAAACTGGGAGTATCAATGCATGCTTCATATAGCAATACAACAATGCCAGCAAAATGTTCCAAACAAACAATGTGCACTGTGGACATGGAGGCTGGTAACCCAACTAGCTTTATTAATACCTTTCTTTGTGAACTGTTTGGAAAGGAGAAACTGGGCCCCATACCTCCGGCAGCCAATGCTCACCGTACTGGCCCAACTGCCCAAAATAAACAAGCAGCAAAATGTGCGTCCTTGTTTCACAGGGGCAAAACAATTAGCATATATCCAGACTTGAGTCCAGACACCAAGAAAGAGAGCGATGAGCTCAGGGAACTAAGAGTGAACCTCCGAAAGCTAAGTTGGTTTATCTACCCGGCGCAACTGATCCTGACTTTTCAATACAAAATACTCATCATTTCCTCTTTAGCGGAAGCACAAGAATTCTATGAGAAAATATAAATCCAGCCTCAATGAAGAAACGGTCGCTGCTCAACAGGAAAGTCCATGAAGGTCTAATGGAATTTACTGATGAACTCTGCAAGTGCACTTTTAAAACTGAGAACGGACTAATGGACACTTAAACGTTTATTAGGCCTAATGGAAGATCTTTGGATTGGAATGGGACTGAGTAAGCAGTTGTCTAAGGCAAGGTTGTATTCTCATTCTTTTTAATTCTTTTGTTTTTATCAACTATCCTACACTTGGGCTAAAATAGTCCTTGTTCTTGTGGGTTTTTTTTTCATTTCTTTTCCTGTTTTCTCCTTTTCCATTAACCTACTAAGTGCCTCTGTTTATTTAGGATATTTACTTTTTGTTGTCACCATCTGTTATGCATATTGTCTGTAGTTTGCTTTTATGTTTTCTCATTTTGAATAAGGATAATTGTATTTTGTATCCAATCCAAGTCCAATACCTATGTAGAGGGTAGAATCTGTCAGGGTTGGTTATTTCATCGCCACTATGCTACAGCCCTGTAACGATAAACTAGGGTGTTGGGGACCAGGCTGGGGTAATAGGTGGGATGAATGGAGGGAGGGAGGGATAGAGGGTAATTGGTTGGAATGTAGACTGGGTGTGTATGTGTGTGTGTGTGTGTGGGGGGGGGGGGGCATTGACTCCCTTTTTGTAAATAATATGGCTAAAATTGTATTGCTGGTTTGAATATTTTTTATTGTAACATGAAGGACCTTAATAGTCCCATAAAATGGCCAGCCTGTTTAGACGTAATAGCAAGAAATCTGATTGATTTAGCTATGCTCCAGGAGACACATCTGCTTAAGAAGAATGTTAGTAGATTGGAAAATTACATCTATAAAGTCTGTGCTTCCTCTTCTGCTCTAAATAACAGGGGCAATAATTTGAATACGTAATGGACTTGGGAAAAGTGGGTGATGAAGATGGTAGAGTCACTTTTATGAAGTGTATATATAATGGAGTGAAAATGGCATTCACTAACATACAGGTTATGCACCAAACACATATGAAGACCCTTTTTTCACTTGGCTGAATAAGTTACTGGCCAAACTGTCCGATTTTTAGTTAGTAATTGCTTCCGATGAGAATGCCATACAAAAACTAGACTGAATCATTACTTTGATGGCAACCGCCCTTGTTGTCTTTTAGCTAATAAATTTAAAAAGAATGACCAATTTATAAATGTATTACATCAGTGTTAACTGACCATAAGTTGCTTAATCAAATATGTTGTTACTTCTATAGAGAGCTGTATACTTCAGATAAATATTCCTTAACATCAGATAGGGACGATTATCTTGAGAAACTAAATCTGACTTCATTATCAACAGAGGAAGCTTCTCAATTAGATGCCTTTTTATCTCTTGATGAAATTAAACAATCCTTAGAAAAATGAATAAGGGTAAGTCGCCCTGAAGTGATTGCATTCGTGGAGTGGTATATTTAAAAATGGCGGACTTTTTAGGACCACCATTGTTGGAGATGTTTATTCAGACAGTTATTGAGAAAGGATCCTTTGGCAGAGATGTAAACACTGCTTTAATGACATTAATTTAAAAAAAGGGCAAGGATCCAACTATTTGTGCTAACTACCGTCCCCTAACCCTATTAAATACGGATGTCAAGTTATTTTCAAAGACACTTTCGAGCTGTCTGGAAAATTACTTGCCTAAATTGATGTATCCAGACCAATGTGGATTTATTAAAACGTGTTTATCAGCTGACAATTTTTGTTGTCTATTACATATTCTGCATGCTCCAGATAATCTGGCATCATGAGCTATATTGTCAGTTGACTGGCCTTCGATCGAGTTGAGTGACCATTCTTATGGTCTGTATTGAAACATATGGGCTTGGGGCAAAATTTTATTAACATGATAAAAAACATTTATGTAAATCCATCAGCCAGTGTAGTTATGAGAAACATTTGTTCTCCACCCTCTGAAATAAGCAGAAGCACATCCAATTTCACCCGCGACCCCTAATGGGAACAAGCAGTAGAAAATGAGATGAGATGAGATATTTATTCTATCATTGGACCCACTGGCACAGTCCATAAGGTTATCTTCAAGTATTGCATAGATAAAAATAAAATCTACTAAGCATCATATATTCTTATTTGCTGATGATGTTCTTCTGTATTTCTTTGAAATAAAGCACACTCTTCCAACTATCCTAAATATATCCGAACACTTTAGTTATGGCTCTAGCTATAGAAGAAACTGGACAAAATCCTCTCCCTTACCTTGGAACCCAGTAAGTAAAAATGAATGTGTACATTTTAATATCCCAGTAGTTGCTCATCAATAATTAAAATTAATGTACTTCCTAGAATACATTTTTGTAGGGGGTTACCTCTAGCACCCCCTCCAAAATATTGGTGACAGAATACACAGTATTATGAGGTTTTTATGGAGGGACAGACGCCCAAAAATAAAATGGCCAATTTACAAAGAAAGAAGGAGTTAGGGGGTCTATCGTTATCCAAGTTTAAATTGTACTTCCGGGCTTTAACTCTACGTCCTCTAATAAATTGGTTGAATGGTAATGTTTCAACCACGTCGGTCAATATCGAAAAGAATTTGGTGGCCCTTATTCCACTGAAAGGTCTTTCTATTAGAAAATGTAGATTGAAGTATGGGCAAATAATAGCTTATGCAATTTAAAATGTCCGGCAAATAGAAAAGATATATAACTGGAAATGGCATGCTCACACACCAATTATTTTATAATAGTTATTAAAATCCGGACAATACTTTATTTCCTCAATGCTATAACTCAGGCATACATACCTTAGGAGATATTATAACTAATAATGGCTAAAGAAGTTTTCAGGATTTGAGTGAAACATAAATTGTTATCCAATTACTTTTTTCTATATTTACAATTATGCTCTGCTATACAGTCTGCAACCTATTACTCACCCAATAGTAGACTTAATTAAGAAATGATCAGGATGAACAAAAGGACGTTTCCTTCACTTACTGAATAATACCTTGTTAGAGCATACACAAACTCTATTAGCGATAATAATATGGAATAAAGACTGTTCTGAGTATAGATTGGGGCAGAGATTGGAGGAATGTTTCTTGTTCCTCAAAAAATACAAATCATAAATTAACAAACCTGAATTTCATATATAAAATGTATTTGACACCAAACCAGCATTTTTTGATGAACATAACTACTTCTCCAGGCAGTACATTATGTGATTTAAGCCAAGTGGGAACATTTTTACATATCATGTGGGTGTGCCAATCAGCAAAAAAGTTCTGGGAACAAATAACTAACCTTTATTTGAAACAACTGGTTTGGAGATCAATTGCTCTCCAAAATGTTTGATGTTGAATGATGATTCTGGCCAGAACTTTAACCAAGCTCAAAGACGCTTATGGTTATCAGCATGCATTGCTTGCTTAAAAGATGCTGGTGGCGAGGTAGAAACCACCGCACTTTCTATTTATGAGTTGATTCATTCTTTATTAGAGATTTTATCTATGGAACTTTCGGTTGCTAGGATGAACCGGGCAGGCCAGGCTATGCTTGAGGCTAGAAAGAAGGCAGTCAGCACAGCTAGAAGCATACTATGCATTTTTATTTCTATGTACTGCTTTATAGAGGAATTTAGAGATAGACCCATGGGGAAGGCTTAGGCCAGGGTTAGGAAGTACAATTTAATAGTATGACTGCATGGTTGTATGTTATTGATAAAATGTAAATGTTGTTGTAATCCTGCAAATTCTGTGGAGAAAATGAATAATTATTAAAATTAAAAAGAAACACAATAAAAACAACATTGTCAAACCCACAGCCAGTATGGTCTGCATGAAAACATTGCAGTTATAGATGACACAACCAATAGCGGTCGACCAGCAGAAAACATGGTAGCGTATTAGGTAGTTCTAACTATGATACCCCAGTCAATTAATGAGACCCTCACCTTGTAGGTCATAGCGGTCCCTTAATAAGAGTCTTCCCTAAATTCTCACTAGAGCACAAAATTGATCTGCGACTGAAAAAAGTGCCCAACAAATGCACTATTCCTCCTGTTTGAGTGATGTTTGCTAAAAAATACAGTGCCCCGCTGTTTTAGGAAATTAGTGAACCTTTTTTAAGAATAAAACTTTTTGTGTCACAATTTTAAAGATTTACGTCTTCAGTATCAAGCAGTGAACTCGGGGTATAGTGTCACAGACAGGGTAGGGAAGTCAGAAAGTTCTGAGAGAGGGACTTACACATTGTTTGGTCTTTAGATGAAAAATAAAGAGTAAGATGAGCCTTCAGGAGTCATCTCTTTCATTCCTTTGCTGAATTTGTTCATGAAACAGCATCGATAATTGGTAGCTTGTTCAAATTGTTTTCCCCTTTGCTCTGATCAGATGAAACAGTGAAAGCAGTTCATGTTTTTGCACTTCTGTTTCCAAATAAATGTTTCTTTCTGACTTTCAAATTTAAATTTAAACTAAATTTAGACAGCACCCTTTTTGGTGCTCCCAATTAATCTGACCATATCCTACTATACTGTCAAACAAACAAATGTTAGGATGACAAGTCAAATTCATTGCTTGCTCTAAGGAAACAATCACCATCTTTCTTGTAGTATGTGTAACATACGAACTTTGAATGTATATACTGCTATTTCTGGGTGAAAAATACAGCATCTGACTGAGCAATGTCTCCTTCAGGGCAGTGCTTTACGTCTACAGTGGGTTTGTGTATATAATGTATAATTATTCAGGGTACATTCACACCAAGCACCTCTAGTTGTTTGGCCAGGTGGAAACCACACTGTCTGAACTCAGGTAGCATCTCATTATCACAGTGTAAATGTTGTAATTATAGTTACATGCAGGAAAAGCAGCTCCCACATGAGAACAAAAGGCTCCAATTAAGGTACAAAATCATACGTTAACTTACATGCAGCCAAAACAGATGCATAATAAAATCAGCACCTGCCAAAACTAAACTGTGAACTGTGCTGAGTTCCCTCTGTGGCAAGCACTCTCGGAGTCACACACTACTGACATGCACAGAATGTACACCATACATACTTTTAGACAAGAAGGTCCCACGTGAATTCCCCGGTGACCCATGATTTTTACCTTTGGTGGAGTTGCTCCAGCGGTTGCCCTCAGAGTAGTGAGACAGCGTGAGCAGGTTGACACAGGAAGCTCCGGCGCCTGAGCCAAACACAGTGATACGTAACGGGTCGCCGCCGAAGGCTGCAATGTTCTCACTGGTCCAGCGCAGAGCCTGGATCTGGTCCAACAAACCGTAATTCCCTTTGGCTGCCTGGTCACCTGTACTCAGGAACCCTGCAAGAGAGGACAAAGGACAGAAGAGACATTAGTATTACCGTCTTTTTTGTTTTTGTTTAGCGTCTTAAGCAGAAGGGTTCAACAACTAACATAAAAAAATACGAAAAATAAAATTAGTTTTAATGGCAAGAGGTATTCCCTCATTTTAAAAATTGCTATTTGGTTTCCTGATAGGAGAGGGGCGCTGATTTTCCAACATATTAAAGTAACCCCTTAAAAGCAGCTATTACAAGCAAACTCTTCAAACAATAAGTAATAGTTGTTAGAATTTAACCTCGGTGAAAAAGACAAGCGATGAAGACTGACAGTAGGACAGGACCGGGGATGGGAGTTAAGTATGTAGTCATGTAACGTTAAAAAAATGCTGCAAAACCTTTTTAGCTCTATAATTTTGTTACTATGGAAGTGCTGTGTAACTATGTAATTATCAGAAGCAGTAGCCCAGCAGTTATTGATTTGGCCTTTAAAAACTTTCATTGCAAGGTCAACTTGGATAGAGACGAAAAGTTAACTTGAAATGGATCTTAGAGCAGATAAAAAAAAGGTACATACAGTGTGTGAAAAAATAAATAAATAAATCTTTCACATTCATAGGTTTGCAGTTAATTACCCCTCATAAAATGAAGAGTGAAGACCACCAGGGACACAACTGGTTTCTATTCCTTTTGATCTCCTTGATTAAAATAAAATAAACAGAAATTTACTTTTGGACCATTCGAGCACAACTGCCAGTAGATAACAAGGCCCATTTCTCCGTTGTACAAGGAAAACCAACAAGCCTGGCTGTTTAATAATTTGCTGCAATAAAACAAGAGTTATTACCCTGTAGAGCCACTTAAAGAGCGGATACGCTAAATATAACACAGGCCGACTCATTTTGGAGAGAGACATATGTAAATCTATGATCCAGCCCCGACTACAACTTACAGTGGGATGATGACGACGACGATGATGATGGTGAGATAGTCATGTGAGTCATGAAAACAGCAAATATAATGTACTGTAGGAAATTAATAGCTTTCAAAATCATTTCAGTTGGCCCGAACAAATCGGATGTTCCATTTCGGTTTTCAGAGCCAAAAACAGGTTTGCATAAAGCAAAAACAGTAAAGACTCATCAGTTCAGTTTCAGCCCTTATTTTCCTCCGTCTGCATCTAACTATCCCATCTTTCAATTAATTAAATGCTCTTTACACTCCGAGTGAGATTCAGTATCGAAATTGCATGTCTAATCCACATTTACATTGCCTTAAGTAGCATTCCCATTAAGTGTAAAGGATAACTCTGGTTTACTACAACCTGTGATCCTATTTGTGTAGTTTTGGTCATGATTTGTATTGGTTATGGCAACACTGTACTCACTTGAGTAATTGCAGGGATCTGGGAACACAGCGACAAAAAAGGTCAGATTGGGGAAGAAACACGAGAAGTCAGACCATCAGACAGGTGTAAACAAGCCAAACGTTCAGCTCTATTAATTCTGCGTAATACTTACTTATTGGACGGAAATGCTGGGCCCACACAACTACAGTAAAGATTGTAGGTAAGAGTTGTGCAGATATTTTGGATAATAATGGTGAGTACTGTTCACCTTCGTTTTTCTCTTTTAAATAAGTCTGGCTAACCTTGGTGGGGTTTGTTTAAAACCTGTCCCACTTGTGCTTCTTTCCCAAAGTCAGTTCTTTTTAGCAATGTCGCCGTGTTTCCATGATCTGAGAAATTTACTTGGCCCGAGTACAATTTTAATATCACCAATAGGACCATTGGCCCAAACGACAGAAATAAGACCCAAGTTGTAATAAACTGGCATGGACTGCAACATAGTAATGCAAAAAGTAATGCAATGCAAATATTCACGCATGCTTCAAGTCTTTGTTCTTTTGTGAGGGCTGATATAATACATTAGCAAACATTACACGTAAGTCCTTACGAGGGCCCATATAGTCACAATATACCGACCTGCTTTGCAATAAATCCCCTTCCTCTCCATCCGAGCATCAACCCCAGCCCCATCTCCTTCTACACTCCCCACCCCCATGTTCAATTAAACCTCTCAGGTACTGCTGGTCAATGCGGCTGCATAAAGATCCAGTGCTAGCGGGGTATGAATGTTCTGATCGGACAACGCGGCTCAAGCATGCCCACAGGAGAGTTCTGAGCTTTAAGAGCAATTTCGTGTCCAACAACCCCCAGCCCCCCCATCACCAGCTCCCTCTCCCTCTGATTTCCATGTTAAAAGCTCCATTACCTGCTGCAGGCGTCCAGGGAGTCCCCCACAACCGCGAACCTTACCCCCCTCCCACGCGCACACGCATTTCCATGCGTCCTCAGTTATGTTTTTATTCTCACCGTGGTCCCGCTCTGTGGCTAAATGGGAGGGCTCATTATCCATTGTCAGTCAGCGCTACAGTTCATTCCCCACAGGGATGCATTCAGGCCACATGTATAGAGACATTTGGAGTAATGTGTCTGAGGAGGTAGGTGCTCCTGTAATATCCTGCAGAAAGGAAGTATGGCAAGAGTGCTCTCTGAATACATACTATATGTTTCAGTCCGTGTCTTTAAGAACGCCTTATATACTGTAAAGTCCTCAGCATGAACACATAAAGGCCAGTTAAAAAAACCCCAATGAGAAGCAGTATCATTTCAGTGATTATGTGATTGATGAAGCTGCCTAATATCCATCATATCAGAGGCAGACAACACGGAGTAAACCGGGTGTGATGTTTTAGCCGTTTGACACTGAGGACGGCAACGTCAGTCAGTCAGTCAGTCGCTCGGTCCAACCCTTCCGCACTGGAACATGCAGACTGGATGGATTGCTATGAAATTTGGTGGAGACATCAGTGTTCCATTCAGCGTGAATTGTAATCACCTTCTCGATCCCTTGACTTCTCGTCGTCTAGTGCCATCGCCAGGTCACTTCTTTTTTTTCGTTTTGTCCAAAACGTTGGTTTATGACTAAATACTGCAAAAGTAGTGCCAACTAGAAAATGTAGCAGTATGCGGACATACATTCTAATTCAAGGTGGCGAGCATGGTAAAACCTCGCACCTGCTCTAATGTATGCACGTTAGAATTGTCATTGTGAGCACACTGGCATGCTAACAGGAGTTAATGAAAAGCCAGTATTGTGCCCATGTAATCTGTCTAACCTACCATGTGTGCAAGATTCATATAAACTTGCAATGGGCCGTAATTAGTGCAATTTTTCATTACTATAGCATCGGAAAATATGAATCCTGATTATTGCATATTCTACAATGATAGGAATGAGTATGACTGTTATGAGATGTTGTGTGTGTGTGTGTGTGTGTATGACAGCAAATGTTTATAATGGCTTTATAATGTCACACAAAGTCCTCTGAATGGTACTTAATATTACGTATAACTGCTGTAATGCCAAAATGTTTTATTTTTTTTGTTTTTTAATGGGTGGGTAGTATAGAGTATCTTGATAATGTGTCTTGTAAAAATGATACATATAGAGAGGATGCACACACATGCAAAAGCGAAAACGTCTGGTAACGTATCCCGTCGCGATGTCATCAGTTCACAAGTAGCATCCCGCTGTACACAAGCGCTCTCTCTCTCTCTCTCTCCCTCCCTCCCTCCCTCCCTCACACACACACACACACGCACACACACACCACCGAGAGCTCCCGAGCGTGCACGGATCCGCGCCGCTTGTGTCGACTCCCTCGCAGATACAGTACATTTGCATTTCGCGCACTCTCACTGGTACCCCCACAGCAGGCCGTGTTCCTCGGCTGTCTGTTTAATTGAGTTCAATCCTTTTCTATTCCCCTTTCCGCTGGCTTATTTATTTATTTGTGTGTTTCTTGATCAAAGCCTAATCTTGTGGAAGCAACAGCCGCCATCTACAAGAAAAGATTTTAATTGATTCAATTTAGCTGCAGTGCAGGGATGGGCTGGCAATCACAAAGCGCGAGGCAGGAAGAATGATTAGCACGCCAACAGTGGCGGGGCAGCGGGGCAGGGCTCTCCCTCCCTCTCTGTCAAACACACACACACACACACACACACACACACACACACACACACAGACTCTAATACAGACATGTTGCGATACAAGAGCCACATACACAGATGCAAAACAAAGCACAAGCATGTTGTTTGATTTGGAACATTTAAGGGACCTAACACTGATTCTTTTTCATTCACTCGTGAACCTTTTTCTAAGTTAAATCTAATCTTGATTCCGATTTCAACACTAAAAGCACTAAATCCCGAACCAACAAACTGATGAGATGCTGCGCCACCAGAATGGCCGCAGGTTTTTGGAGAGTTCCTTCATCGTTTGAATCCCCGCGAGGACGTTCGGAAAAAAATCGATGGACACACAGACACATACAGCAGCACAGGCGCAGTGGCTGCAGGTTGGAATCGCTGAAATAAAAAGAGAGGAGCTGTGGTTTTGAGCTCACCGTGCATGGCCGCTGCTCTTTCAGCCTCGGTAATGCAGCTGCGTAGAATGGGACGGATGAGTTCATTCGTGTCCTTATCCTTAGCTTAGCATACTGCGCTGGGCTTTAACAGACCAGTTTCTGGTGCGCTTATGCTTTTTCTTACCTTGTGTTGTTATAATTGCTTCCATCGTCTTCCTCATATGTAAGTCGCTTTGGATAAAAGCGTGTGGTGAATGACTAAAAATTCATGTGGTTGATGAACTTTGATTAGGAGACTGCGTTCTCTTTTGTCCCACAATCCTGAGAGCCAGTGAATGCAGCGTCATTGGCCAGTCTGACCTGTGACCCCGGATGTCACCAGAGTCAATAAAGGGCGACAGTGACCACCTTTTTTCCCCCTCTTTCCTCCGCTCGGACGTAGTGGCGTCTGTCGGAGGAGCAGACCTACCCACGAAAGGACCCGGGTTGCGGCCGCAGCACCGATGCCCGCCAGCCTGCCTTCAGAACGCAAACTCTGATCTCACAGCAGCGAAGCGAGGTCCCCTGTAAGATTCCTGCGACAAAGCCTAGCCAACGGCCCCCAGGCGCCGTCTGCCGGCTAAACTTTTAAGAAGCATGTTAGAGCCCATCTAGCTGTGAGGAGGACGACAGCCAACAGAGGAGCAGCAACGTCCCAAAGCAACCTCCCCACGGACTGGTAACGCAACCACTGGGCCTAGCACGGCCTGACAGTGCACTTGGCTCGGCACGGGACTGCTTCGCTTTAATGGCGTACGTGTTTACTGCGGCGACGTGTTTCCATCTGTTGGCGGTGGCGAGCAGATCAACCCAAGCTGACGCCTTTGCATGCTGACTAACTGCTTCTAACTTGGCACCGTCAGCTTACAGATGACGCGCACACACACACACACACACACACAAACACACCCCTTTGTTCTGTAGTTTAGTGCATTCAGAGTTACTCTTCACAATGCGTGTTTTTGCTTTATTATCTTTAATAAATGCTTGTGCATAATTATGCTGGTCTCTTTAATGTCTCACAAGAGTGAATAATTTGCCAACCTCTTCTAAGTTGAATTTCAAATCACCGTCACCTACCAGCTATTAATGCTAATTCTGGTTATAGATATTAATTGAATTATTAATCAGAGTTCCAAATTCATAGTTTAGTGTATTCTATGAGACTCAGTCAACAAACTGGCTATCATTTCCCTTCCTTACGAAGGGTAGTACCCTGAGGTCTTTAGTTATTGAAGTTATTATCTATGATTATCTTTGATAGCTAAATCTAATGGATTGCACCTACACAGTTTGACGCCCCTTTGACCATGGTAAACCCCAACACAGCTTTACTGACGCTTGTTTTCGTAACAGTGAGTGGATGTGGTAGGACGCCGCTCTGGGTTTTAAGATTCTGCCTACATGCATGGAGTCGTCCAGCCACGGCTGACCCAGACACGTACATCCGATTCACGTGAAGCACAGGTCCTTTCGGACGCCTTGATGAAGGCCACCGCGTAATGGTGCAGCAGGAGCACAGACATGGTATGCCTCCATCTTTTAATAGTTATGACTATCAGAACGGGTGTCATCCCAGGCAGGTATCCAGGAGTACAGTATGATGAGACAAAACAGGCAAATGAAAGCAAAGAAAGAATGGGCTTAATGACGTTTGTGATACTACAAACACAGTATAGTAATGTGTTAGGTACAACTGAATGAGGGAACTGCTGTAAAAAAAACAAAATAGCTTAACAGTAGAGGACAAAAGCATGTGATTTGGAGGAGGGTTGAGGAAAGAAAGGGGGGGGGGGATAATTGCGCTTTTTTTTTCATTAATCTAAATTTTTTAGCAGTCGCAGAGTGAAAGTTTTTCTGCTGATATTGCTTTTTAAGTAATTGCGTTATTTTGTACTTGATGCTGAGTTTCAGTCAAGCTACACCCAACAGTCACGCGTTCGCGTGAACGGGCAAACAAACGATGGCTAGTGGCAGAGCAGAAGAACTTGAAAAGCCTGATGATGGAAGAAGGGCGGTGGACAAAACTGTAACGGTACGTAGACACCAGAAGTTCCTTGCTGTAAGTTTTCATGTAATGAATGGAAATGAAAATGGAAAAATTGTCTCCTGCCCCTTCTCTTTCTGAACCGAAAAAATGATCCGATCCGTGACTCGTGATCCGCAATGTGATCCGAACCGTGAGTTTTGTGATCCGTTACACCACTAGAGCTTGCTAGCACGTGTTAGCATATGAATGTTAACAAACACAGGTAGAAGTTACCGAAATGTGTATGAGTACACTGCTGAATCACTATTGAATCATCCGCTGCATTAATTGGGACATCGTGCCATTCGACTTGATTTTAATGCCTAGATCAGAAGGCGCTAAGGTGTCCCAGTGCCTTAAATGATGGTTGCGCAGGCCTGGTTTTTGACAGGGATTTGCTGTGTGAAAAGGAGACATCAGTAGCCAGCTGGGGCCATTAACTACCCTCCTCGTGACCTCGCGCCGGCTCAGCATGCAGTGCAGGAGGCTATTCCCCGGTGCAAATTCAAAATAAATGCGGAGATCTAAAACCGACCAGAGTGGTTCTTTTTTGTGTGTGTGTGTGTGTGTGTGTGTGTGTGCATGTGCGTACACATCAATGTGCGTTCTTATAAAATGCAATGGTATGTTTTATGGAAAAATATATATATATATATATTTATGTCAAAGATGAACCACATTCTCTTTCTTTCTTCTTTCACAATGTAAAAAAAAAATCAGTCTTCAGACGTCTTCAGCACGCCACAAGATTAATTTTTTCTTTTATATTGATAAAAGTAAAGAAAAAAGAGCATTGCTTTATGCAACTTAAAGGGTTGTTTGTTTGGTTTTAACTACTTTTTGACCACTCAGATTTATCTTGCAGCCCACTTGTTGGTTCCCGACCCTTACTTCGGTTGGGAGGCACTGACATTAGGCAACAAAGTAATGTTAAAAAAAAACCCAAACAAACCCGCCAAAAAAAAAGGTCAATAAACATACGCTAAACAGGAACAAGTTACGTTTAAATAAGTTAACACAAAATCCAACAATAGAAATTAAAAGAAAAAAAGACAACTCAAGTCAAATCAAGTATAATGCAAAACACATGACTATCAACTTTCATGGCTTCGGACTATAAGCAATGAATTAAATATCTCAACATGCCAGTTTCCTCAGTGCTGAATGGCATTCATTTACAGCGCGTCATCAAAGACCTGTGCGTTGAACTGTGATGAGGTTTATCAGCCTTTCAGCTCCCATTAGGGCAAACAGGCTCCATTTTCCTCCCCTGTGTAGGATAGATCATATGTGTCTATGTCTAAGGTTTGGCTAAAAGCCACCGTCCGTGATCACTGAGACTGCGATTCGGCCACCCGGCCTCTAAGCTCCCTGGAATGACAATATTAAGGTGAACCCTGATCCAGGAATCCAGCTTTTATCCCCACTATCTCTGTTGAACCAGAGAGCGAACGCGACACGAAGAGAAAGATGGGATTTCTTTTTAATACTTCTTTCTCTGCACACATCTATTTTTCACAGTCATGGTCTGTATACCATAATCCTCTCTCTGTTCTCTCTCTCTCGCTCTCTTTCACTGTCCGTCCTTTTGATTCTTGATGTCAAGAAAGACAGAATAAGAGAGAACAGCGAGGGATAAGGGAGGCAGGTAAACTGTAGCAGCAGCCGGGGCTCATTACGGTCGGCGACATCGAAAGAAACAGCGCAGTTCAGAAAGCAAAATGAAGGGGAAGGGAGAGTGGAGGTTAACGCGAAAGCGTTTGACAATGTAGCCGACAGTGAGGCTGGAGGAGACAAAGAAATGGGGAGGTAGGGGAAATAAGTGAAAGAAAAATTGGCAGAACCTGCCATTGTGTGTTCCAAATGATGAATGATTTATGGATACAAAGAGGCGTACGAGACCTTCATCGCCATGGTAACAATAATAAACACACGGTTAATGTTGGTGAAATAGTCAGTTTGGTTAGGTTTAGGCCCCAAAACTACTTGGTTATGTTTGGTACGTCAGTTCCGGAAGTTAACTTACGAGCGCAAGTTGAAATAAGTCAACGTTGACTTTTGGTTTCGCGCGGTTGAAAGTCCTGTGTCGATATGGCGAACAGCAGCTGCTCATGTACACGTCCAGCAGTTACGGAGCACCATTATCATTCATTTGGGGTCATGTTTCTGGCCACCTGATGAATTTCGTTCCAGTATTTACGCTCTTTTAGCTCTGTTTTTTGGTCCCTGCCAAGAGCCGCTAGTCGCTAACTTCAACTTTCTGCTGTTTGGTGCTGAGCAGGGAGTGTACGGTGCCTTTTTGGAGCTCGTCTTGCTATAAAACAGCTGAGAGTGAACCAAAACAGTGGCGTTCCGGGGAGGACAGGTAAACAATGAGAAGAAACTTGCTAAAAAGCTCTGTAAAGCCGAGGGGAGCTGCAGATGCAGGTGATTATTCGGTGTAGGTTCATTACAATGGGGGACCCCTTTCACGTGTCACATTGTGCTAAGTTGTCATTGTAAAAATGTTGATTAGAGCTGCTTTAATTTGCCCTAAAGTTGGGGCATTGCTAGAAACAGCTAAAAACAAGAATGGTCAAAATCGATACATCGGAACCTGAGCTATCCTGACTTTTAGTCTCTAATATGCATTTCACTATAAACTGTAATATAAGCTTTTTCTTAAAGATGTATCATCTCCAAGCCCAAACTGACTACCCTGACGGCAACTTTTTCACAGACTTCATACAGTCCCGTCAAGACCTACAGAAGACACTATACAACTGTTGCCACAGGCTGAATAGAACCGAGTAAACTGATTTTAAAAAGGTGGGATACGCGGTTGTGGAGAAATCCAATACCATCATATAGAGCGTCTTGGCCAGCTTGAAAGCAAGCTGAATACCCATGGGCAAGCCATTTAACGTTACCTGGCACACAAATCATGGCTGGAATAGTGTTGTGTTGCCCGGTCCGAGCCACCTGAATTTGACAAAAAGGCGTGTGGGCTATTGGATTAGAATTGCACACCCCACCTTTAATGAATGAAATGACTTAATGATTTGTGCGTTAGTTTGACTCGTATCCCCCCCCATGACACCTGCTGAGCTATAAAGATACAGAAAAATAATAAGAATGAAAATGATTGATCAGCTATAAGCCATTTCCAGTAGCACAGTGACTGGTTCGTATGTGATGTTTAGTAAAAAACAAAGACCGTATGCTCAAACCACGGTATACTCCTCCCACTCTTCCCCGCCCTACAGTCTGTGGCTGTCTGCGCAAAACAAATGGTGCAAAAGCGGCCTCCAAATATTTACAGTGTCTCAGCAGCGCTCCATCTATATCTGCTCCCTCCATACAACAACCCCGCAGACAACGGCACGCCGAGGGCAACCAGCTGGGGAATATGCTGATGAGGCACAAAGCATTTCTCACCGGAAATAATGAACACGGACTCACAGGATATTCACTCATTCAACCTTAATTTAGACAGCACTGGGGACAAACACAGCGCACGCTCCCATTTTCAGGTGTGCCCTGTTTGCATGGTTAAAAAGTGGGGATCGGCGGCAAAATGGCCTTCGGCGAATGTAGTCCCGTGTGTATAAAAGACCCAAAAAAATAACAGAAATATGACGTTTACCAATGTAGATCTTTTTACAAGAAACGAGAGTTGCGGTGACGTTTTGCAACACATAAATGGAAGCCTTCTATGTCAGTCAATCATGTCACAGCAGATGTTCTGTTTTTAACACCTTGACATGTCATCATCGTCGTCATGAAGTTAGTCTAAGCACAACTGATACAAATCTTTCCACTGATACCATTAAAACATGACATTTTGCAAGCTGCAAAGACACAAGATACTATATGCCAGGAAATTTCACATTGCACCTTAAAATATAATTTTAAGGATAAAGGGATATAGAAAAGTCACTAGGCTGTGCCTTGTTAAGAGGCGAAGAAAGCAATGAAATGGGAAGAAAATGCTTGGGGGGACGGTGGCAAACATTGTCAAGTTAGTCCATCGTAAATTGGATGCAACTGATTTTGCGGTTTTCTCGTTTGTCACTGCAAGTGACCCCTTTCGTACTGTGCACGCTCATTGAGAACATAAGCGTATGGATTATTGCAGCTTTAAAAACGCCAGATATTCCCCAGTTGGGTGAGACCGAAACGCATCTAAAGGAGAGTGAGTATTGGACTTACCAATGCCAGAAACACAATTCCAGATGCTAATGTTGCGCTGTGGTTGATAGATGTGTAAAAGGCCAATAGCAA
The DNA here is from genome assembly GCA_011952105.1 of Coreoperca whiteheadi. Lineage (NCBI taxonomy): Eukaryota > Metazoa > Chordata > Actinopteri > Centrarchiformes > Sinipercidae > Coreoperca > Coreoperca whiteheadi. The sequence continues at coordinate 27,895,232 of CM022489.1, forward strand.
AGTTTGCCATATCAACTTATAACAAGGTGATATATGTCAGTGTCGTGCAAAGGGCAAGGGACAGTTCCCAGAGACTTCCCTATAAACGTGTGTCTAGAGGACGGTTACAGACACACAAATACACACAACGCGAAAAGAGGAAGTCTCTGACCCGTCTTCCCTTTGTAAAAAAATCCACTAACTAATTCAGCTACAAAGATAGCTGCTGTGCATAGCCGTGTGTACACGTGTTTGTGTGTGGCCACATTTGCATTTGAAAAGGCACTACTTATCTTCAGTAAATAAACCGACGGCACAGAAGTAAAATGTCCATTTAAATAATAAAACCAGAGAGAGAGAGAGAGAGAGAGAGAGAGAGAGAGAGCGAGAGAGAGAGAGGGATAAGGCCCCCAGCACACACCTACAGAGAGTGGCAAATGTGTGTGTGTGTGTCGGTGTGTGTTGAGGGTATTTACTAAACCTCAATCAGATCGTCATCATTCATGCTATGCCGTCACGATCTTTGCAGCTGATGGGCGAAGCAATAAACTGGTGGTGGTGCGCTCGTGAGGAACTCATCAGGAATAATTGAATAACACAGAATATGTAAAGATGGAAAAGATACAACTCAAGCTAAATCAATGCTCTGTTAGTCATTCTACATACCGGCTGTTACACACACACACACACACACACACACACACACACAGCGGGTGCTGGTTAACATAGCATGTGACAGGCTGTAAGTCAGAGGTGCCTATTACTGTAAATATTTTATGGTAAATGCTGTATGCCCCCACCCACCCCTGCACCCCCACCCGCCGCCAGACACCAGCTAATATTTCAAACACTAATGTGTAGCAACACCTCAGTGTTTAAACACAGCCTCTCTCTTCCTCCATCCCTTCATCCGTCCATTCAGTCACCCGTCCATCACTTTCCAGTCTCCACATTCATCTCTCATCGCCGCTTCCTTGTCTATCAGATCTCGTCTCTCCTCTTCCTCTCCATTCCCTCCCTCGCTCCCTCCCTCCCTCGCTCCCTCCTCCCGGTACAAATCAAATTAAGCTGTCAACTTCAAAAATGGAACGTGCCGCCATTCAAATTTCTTGTTCTGCACAAACACAAACGTGTTAATTTGTGTCACTGGCCTAACAGAATTGCCTGTTAGGGCGAGCTGGTACAGATTACCTCCTTCTGCCGGGCTGAAGGCGGTGAGGGAGGGAGCAGGATTTCGCTCTGTGTGGGTGTGGATGTGATTAAACTCGCGCTATCCCAGCCTTGTGGAATGAATACATAATAGCCCGTAATTAGGAAAATGTAAGAAATGATTGGGCCTTGAGTGCTGCAATATTATCAAACGTTTTACTCGAGAATGCATAGAAAGTGACACTGAAATGTCAAAAGTGTGACGTGACAGACTGAACGAACAATCAAACTTCCTGACAAATGAACAAATGACTGAATAATTGGATGAAAAGAAACAAGACCGAATTACGTGCTTTGTTTAAAATGGCTTTTTATGTACGTCGATGGAATAAAAAGTAAGATAATTAAATAACTGCAACTTACAAATTAGGTAGGGACCAGTTTAATTTGACCTGTCAACAGTACTAAGTAGAGTAGTTTTAAGTAGTTTTACCCATCAATGGGTAATGGACAAATGTCGTGCAAAAAACACAGTATCAAGTATCTACGCACATATGGAAGTACTAACTAGAAGGGTCTTCTTTTTGAGGCAAGTTTCTTAAAGATGTACTTAGTGTTCTCCCATACTCCCATAACGTTGCGGGACAAGAGCCAGATTTAGATAAGAATTGATGCGGCAGAGGCCCAGATATCCTGATTTTTAGTCCCTAGTATGAGCAAAGCTCCCAAAACAATGGATCCTACACTTCCCACAATGCAACAACACACATCTTTTCTTAGACTCTCCCTGCCTGGTAAAGGGCCACGTCAAAATCCCGCTCGCCGCGTTTGTGGTGCAGGAAATGTCTCCAAGTCCAAACTGAGATGGCTCCGATGACATCATCAAAAGGTTATTTTGAGCCAAATCCTGTTTCTTTCTTAGTTTAAAGACCCAACAAAGCTTCTCCGAACCCATACAACTGTTTTCGAGCGCTAAGTAACCTTTCCGACGACGTAAACTCCTCTTCACGCTTGATGTTGATGGGCTGGCTCCTGAAGCCTGACTTTTGGTCAAGAGAACCTCAGCTGTGTGGGAGACCCCCCCTCCACTGTTCTCAAAGATTTCAAAGTGTGAAAGATGACATACCTAAAACAAGTATGCAATAAAACAAAAGTCTACTTCCCATCTGGACAGGCATTACAAGGCTATGTGCATTATGCCTTACAGTAGCTTTTTTCTGCCAAGTGCATTCACTTTCATACTTGGGCGCTTTGGACAGAATTGTCGGCCAGGTAAATAAATGTAGATGCAAAAGAGTGCACTCGTTTACTTCCTTGACGTGAACAACGTTTGTGGTTGCCAGGTCGCAGTGAAAAAATACAGTGTGGTATCTGCGGGAAGTTTAACTGACACAGCTTTACCCGTCCGTCAACGCAAGGAAGGACTTCTCCTTTATTGCTGACTTTATTTTTTTTTTTTCTCGGTATGATAACTTTGAGGGTTGGGGAAAGATCAATAAGATCCGGGTACGATGGCATATGGCCCCCAAGACACAGTAGCAGGTGTCAAATGCGGATAATGGAGTTGTAATGGCAGGTTAAAATAAATAAACAAAGTAAAAAAGCAGACGCGTGTAACGGAAGACTGCTTTTCAGCATATTTTGTGCTGTGAGGAATAGAAGCCAATGGCCACATGTAAGGACACTTTAAAAAAAATTTCAAAATCACAATACATTATGGTGTGCCTGTGAAAAAGGTTGACAGCTGTGTAAAGTATAACCGACTTGTGGTAAATAGGTTACGGCAACATTGTGATTACACGTGTGGGGCAAGTATTTAGAAAAGAGAAACCTTCAACATACATGCATTAGGGGAGTATATACAGGATGCATTATATTCTAAAAGTACATGACCAAGACCCAAGACACTGGGTGCACTATTTGGCACTTGAAAAAGAAAAAAAAAAATCACAGCCTTTGCACAACAATCATGAAATATTACAGAAACACAGTCTGAATAATACAGGATTGTTGAATGGCAGTGCAGCACAACCCTTGAAACATTAAGGCGTTTGAGAGGACAATAAAAGTACAGAGCTGCAATTACAAGAAAAACCCACTTGGTACATTTTTCTGATTGTAATAATGGCTTCAAGTAAGTGAAAAAAAAAAACAACAAAAAAAAACGCATAGTAGAGAGACAAAAGAGACAAACCTCGGCGGGACGAGAAGAGGTGAGGCGGTGCCACTTTACCACCGGATGGGAGGGGCGGTGTGGGAGGGAGGCCCACTTCCGCAGGGGTGGCAGGAGAGATAAAGGGAGGCAGGTAGGAAGAGGGCACTTTGCATGAAAAGTGGCATTTCAGAAAAACATGAATCCTGCATCGGAAGTGAGGTCAAAGATAGCTCTGACACGTTCAGCCCTGTAGATGGGTAATAAAATAAAGATGGAGGCCCAAAGATGGACAGAGGAAGAGGACGGAGAGAGAGCTAATGAAAGAATAATGCAGCCACTTTAAGATCAAAAGGCTTTGGCGAAGTTGGCGGGGAAGAGTTAGAGAGACGCCGCAGTTGCAAACAGCACACTCTTTGAGGTGCCATGAGGTGCGTTTACTTTTAATTGCGTAATGGAACGGCCCGGAATATTTGCGGGACACGCTAAAACGTGGCGGGACGGCAGCCCAAGCGGAGAAGGGCCACGCAGTCGGAGGAGCCGCCATAAACTACTGGTCATGCCAAATATGGCCCCTGTGTTGACGACAGCTTTTTTAAATACGTCGACTTCAGGTTGGGGAAAAAAAAAAAAAGGCTACCAGGTTTGCCTAGTCGGCTTACCGTGACGCTAACACCACGTCAATACAATGGGGAATCCCACAGAAATTGTGGTAAGGCTAGCGAGAGTTAGCAACAAGCATAAAATAAACTATGGATATGGAAAAAAAAAAAAAAAAAAGATTTCAGAACATACTTACATATGAGGAACATACACTGGATAAATACTAGTTGTAGTACCCCCAGACTGAATGTGTTCACACCCTGATAAGAATAATATTCCAATTCCCTAATAAACACTGAATACTTGACTCCTCATATATAAGCACAAAGTATTGTCAGCTACCATCCCAACGCATCCCTATCGGCACCGCTCTTCAAAACCCCATATAGGTCAGACTCTTAACAGCATGTTGCTGAGATCTTGGGGAGGTGGCTCTCAGATATGCATGTCTTTTATAAGAGCAGCGTAAGCCGCTTAGTGCTTTTACGGTGAAGGCACTGCGATGGCTCCCGAGCCATGGAGCGGTGCATCGGCAGCCACTCTGCTCTCTCACATCAGACAGGAGAAGACGCGGAACATGTTATCCAAGTTTATCGTAATATAAGCTGAACGATGAACTCGGTGAAAAGGTGGGAAGCGAGAGGGGAGGAGGAGGAGGAGGAGGAGGAGAGGAAAAATAAATAAAAAAAAGACAAAAAAAAATATCAAGTGAGACTGAAGTTGCCCTCTGTGGTTTCTCTCTGCATCAGCCAAGAGACGTGCAACTCATGTGCATTAATGCTGTCTGAATACGCGCTGTTGAAAAGGTACTGAGTTACTGATAGAAGTAGAATCTTGAGGGATTTGGACTTTATGCATCTTTTTACTGACCACAACAACGGGCAATATTGAACTTTTTACTCCACTTCATTTATTTGTTGGCCGCAGTTACTTTGCAGACAAGACTTTATGTACAAAACAAATGATCAGGATATGAGTTGCTATACTGTAGATGTCAAGACTCCATGACACTATATCAAGCAGGGCTATTCAATTGGGATGTAGATGGGCCAGACATTTTCAGCTGCCTATGTTTAGCTGCGTGGTGTCTCAGAATATTATATATTTATATTCCTTTAGTTTGTAAGCGTCCACCGATAAAAAGAACCCAAACGGTTTTTCATAAAAATGATTCGAAGTCCATTGCTCACTGTTAAACCAAGACCGCAATATGATTGGCGGTTACGCTACATCCGCAAAACATCCTGCCCGATCGGTACTGGAAGCGAGATGATTCAGTCGCAGCGACGTGTCAGTCACAAGGTAGCGCCGCCCTAAAGCGTACCCTGCCTTATCGTCTATTTTACTCTAAATGTGACCATAATTTACAAAATGAACACCGTGCTGTATTGTAAAAAAGCCTCGAGGAGACCGTGAACTCATTAGGAAGCCGTTTACTGAGGTAATAAATCAACAAGTTGAGCCATTTTCTCACAGACGTCTATACCAATCAGACTTCTTTTTGAAACCAGTGCAGTCGCCCCCTGCTGGTCATTAGAAAGGGTGCAGGTTTAAGGCACTGGCTTCGCTTTTCAGCCGCTTGCTACGTCCACACACCATAAAGAGGCGAAGTCCCTCCCCTTCCGGTGACCCCAATGGGACCGTATTTCGGAAAAAAGTATGTAATGTAGTCAACGGCAAGAGACAAATAATACCTTTGAACCCATTAATATATCCTGTGAATAATAGTGCCCCCCCAGTAAATATATGAGTTATATGAACAATATCTCCCAAAGCAACACGGCAAAAGATCAACATTTTACGCAAAATCCGTTTTTCTCCTTGCGTTAAAGTCTCTCTCCATGTCTCTCCGTCTGTGGCGCGCTCTCTCTCAGCCTGTCACCCTTTCCTTCCCTAATGAGGCCCCGGCCACCCAGGAAGTGATGATGCTGTGAGGCCGCCTGTTGCCTCCAGTCATAAACAGGCTGGTTGGAAATGTCAGCCCGCCTCTTGCACTATCTGAGCTCTGCACACACATATATGCATGTGCAAACCCCCCCCCCAGA
>CM022489.1:27915669-27974908 GCA_011952105.1 Coreoperca whiteheadi
GGAAGGGCGTTTTCTTGAGGTTTTCTTTAATACACATCGGGTGTGGAAAAGGGGGGGGGGGGGGGGGCGGGGGGTGTCACACTAGCTGACAGCGAACTTGCCTCAACCAAGGGGAAAGACCACAGAAAGCCGCGGTTGAGGGAATACCACAGCCATGACAATAAATGATGGCTCCAATGAAAAATGGATGGCGCTTTGGCCCGGGAGTTGCTACACTGTACAATCACATGGTCCAAATTCATTTCGTGACATTTGTACCACACCCTGCTCAGTGTGTGTGTGTGTGTGTTGGTGTGCATCTGTGCTGTCTTTAAAAAGGTCTTGAAGGTCACTGACTGCAGTGATTTGGCCAGTCAGTTACACCCAATGCAGTCTAATGCAATAAATTGTACCTTTGTGGAGGTTATAATGTTCGGTATTGTTGCGTTGACACTGACAGGAGTTTCTATAAATTTTTCCACCCCGTTTATTTGAATAAGCGTAGGCTGAATAACACCCTTTCTGTATAATGCAATACGATTCAACAGCACCAGAAACTACATCCTCCGAAATGATACACTTGCATCAAGGTATACCTTTTGATGTGTCACAGTAGAAAAATCTGAGTTGTAAATATTAAACTCAGTGTTAGCTGAATTCCATTTAGCTACTTTGGTTTCAGCATCCTGGCACTGCGCATGCTGGATCATTGTCGCTTTCCCTCGGCCTTCCCAGTCCAATCTCAACTCAGGGAGCTCCTGGAGCGAAATGATCGACACCAAATGAAGGGATGTCTTTAGGAAGAATACTGTGCATCCCTCCAGTAGCGTTCCGCACCCTTGGAGAATCTATGAAAAGCAGCACTGAAGCTGCACCGGAGGCTCGTGCTGGAACGGCACCTACACCGCATGTCGGGTTTCACTTTCGTTTGGATGTTTAAATGTCATTTTTGAAAAGGAGCCGAGGCGGCCGCGTGCAACTGCAGCAAACCTTTACTTCGCTCTAAGCAAGTCTGATAAAAGAGGTGAATAGGTTTCAGTTTAAGGTTGTTAGATTCACTGCATTTTGAAGGAGGTAAGCCAATGAAATCTTCACTGAATTGCCATACAACTGTCAAGCTCATGAATACCAATCAGGTGACTTCATAGCTGTATACTTTTGTTTTATTTTTTATGACTCCTGACGGATTTCGGGAACTGGAACACAGACCTTTGGTGCATTTCTGAGTATCTTAGCCTAATGACATAGTCCTGGTGAGGAGCATGAGGGCTCAAAACAGAATTGAATTAGAATTAGACTGACGTATTATGCCCAAACAGTTCAAGCCCAGCACCAAATTCTGTCTCTGCAAACTGATATTGTTATTTTAAACCATGGCGACGGAATATACTCACTTTGGATTGTTTTGGATTTGATTGTTTCTTTGGGTAAGTGGCCAGGGTACAGATATGCAGATCAACAGGTTGGACTTGGCTGGATGAACTGGGACAACGTTATGGCTGAAATCCATAAGTTTGATGGCGAAACCACAATTTCGCCATCAAACGACAGCAAATGCAACGTCGAGTGCCTTGCTGGTGCAAAGTCTCCCCTCCACCAGTGCCAGCGCTGGACAGTGGTCAGTTATGTTCATTTCCAGTTTCCATTTGAATGGAAAAAAAAAATCACAGTTTTAAATGCTTCTCAGTCGGTGATAATGGACCATAATAGGCCATCAATAACTTATAGTTATCATTGAGTTACTATCTGTGTTGACCTGTCAACCATTTTTGATAGCAGGTTCCAGGTTTGCATTTCAATTTAAGGAAGTGAGGTGACTGTTTTGCAACATCTAGAACATCTCCTTCAAGTATGCAGTATTTAGGGAGCGGCAGTGCTCCTGTGATGAACACGCAAGCAAACGCAACGTGTTAAACATTAACATGCACAAAAGCCACGGTAAATTATCGACGAGCCCACGAACGCAAATTGTCTTAAAGTGTGCGCTGAAAATAAAGTTGATGTATTCTGTTTCTTTAGATGCATCGCCCATCTTTGTTGAGTTCATACAGAAAGAAAAAAACAAAACAAAAAAAGAATCTGCTGACGGAGTTGACTACAATATCTCGCTTCTGTTTTCTTGTCAGAATGTTGATGGGAGGTGAGAAGAGAGGAGACACAAATGGAAAGGAAAGGCAGTGTCTATTAGTCTAGAATCCTGCAACATGAACTCTTTCAGGAGATAACATGAAATCGAAATCGGGAGACTGCAGCGCTGCCTCCTTTTCAAATGAAATGTTCTTGATATGTGTGGTGTGTGCGCTTGTGTGTGTGCCTTCAGACAAAAGGTTAATTGGGTGGCTGCTGTTGTCCCAGAGACAGAGACAACAGGATTTGTAATAGCTGTGACATTCCTGCCTGCTCCCCTGCACACTCCAGGCAATGGTGTGAGAGAGTGCGCTGTGTGGGTGGATATGGGGGAAGGTGGTGGTGGTGGGGGGGGGTTGTGTTTTGACGTCCCTATATAAAGTCTACTTTGTTTTCAGTTGGAGAGAAAGTCAAACAGAAAAAGGAAAAAGTTAGAGGATTCTGCAGTGTTTCCATTAGGTCCACGTTGAAGTGCCATGTTCTGAAACACTTGGTCGTGCAGTATAGACCAGCTGATGGACTGTAAACTACTGCCCCTGTTTATACTAGCGGGGGCATTGGGAGATTTCTGTTCAACTGCTCACAGTAATAAAAACACATATGAGATATGTCAGGGAAATAGAAATGGGGAAATTTAGAATATAATAAAAAGATTCGGATTCGGGAATAGGATTGTGGGCCAACAAACTGAGCTTTTATTTGGGGCATTTGCTCACCGGAGTTTTGAATTGCATCCCTACACGAAGCCAGAGCAACAGTCTGAGTCAACCAAAAATGCACAACAGGTAAGAAAGATGTCCCACATCTGAAATTAGCTCTCGAAGCTCTCATGCTGGAGGAAAGTGTGCAGTGATGTTCAATATTTCAACACACACACACACACGCAAACACACACACACGCGCAAACACGCGTCAATCTTGAGGGCTCAGGTGATGTGAGTGCAGGTGTCGTGAGCCATCAGCTCACTGAGTGCACTACAAGATAGCCAGATATAGACTCACACACACACACACACACACACACACACACACACACACGCATGAATGTTGCATTGGTGTGAACAGACTAGAGAAGGCTCCGAGCTAAAATGAGTCTGTGCTCATCTAATAATGATGCTGCCTGAGAAAACCAGACCTTATAGAGGCTTTCATCACTGCACATGTATAATCCATACAGACAGGGAGAAGAGCGGGACGGAGTGACAAAGAGGTAAGAGAGTGAAAAAAAAAAAAAAAAAAAGGAAGAAAAATATACAGTTTCTACTCTCGCCACAAAAATATGGAAACGTACACAGGACTCTATTCAAATGATGACATAAACTTGAAAATGAAAAAGTAATTCCACAATAGCATTATTGTTTTCCACACATGTATGTATTATTTGAGTAAAACCTGAAAGGAAAACAATAATCCAATTTCTATTTTCACATACATACATACATATATATATATATGGGCATTCTATGACTATGTAAATGAAAATGGATAAGGTGTCTGACATTTAACTTTCAAAGTGGTAGCCCTGCTGGACAGTGGACAATATTCAAACGTTTATTAAACTTTGAAAATGAAATATATAAACAATGTATGCGTCCAGTTTAAAAAAAACAAACAAAAACCTTGAGTAAAGTTATAAAAGTTGTGAAATCTAATTCTTGTCACATTTTCGGTCTCAAAAACAGTAAATCCATCACATTCAGCGACGTGTTTCTAGTTTCACCAAAATCAGTGAATACAAGCAGACATGAGCAAAGCAGCAGATGTTCAAGCAAGTGACGTCCTAACTGTTGACGAGAGCAGTGACAGATTACATTTTCATGTTGACGCCAGAAGAATGATCGTTTACATTACATTTTCAAATCTAAATTAACATTTGAATATTGTCCACTGTACAGCGGGTTCAAACCTAACATGAAACGCCAAACAGCTTTTCGACTTTTTCAGCTTTCATTTTAATATAGTAACAGAATTCCTATACAGGTATGTGAAAACGAAAATGTTTTACTCAAATAACACGTACATGTATAAAAAATTATAATGCTATTGTGGAATTACATTTTCCAGTTTACATTATCATTTGAATATAGTACTCTATATGCTTCCATACTATTTTCAAACACACATTCTGTTGCTAAATGCTATTTGAGCCATTTTATATAATTAAGTAGCAATGTACAGTCATTAATATAGCATCCCTAATAATAATAATATAATAATAAACAGCATATAATTTGATCTGCTTACATCTATTAGTCAATTATACAGGTGATCAGAGGTTTTTCCTGCCTGCATTAAGTTCTAGAAAGCATAACAGATTCCCACAATGCCGTGAACTTTGCTTTATATATATTTATTTTTTGTTTGTTTTTTTTCCAATTTTTTTTGGCTTTTTGCCTTTTTTTTGATAGGACTCAGCCCCGATAACATGGGCCGTTTGCTCTACCAGGTGAGCTACCGGGTGCGTTGCTTTTGAATGGACTGAAGAGAAGTGATTTGCTTGAAATACTGTCAAAGGGGAATGATGCAGCGTGCAGGTTGAGGGTCCCACACAGGCTGGCAAAAACATCTGTAGGCTACTTTGCGGTAGCCTTGTTAGCATGACTACTTGGACTTTACTACAATCGGTGGGGCATTGGACAACGTTGCTAGCACAAGCTACATTAGCATTCATTTAGAGTCTTGTTTGCTCAGTCTCCGTTTGCCTGATGTATGTCCAATGTTCGCTCTCCTTGTAGCTCTGTCCTGGTTTCCACCAACTCCTGAGGGAAATATCTGGCTGTTTAGCAACTAAAATCCGACTCTAACATGTTCACCAGCTAGTCGCTACCTTTGTCTACTGTCTGGTGCTGGGCAGCTCATTGCTGTGATCGTATTTTTAGTACGTCGATATGTTATATAATCTACGTCACTTGTAATTTTCTTGTAGTTTCCAGCCTAGCAAAAAGACTTCGTCTAACTCTGTTCTTAATCTGATAACGAGGAGGCCCAAACAAACGTTTGAGGCATACAAAATGCCGTGTCAGCACATAACTTCCATTGCTTAGAAATAACTTGGCATGATGTGCGTACAAAGAGAATTTAGAGGTGGTCCAAGTTAATCTGGCTTCATCTTTCATTATAGATATTTATAAGTATACTTGTGCTCTGTTCTGTTGTTTTTAATTAGAAGCCATGCAACGTTTTATGTAATACTGCTCCGTGAGGAATATATTTGTACCAATAACAACTACTTCCAGCTGCTCTTTGTCCTTCTTCCATTTTTCTTGGAGCTGATGAGAAATGTAATGAGTCCAGCCCGACTACGGTGTATGGTAATGTGCATTGGAATGGTGTGCAAAAACAATTTGCAAGAAGTTGCTTTGAAATTCCTGTGCTAATGGATGACATTTTAACTTCCCTTGCTGTAGCAAAATCCTTTACAAATGGCAAAATCAAACCATGGATTGTAAAAGCATGGCATTAAGAGAAATGGAAAATGTAGTAAAGGAATACAGGCTGTTTTTAAAAGTAGGCTGATGATTTTATAAGGATTCCTAACACCCCCCGCCCCCCGCAGAGGATGCTTGTTAATTTTCCACTCATGAAAACCATGTTCCTTACAAGAATTTGAGTGTTAGTGAGTCTTTTTTTTTTTGAGATGAATGCACGTGGCATGTGCAAAACGTCAAGTGTGACGGGCACACCATGCAACAATGAACCAACTGAAAATGCAGCAATGTGGTAATAATGGGAAAGATTTGAAAAGCGCGTGCAGGGGTACAGGAGAGTCTGGGCTATGAAGTGGCATCATCTTAGTAGGAAGCATCATTTGTTGTAACATTGAGGTGCAATGTTGGGATGTTGGATTGTCGACGCCGTGGTACGTGGGCATCCTCCCGGCGAATGTGTGGGCAGCGTGATCCTTCACTTCAGGCGCGAAGTCCTGGGATTTCGCTCGATACAGGAACTGTCCGTTTACTGTATTACTTATTATCGAACGATTGTGGATTTTCTGAAGACGTGTGATCCTGCTGCAGGGAGACCGAGCGAGACAGCCGAGGTTAAAGTGTGTGTGTGTGTGCTACGGGGGGGGGGGGAATGGTTGCTCACGCTATGCTCACCTCACTCACACACACACACACACACACACACACGTTCATGGCCTCTGGCTGAGAGTTGACATGTCGAAGTCCTTCCAGGTCAGTAACTGCAAGTCTCCCGAAACACATGCACACTTTTTTTTTTTTTTGCTGTCCTCCTTCCACCTTTGTCTTCCGTCCATTCCAGTACCCAACCCCCCACCCCACCCCACACACACACACACACACAACCAACCACCAGCTTCTCTGGCCTGCCTTCCTCTCTTCTCTCTCTCTGCTCTATCTGGTCATTCGACACCGCAAACCTGACATTATAAGGACACATTGAAACGAATCCTCGTCAGCAGCTCATACACTTTGCATCAGCGTGATGCTGCGTCCTCTTCCCGCTAACGTACATTTCTTAAAAACAGCGAATGGATGCTCATGCAAGCGGCAGTTCATTTTGAGACGCTTCTCCCTCGGCCACAACTCATTACTCCCCATGCCTGTTATTCCTCTCTGCTCGGTGACTCGGAGAAGCTGAAGGCGCCCGATCACCTTTGCGACGCCGTGACTGTTGTGACAACCCAGCGGCGCAGCGGCCAGCCTACCGCAGAGGCCGGTCAGCCTTTTAACACCGTCGTCGACTGCTACTAGAAATGCAATTGAAGTGCTTAGTTAATACAATGCTGATAGGTGTAGACGTCTTTCTGATAATGCCCAGTAGGCCTGTGTTAAAGCGTGATCCTGTTCATGCTATACACTAACGCAGCATTTCATCACAATGACTTGAAGTCCCAGTGTTTTCTCGCCACGGTGGGAAGGCGTCTGAAGCAACATCGCGCTCACTGGCACCTGAACTCCAAAACCACCGAAACCACATGATAGGGATAATAATTCTGCGGAGTCCAAATGAAAACGTGGAAATGGCACGAGCGCTTGCTATGGCCGTCAGACAACCCGTGGGGCACTGATCGAACGGACAGTAAATGTGTAGTGAAACAAACAGGTGGACGATGCAACACACACACACACAAGCAGAGAGCAAATGACAAAATGTAAGCGCCACTCAGTCAGCGTTTAACTGCTGTCTTTTCTCTCTTTAATGGCTCTCTCCATATGACACTGATGGTTCTGCTTAATGAGGCCGCAGTGGCTCGGATATGGAGCGTCTGCTTATTTACGCCACGTGTGTCCATTCTCTGATGTGAACTCGTTCGATTTTTTTGTCCGTTATGACGTGTCCTGTGATTTTAGTTGCTGTACGGCTTGGCAAAGTCTCGGGAAAGGCCAGCCTGTCCACTCTTTGAGTTTACCTCCGTTTTTATCAACCTTTTAAAAAAATAAATAAATGACACCCAGTCCAAGGTACCAGCCCATTCTCATGCCCAGGGCGTCCCTCAGCGTTGTACACAGACATGTACGTCTGTGGGAGACGCGTAACCACACAGCAAAAAAAAAAAAAAAGTAAATAAAATAAGCTATCCAAATCTTGAAATTAAGTTGGTTTGGCCCCGTCACCAGTAACAGCGGATTCTCAGTGAATCCCAGTTGTCTCCGATGACAGTTTGTAAAACTACCCAGTGTAAAATGTTCGTGACCCTAAGCTCTCCATCAAGGTTGCTCCGCACTGAATTAAGCCAGCTCCTCTTGATCTCATCATTCTTCAGATGATTAAAGAAGGAGCTGTTTTGCAAATTCTCGCATCCAGGGAGTACGCATGACAGTAAAAAAACTGTTTAGCGGTCAGTTCAGTCTTTGTAACCTTTTTACAGAAATACGTTTCGAACATTTACAATGTGTTTTGGAACGAACCTCTGAATTTCCTTTACACGGACTCATGTCAAACAAAAATCAACATACATTCAGTGATTTTTGCTCATAAGTTAGCTGAAAGACTACAAAACAAACGAGTGTTTTATCAAGCGACTGCCTTGATAAAGCCAAGTTTGACGTTGGGAGTCATGATTCTGGCCGTTTGCCCTTACACATTAAATCCTCGTCAAGCATGGACATTTTTAAAACAGACTTGAAGACGTACTTATTCTATCGAGCTTATGGCATGCGATTGGGTCTGAAAACTGTGAGTGATTGATTGTAATATTTTTGGGGTGTTATGCTGTGACTTTACGTTGGTACGATTTCACATTCAATTGCTCTATATGTCAGTGAGTCAGTCAGACATTTTCTTCCGCTTGTTCCCGTTCGGTGACTGGAGCCTATCCCAGTGGCTTTGGGCCTTAGGCGGGGTACACCCTGGACAGTGGCCAACTTGTCGCAGGGCTGACACATAAGACAGACAACCACTTACACTCACATTCATCCACTAGGGGCAATTTGGAGTCATCAATTAACCTAAACATGCATGTCTTTGGACGGAGGGAGGAAGCCGGAGAACGCGGAGAAAACCCACGGTAACACGGGGAGGACACGCAGACTCCCCCCAGAGAGATCGTGTGACGTTGTTCTGGTCCGGGATTCGAACCCACGATCTTGCTCTATATGTGTTCTTTACAATTTTTTTATCAACTATGGACAGCACTTTCAAAGCGATTAAAATGGACCAAAGTTCTATATAAATAAAATTAGTTGAGTTGAGTTCTTTTAGCTCTGATTTGGTCCCCACCAACTCATAACAAAACTGCCTTGCTCTTAAACTGCAAGACGCTAGTGTACATGTAGCTTATTAACAATATACAATGGGAGGATATTGCACAGCCGTACTAGAAGTAAAAATAAGTATCACAAATTAAATTTAAAAAAGGGTGTAGTGCACAGTAGTTTAAGCACCGAATATTCCCAAATTATGTCCAGTATTGCAGAGATGTTCATGACTTAGCGTCATATCGACTAACACTTAGAGGGAGCAGTTCTAGAGTTTGATGGCCACAGGCAGGAATGACTTCCTGTGGCGCTCTGTGGTGCATTTTGGGAGGATGAGTCTTCAGCTGAAGATACTCCTTTGCTTGACCAAAGAAACACAATCAAAGAACGAAACACAGCAATGCTGTATTTGGTGAAGGTTAGTTTGCTAAAAGCCTTTCCTAAGGCTGTGTTAGTTCACATTTGAACACATCATTAATTGGGTCTCTATGACTGCACCGTGGAACTGTACAGAATCTGTCTTTGTCTTCTATCATGCTGTACAGTAAGCAAGTCCATCAGTCACCAAAGGCAAGACACTTAGCCTCAGTTTGACTTCGCAAACAGCCTCTGCCGCGCCTTAAGAGAAAACACGGTTTCTGGATAGCACTTAGACCAAAGGCATATCTCTCACACACACACACACACACACACACACACTCACGCAAACCCAGAGCCATCTTGTTCACACTATTCAGCAAGCTACTGCCGTCGGGAGGTATTTTTATGTGAACGTAGCTTATTTGGAGTTCAAGGAGGAGGCAGCAAAGGGAGCGGGAACTGGGAAGCAGGAAGAATAAAAGGGGCGAATAAAGAAACCTGAAGGAAAGGGGATGCAGAAGAGAGTGGAGGAGGAAGAGGAGACAGAGATGCAGGCTACCCAGATAAAGAGGTTTAATTGACTGTCACAGGGCCTTGTGGTTGTACCGCAACTACTAATAGCCAGCTAGGGGCTACCGCGGACACACAGAGAGGCTGGACTCTCCTCTCATTATCGCTACTACCCTCGAGCTTTCGCTCTCGTTTCCTCGCCGCCTCACACACACACACACACACACACTCTGCGTTTCAGCTCCATTTTAGTTTACTCGGTTCAACTCGCTGTGCTTTATTGGTCCAAATGTTAGATGAATCCCATTGTCAAAGCATCCCATAATGAACTGAAATCAAAAAAATAACTAGCGCACAGCAATAAGCTTGCAATATGTCTGCAAGCTTGTGTGTGCGTGTGTGCGGTACGAGACCTTTTAATGGTGGATCTAGGTTGCTGTGTATGAAATGCTGTGTGTGTATTGCGTCAGCGTTATTGGCTTCGTCGTTTTGTCTGTGTGTGTGTGTGTGTGTGTGTGTCACGCTCTCTATTTTCAGTTCAATTCACTGTGCTTTATTGGAATGAATGTTACATGAAAGGTATTGCCAAAGCAATTTAATAAAAATAACAGAAATTAATTAGTACATGAACATCTGCGGGTATTATGTTATTGTGTGTGTGTGTGTGTGTGTGTGTGTGTGTGTGTGTGTACTACAAAGGATCTCATAGCTACTGTAATCACTTATATTTGGGGTTAATATTTCTTAACAAAAGAAAAAAAAAAAACATCAGAAAACGTTTGGAATGAATAATAGAATGAATCCACTTCCTTCTCTCCTCGTTCTCACCTCCTCCTAATCCTAACTCACCACCCTCACCTTCATCGTCCTAATCCCCCCCCCACCCCTTCTCCTATCATGTCCCTCCTGCCCTGTACACTCTAATAGGCTATTGATTTTCCATCTGCTCACGAAGCAGCTCTACTTTTACCATTCACTCATGATATTAGCTGTCCATTAACGGCAGTAAGCAACTCTGCTTGCACGTCGGCACCTCGGCTCACAACATACTCTTACTTTTAACACACACACACACACACACACACACACACAAAGAGGTCAGCTGTATTAGTGTGCTCCATGCATGTTGACTTTTTGGTTTATACATCCCTTTCTAATTTTCGTTATAAGCGTTAGAGGGTAAAAGTGGTTATTTTCAACCTTACTCACATAATTGCCCAGTATTTTCCAATGATTGTGATTAATCGCAGGTCACAATTTCATCCCTTAACTTCTGTCTGGACCCTCAGTCCGAAACGCATCTTTTCCATGCAATAACACCAATAACACGCCACCTGCTGTTACGGACGTCAGCTTGGTCGCTTGTGAGTCGGGTGCGCATCTCTGCTTTCTTGTAAACAAACCTGATTCATACATCAGCTAATACAAGGAACAGCGGCAACAGTTACGTCTGTGTGGGAGCTGTGTGTCAACATTTACTATCAGCTGCTTTTCAGTTGCAACTGACCTACAGCCATTGGCGCTGCTCATTAGGGGCTCAGTAGGGGCTCATTTGCCATGGACACAGGGTGTGTTGCTTAAGTTCCAGACCAAATGTGCCCTGCTTGGATTTTATCGATGGCACCCCACAACCTCCACTGCCTTCTGCTGCTGTTGACTCTGCTTTTTATGGATTCTACCAGCTCACATGAGTGGTGCGATTGTTGGATATCGGGAAACTCTTGGAGCACCGTGTTGGCTGAGTGGTTTAAGGTGCTTGTTACATTAATGAATTAACTAATGGGAGTGTAACTAGCCTGAATTTTCAGCTGACATGATGTGAACAACCCCTGCACAGAATCAAAGTAGAAAGCTTCTTGAACTTTGTTGAACAGGTTCAAATGTTGGCAATGTATTTATAGTAACGCAAAAGCATTTTTTACGTAATCGGCCCATTTTCAGCAAGAAACATCACAGAGATATACTCATATGTGATTCACAAGGAGAATTGTAAAAGTATTTGCATCAGAACCAAGTCCTCGTCTTACTTGGTCTTCCTGAACAAGAACAGGGGGATTTGTGTTGTTAGCCCGTAATATCATTTTTAATATTCAGATTTTCAAAATTCTGGCAACAATCTGAGGTGATACTGCATTTGTATTATTGTCTGTGACTGCTGATGATTAGTTGCTCTGCTGATCATTAGTGTAGTTTATGGATCCAGCCGCATCTGCTGACGACATATGGCAAGTGGCTGTCCAGGGTGTCCACGACTGACACGTTTTTTGAAATTACAGTTGTCTCAACTATTTGTTAATGAGATTGCATTTGTATATTGTTAGTCACATTTCTGTGAGAGAAGTACGGCATCGACAGATGCTTTCTTAGTGTGGCTGGATCCGCTGTATTAGTCGAGAAATGAACACGTCTGGTTGCTATATATAAGTAGCACCCTGCAATATACAGCTAAAATATAGAGCCGAGGTAAGACCCTGAAGTGTGCCTTATCTTGATTCAAGACAGAGGATTGGGTATGTCTGCATAAATAGACATTATGAAATTATAATAAAAACATATGATTTCTGTGATGATTGCTGCTGTTAAAACTCAAGTGTCTCTACTCCACATCTGTAAACCTTTGAGGGGTGGAGATGTATTGTAGCAGCATACTTGCCGTGCATAAGGCCCCGATGCAAGGCGACAAAGAGCGTGGGTGAGACTGTAGGATGTTTGAAGGAGGCTAATCATAGTGTTGTAGGTTTGTACAGTCAGAGGTTGTTCTGGCCATCAATCAGTCTGTCTCCTCTGCCACTTACTGCCATTATCACTTTGTAATTAGAATTGTGCATCATGACAGTTCCTGCTGTGGGAATCTACAGTTAGAGCTGGACTGCAACTGATTTGGAGTCATTTTCGTCACCCGTCTTACCATTCTTTCCTTTTAATTTTGCTCCTTTGCTTACAGTTTCGTTCCCTTTTCCTTACTGTCCTGATTCTTTTTTTTTTTTCATTTCTCTGTTGTACCTTCCCCTTCTGTTCAATTTATTTTGCTTTCTTGTCTCGCATTTCCTTCTTTAAAAAAATAAAATGAAATGCACCCAGTAGGGGTTTTTGACAACCGGTAGTGCTATGGAGCAGTGTTTTAATGAGCTGTTTTTTATTCTATCTTGTGACGCTCATTGCAGAACCAGTGGGGCTAATTGAAGAAGCGGTTTTACAATATCTAAATTCAAGAAGACGACACTTTCACTGCAACACAATTGGGCAAGATTTTTAACGGACTGAATCATTTGGTGTAGTTATTTCTCTTGTGTTGTTTCTTATTCAGCCCTTCACTCACTTCACTGTGGTTGGCTGCAAGAATCAACACAAAAGTCTTCATCTACTAGTGGATTCACTTTATTTTTTATTGAAAATGTCCCCACAACAATTGTAAAACTCTTAAAATGTGAGCACTAACCATTTTGCTTCGGATTGTATTCTCAACCAGGGCCAGAAATGTTCATTTACAAACCAGCATTCGCTTCAAAACCGAAGCTCAAGGATGGATTGTTAACTTTACCAACTTTAAACTTGGAAGCTGTAGGTTTTGCCATTTTTATGTTGCTTTACTCTTTATTATGCAGGTTAGCCTGTTGAACGGGGCGTAAGCATGTTCTAGCATCTCTAGGCTACACGCTAGTCATGCACGGATCGCGGTTATATTCGTGGATCTGGAGGGCCGGGTCATAAAAATGACTCATGCCGAGGCGTACCGCTGGAACGACGGAACAGCGCACAGAACTCGGCGCATGCGAAACATGCTGTTGAGATACGCCGATCTCTCTCTCCGGGTTCGTTGATGAGAAGGGATCCACCTGAGACCTACCAGTGTCTTTCAAGCAGTATTTATTTCCACACAAACAAACAATACGGACATATGTGGGGAAACACACAACACAGATATGTCTGGAGACACAACCTACAGCGCTCACCATCTTAACGCCACGGCTCCCCCAGTTGTGTCCGAAGTTAAAGGCACAACGCAGTCGGTTATATATGTTAAAGCCACACCCTGTCCAACACTCTGTATATTGTATGGCTCTTTGTCTCCATACATTCCTGTTCACTTCTGACCTTGGTTTGACCTTTGCCCCACATCCTTTTCCTCTTTCCTATGCATGTAATTTCCATCAGGATACGGTTACTGTGACTGGTATACAATGGTTAACAAAAGAGACGCATAGTATATATGAGTAAAATACCTTTCTAAATAGGGTGTCTGTAGAAGCCTCCTAATTCCTATACAACATATCTTTTATTTATCGTACTTTTAGAATTTTAGGTTTATCATTTCCACAATGCCGAGCTACACCACTGCGCCTTCGTCCTCCCTTCCAGCGCAACTTGCCCCCTGGCTATCGGAACCACCAGGTGAAAACATTACTTTTAATGTGTTATTTTTGTCCGATGCTAATTTAGCGTGAGGTCAAGAATACAAACTCCCTTCAATATAATAATGACATGGAATCGGAAAATAGTGCTTCCCAAAAGGTTTTCACTGGTCAATGCCAACATTATCCACTTATCTGATGACACTGGCCCTCAATCATCATTATCAGCTATTCATTGCTGTATTTCTAAAATTCAATGTCTGCATTTATCCATTCTCGTGTGTGTGTCTGGTATGTTTCACATAGAAAGATCGTCGCCTTTGGTTTGTGTACCTTGCATCCTGTCACTTTACTTGGCCATTCCTTGTTTAACCTCTCGCTAACTGATTTCAAGTCCATTACCATACAAAGCTTATTTGTGCATTACCTCTTGCCTGATCAAGCGAAACTTCTTAGTGTAAAACAGAGCTTAATTTAACTACATGTTAAATAGTGGAGAATGGTAAATTGCTGCTGCTTCGTATTCACTAAGCGACATATTGAGGATGGGATAGAGAATGCAGGGAGAAACATGGAGGTATCCCATTTTAAAATGACTGACAGCCAGCCGCCCTAAGCATTAAAGCAAATCGTTAAAGAAAACACTCATACATCAGGACAACACACAAACGAATCACCTGGAAAGCCCGTGCCGCTCGACATCTTTTAAAAGCCAATACAGCCCACAGGAACCGGTAGAGGTGGAGAGAAATGTCAATGCGGGTGCGGGTCTCTAATTCTGAGAAAATAATTGGTTCGTTCTGGGTGTCAGGTGGATGATTTATGCGCAAGGCTACACGTGGTTACGCACACCTTTTGCCCCCCCCCCACTTCAGATGAATCCTGCGCCCTTGACTCAGCACATCTGCGTCTCATTTGCCCCGTTGTCAGCCCACACAAGTGGACAGTTGTTTTCTTATTGAATATGAATCCCTGTAATCAGATGCTCTAAAAATAAGGAGTTTTGCCCAATTTCCTGCCACGTTGCCTGGCGACATTGCCTCCTCTGTCTCTATCCCTGTCATCTAATTTCCCTTTGCTTTGTTCCTCCATTACCTGCTTGGCGCATCTGATCTCTCTACTGATGTTTAAAAAAAAATTAGAATAATCACACAATCCTGCCTGTCTTTCAAAACAGACAAAAGCAGCTCATTTACGATCCCATGGTTTACAGGCTTTCTAATTTTCAAGTTTTTTACCTCCGAGACGAGCCTCCTCAAAAAAACAAAAAACTAAATGTACTGTATGTAAGTTTTCAATCACAGTTGTGCGCCAATTGGAGCTTAGAATAAGAGAGACGCCTTCATGTAACCAGGACTGTCACCTACATGGCATTATCATCATCTACAATTCAAGTGAATAACATGCTTCATTGTAGTTTTTTAAATTATAAAAAAAAATTGTAGATTACTCATTAAATCTACAACATTCAACAACAGTTTGATGTTGATGTTAACATACAATAAATAAAAAAATATATATAGGTATGCTGACAACAGCTGGGTGAGAGTAGACTTCCAAACATTAAAAAACTAAATTAGGAATTGAGGTCCAAAAATCATTCTTCACCTTGGAAACACTAGTTGAGAAAACAATCTCACAAGGCCCATTGTGTACAGCGGTCACTCATTTAATTCTTTCTCATTAACTCAAGACTGTCACTTATTAGCATATTGCTGGCGGCCTGATTTCCTGATAGCGGATATGTTCCGGAGAAACCGTCGATCGCACATAATCACATAATCTTCATTTGCTCAGTGCAAAAAGAAGTGCTCGGGTTCCACCAAAGATGATCGGAACTCTTAAGGAACTCCTCCTTTCGTGGAGGTACTAAAAACTAAAATCTGTTGCGTCGCAGTCCAGGGGCTGGATCCCCCAAAGTCCAAATCTCAAGACCAGGTACATCAAAACAGCTCCAAAAGGTACTGTCCTGTCTCTGCCAAAGCTGTAAAGAAATAAAATTGAAGTTTACCAAAGCAGTCGCACTACCTGCTGCTGTTTGAATAGAGATTCAACATCATACCTGAAGCCTTATATTCTGCCTGGACTCCATTAAAGGGAGTTTCCCGTCCCTTGCCAGTAAGTATGTTACGAGTGGCATGGGCAAATGGAGTGCAGATATTGATCACTGGTAAACATTTCACATGGACTGGACCTGTGGGAAGCTGCTGTCGGGTTCAAACGACTCAAGTCAAGCATACACTAACAAACTAAATGTTCCTTCTCGTTTGTAATCTCAGGGACTATTCAAAGAGAATAGAAGTTTAAGGACGTCAGGGGGCTTGGCAAACATGCAACAGGGAAAGGACCATGATTTACACACAGGGCACGACAGCGCCAACTCAGCAACTGAAGACGAACCAACTTAAATACCCTCAGGGAGGGGAGAAAACGAGACACAGGTGGAAACATCACAGACAGGAAGCCAAACTAACAGACATACGAGGGAAAGGACCAATTTCAAAATAAAACAGGAACTAACGGAACGCCAACATAAAAGCCCTGACAAAGGATATACACATCACTCACATGGTACAGTTTTTGCCATCCTGTCTAAGGGAAACATCGCAACTGCTGCTTTCCCACGCTGCTTGCTTGTTTTATCATCGAAACGTACAATTAGTCGGCTGGCGCTCACAAGCTTTTAAATATTTGACTTTGCAAGCTGAGGAGCACTTGAATGCACCATTAGCCGGCTTTGTGAGCGGTGCCCTTCAGGGGATCCGGGTGCAGCGATTTAGCCATTGACTTTGTCACCGAGAGATACCTTTCAGCGTTTTTGAAGACCTCCGACTCAAACGCTTTGTTTCCTGGCAGGTGAGGCCCTCGTTGTGCCGAAACGAACGAGGCTCGGGCTTAAGTTTAGAATTAAGATTCTGTTAGTTGCTTTGGGACTGAATCCAGTCAGGTCCTTGCAAGCAGTGCACCACAAGCATGCATGTAAGTGTGTGTGTGTGTGTGTGCGCAAGAGGAAATTGCGCTGGCCTTTACGGAGCTGAGTTAATTGTCTGATTGGGCGTCTCGGCTCCCTCCTGGACGGCTGTAATTCACGGATCCCCCGGCATATGTGAGGCTGCTGCAACACATACTTGACCTTCTCAAATTACGGGGGCCAGATAGAGAGAAAGGCAGAGAGAGACGTCTGTGTGGGCATGTCTGTGCGTGTGTGCGTGCGTGTGTGTGTGTGTGTGTGTGTGTGTGTGTGTGCGCGCTGACAATTTGTTTAATAACTGGACAGCTGGGCCGACAGCTCTCTCTTTGGAGAGCTAAAAGCCTCTTTAATTTAGAGAGTTGGAGTGAGGGGGAAAAAGAGGCAAACAAACAGAGAACGAGTGAGACCGCAAAAAAAAGTGCCGGCTGCCCAGTGAGGAAGGAAATGAAATGAGACAGATGTTGATTTCCACTCCTAAGCCCAAATAAATAAATAAATGCATAGAAAAATACATAGAAATGACACATTAAAAACAGATTTAAGTCGGAATCCCCATCTAGTTCTCACACCGTACGGTTTACACAATTTTGTTATGTAAAATTCCTTTTTCGTTGTTCTGTGCTGAAATTGGAACACAGATAATACAAATTAATGTGTGTGTTTACCAGTGTGAACCAGAATATCTGTGTCTGGCCGTCCTCCAGTGCACTCACCGGGCTGAAAGCTTTCTGACGACACCTGCGCTCGCGTCGCCCGGCCACATCCCTTGCGCCCCTTTCCTCCAGCACGCGAGCTACACCCTCGGCCGTGGAAAAACCGCCCCTGCCCCCCCCCCCCCTTCAGGCGCGTTCGGTGTCCGTTTGAAAAGCAACGTTTGCTTCGGTCGGATGTGGCCGTAAGATGCAAAACTAGACGGGAGAAATAAAGTCGCACGGAAATGTTGCGCGGACCAATTCTTATGGGGAACATTTTCAGCCCTGCGAGGCTGGCATGAAAGGCGAGTTCCAGTTTCCTCATTCTGACTGACTGCACACCATTAGGGAACACAAATTGCTGTAAATAACTAGCTGGATTTATAGTAAGTCAGAGCCAAGAGGCTGCAAGTCACTTGTACGCGGTTGCTAGGCAGCAGTAGTTGAGTGTGACTCAGCTATGACTGTTCGCGTTATCATGTTGAAAGGAAGTACTTTGACGGCCTTTGGCTTATGTATTAGAGTGCTGGAATTGAAACCTTGCCACAGTGAAGCAAGGGATACAATGGGGATCACAGTCAACTGTCAATTATTTCTTAGTTCTTTGTTCTTGGTTTTTTAACATGTAGGTTTTTACGTGTAGTCAACATCCACACTTTTGGTTTTATTTGTCCAGGATCTGGGATACCTAAGGTTTCTAAACACCACCCCAGATATAATGGTGGTGAATGACGTCTTGCTTTTGGGTTCCTTGAAAAATGACATTTAAATTTTTTTTACAATGTTAAGAAGTTATGAAATCCAACATTTTAAAAAAATGCAGCAATTCAATTCACCTCCGATGCATTGAATGGCGGTGGCAGAATATATCTGGAAACTCAGCGCACAAAACCATCACTATCTAATGTAAATGTAAAGTACTTGTATAGCGCCTTTCTAGTCGTCCGACTACTCAAAGCTCTTTCACACTACATATCACATTTACCCAGACACACACATTGATACACTGATGGCAGGAGCTAACTGCCCATCAGTACAAATTAAACTAACCATTCACACACACTCACACACCGAAGGCGCAGCTTCGGGAGCAATTTGGGGTTCAGTATCTTGCTCAAGGATACTTTGACACATGGATGGGGGAAGCCGGGATCGAACCGCCGACCTTCCGATTGGTAGACAACCCGCTCTGCCACCAAGCCACAGCCGCCACATCTGCGTGGCTAAATTCCAGTGACGTTGACAAATTGTGCTTTTGTTTTATTTTCGTAATTATGTTTGGCCCGCGAGGCAGACCAAATGACTACTAGAGCTGGCCCGCCGGTATTATACAGCGCATTCACCGCTAATACTACAAATCCCATAATGCTGTACTGCTGTTTTGGCGCGTTAATCAGGACAGGACCCAGAAACGCCCTCTCCTCTGTGACAGTAGTCATAGCGGCCTCTTGCTACAACCGTCACCGTGCTGCCCCTTCCCAAAAATGGCAAAAAGAAAGGCAGAAAACAGGAGCTTTGTAGACAGGCGGGAGGCAGAATATCTGTTTACAAATGGAAAAGACAGACCTGTTTGTCTTGTACGTGGAGCCAACGTGGCTATAACTAAGGAGTACAGCATGACTTTGCATGTCTGCACTATTAAGTTATACATTGGCGTTGCTTGTTCCATATTCAATGGAAAAGCAAAACTTGTTTGGGTCCATATTAAAAGGTTCACTTGTTCAATGTTGGCTCGCAACTTTGTTCAAGTTTCAAATTTTGGCCCACTGTGTATTTGAGTTTGACACCCCTGCTTTAGGTTAGGTATGTCGGGGACTCTAGTGGTCCATGTTGCGGTTAAAGCCAGTTCTGAAATCTGCAACTTGGAAATGGAGTCCAATTTATCTGATCCAAAGAAGTCATTTTCCACGTGAATATTATTTAATTTTTATCATTTTAACACGTTACTTTGACGGTACTATACCAATAACAGATACAGTTTGCGTGATTCAGCTGTGGCGCAGGGGCAAAGAACAGTGCGCTTTTGAAATGTTTGGCAACGCTAGAAATCACTGTGCGGTTTTCAAAGAATGTAACGTGGAGCTCGGGGTGTAGATTCAAGAAGGCACACGGGGTTTTTCGGATCAGCTGACTACCAGCTGATGCTTAGCACCAACTGCACACCCCTTCACAGAGGATCATCTCAGATAGAGGTCTATTCAAAGCACAAGTAAAGCTACTAACTGCTACACATTGGTCTGCACTGCATGCTGAAAATACACCCATATCTTATTGATAGTGATTGATTGGAGCACAGTAGGTAACTCTACTACTGCAGATGAAAACTAGCTTTAAGTGAACTCTGGTGCAATGCATCAAATGGCAACATGTACTGTATGTTAAAGGAATAAACACTATTCATATGATACCCAAATCATTTTACAGATTGACAAATTGAGGACAGAAGGAAACACCTGAATAAATGAGAAGATAAACATGAATGTTTCCATACACGTGAGGGGGGGGTTTCTCATTGAATGGTCTGGATGAGTATGATGTGACTCATATGCAGTGGGCTTTCGCAGGCACCAGATCTCAACCCAGCTGTGGGAGATTCTGGAGTGACGTGTTAAGACAGTGCTCTCCGCCGCCATCATCAAAACATTCAAGTGAGGGAGTATCGTTCGGAAAGAACGGTGTCCGTTCCTCAAGGGGAGTACCGCACCAACAAGTTCTACAAAATATGTTGCGTGGACTTTTAGAACGACAAACAGACGCATTTTCTGACCCCATCAACAGGACAACCTCTGTTTTACGATGTGACAACGCAATGGTTAAAGTTTGATTCGGTTACGTTTGTGGCCAAGATCATTAAAATCCTTACTTTGTTAAGGATTGGGGACCTTTGTCATCTTGGTTAAAATTAATATACATGTGGCTTCGTTCAGGGAACGATTGCGGTCATGGTTAAAAGAAACCAACATTTACGAACAGCGGCCCCCTCTTTTAAAGCCCAGCATTTTGTCGGCACCGTCAACAGCCTCCCTACACGGACACGGTCAAATAAGGACTTCTTTCGCTTCCGTCATAATTACTATGGCCGCTAGAGGGCTTTTTCGTAAACAGACGACATTTTGGGGACACTTGCTTATATGAGTCATGACGTCATACGTCTTGGGCGGTGTCTTCCACGCACTTGTGCCCAATGTTTGCTGAGGAGCGATGGGGCAGAGAAGTTGCTTCAAAACCAGCCAAGCCAAGCCAAGGCCAGCTGGATTTAGCTGTTAATAGTGGATTATTAGGCAAAGAATCTCGCTGAATTGTGGTAGACGTTGCCACAGCCGACGCTTGGTTGTGGCGCCCGTGACAAAGGACAGCACCTATTGACCTATTGTCTGCTCATGTGCATTTAACATCCACATCAGCTCGCGGGAAGTTTGACATGCAGCGGAAAGCGATTCGCAAGCCCTATAGCCATGTGTTTTTCTCCACGCCTCTCTGCTGCCCCGCTCCCTCCCTCGCTCCCTCCCTCCCTCACGCACGCTCACACACGCTCTTCCTCTTCCATCTGCAAACTTAAACACCATCAAATGTGTCTTTGAAGAAAAGTTCTGTCAAATAATTTCCGAGAGTTTTCATTCAGAGGAGCAACTTGTGAAATTTCACAGCCCCAGACTTCAGTGGGTGGCCATTACAGCGTGCAGTTCAAGCTCTAATACTCAGCATTTAATGCATATTTCATAAAGATGCATTCAGAACGTGTCAACATGTGTGTAACTTTGTATTTATGGATGTGCACATTCTTGGGACTTTGGCTGCTCGTTTGTGTGTGTGTGTGTGTGTGTGTGTGTGCGCGCGCGTGTGTGTGTAGGAAGGGTGGACACGCATATGTGTGTGCCTGTGTGTTGGTGCAATGACTGCAACGTGAACTTCAGAATTATTCATCACATTTCTCTGAAGACACCACAAGGAGCCCAAAATAAGACTATTTATACCACTGGGACACCATGCGGTTCTTCACCCCTCTGCATTTTAACTGGATGTGGACTAACGCCATGTGGAAATGATGTGCAATGTAAAAACACACCCAAAAGGACTGTCTCCGCCTTCTGGTTTGCACCAGCAGCTAAAACCTACCAGCGTTGTTGTAGGATAGTATCTGCAGTGGTAGACTTGGTATGAATCTTGCATCTGTGCTGCAATTGCATATGTGACCTGCACGTGAGCGTGTGACCTGTTGTCTGCCGCTCGTGTTTTTGTTTTTACACGGCGCTCAGGGGACGCACTCACTTTTGTTGTACAGCTGCGCGGTGACAATAAAGGCATTCTATTCTAATTAGTTCTGCGGTGCTGACTGGAGAGACGTCTGTCTGCGTCGCTGCCAACAAGAGCTAAATGAAATATTCTCCAAAAAAAACCAACAACAACAACAACAACAACAAAAACACCTCTCAAGTGGCTCGATGCTGCCCCAACCATTGCCTGTAAATGTAACACGGGCTACATATAAAATGAGAGAACAGATTTGCACATTTGAAAAGCAAAAGATTTGTTTTCTTTGCTTGGTCAGAACATTGTCGAATCTAATTATGTTTGCATTGTGTGATCCCTTCTTCAGCATGCGCTGGCACAACGTTGAAGTGGTTCCAGTAAAGTCTTTCCACTGATTATTTTTAACGTTTAACGTTCGCTTTGGGGACGGTGCACCTGTTGCCACTTCTGGGCGGTTTAACTGCGTTTCTCAGTAGCGTCGCTGTTTTCAGAATCAAATACCTTCTCAGTAGCTTAGCTCTTTTATTGATCAAGTAGTGCGGTGGCGTCCACACACGCTACCGTTACGTCTCCCCAAGCATTTCTGAAGGGCGTGGCATAGACATTCGAGCCCTTGAGGCAAGCGTCAGCTAGCATGCTACTGTTGACAGACATTAAAACGGACTCTGTTCTCCGTGTTGGCCGCGTCTCATTTTCAGAGAAGAACATCTGTCAAGTTTCCCCTCATGATGCAACCCGATTTCAAAATCGGTTAGGATTTAAAATCTCCTGTAGCGTAGGCAGTCAAGATAGATGATTACAAGGAAAGAAAAGGAGGAAAAATCATTTTGTACTCAGTTTATATTTCCTAGCATCTTTGCCTTATTTTGGTGAAATCTCATAGCTTTGCCTCTTCTGCCCAATTAAAGTTACTTAAACGAAACAATATGCAAGGGTAAAAATCACTTTCATGGTTCTACTGCTTACAGCTCATTGGCATATGAAGTCTGTTTGGGTTTGCAAATAGTAACAGCTTTTTTTTAAAGGGTCACAAGCCAGAAAGATCGAGATCCAGTGATCTTGTCCACTTTACCTGAACGTGAGACAAGGAGTGTAAAAACTGGATTCTTCATTGCACAGGCAAATAAATAGTTTGCACACCCGTGACAAGCACCGTGGGGCGGTGTGGAGGCAGAAAACTTCGGTTTGTCTGACTTGCGCCCCTTCGCCCTGTTGGACTTTGGTCTTTGCAGCGATGTTGCCACACTACATTATTGCTGAAGGTAAAGATGGCCACGCTACATTTAAAGGCGATCCGAGCAGGGCCGTAGCCTGGATTTCAGAAACACTGAGGTCATGGGCCCAAATTCCCCATCGACAACCAAACCTCTCTAAGAAATGTTGCAACAGACACAAAACAATCTAGACACGGTATTTTTTATAATAATTCATTCAACTGTTCATTAATATTCAATTGCAAATTAATGTTGATCTAAATACTGTTTCAAAGGAATGTACACTTGGGTTGCTAGTTATTAGCTAAAACGAATGCAGTCGAAGGACATAATGTTGAGTCTTTGTGGATACAGTTTTAAAGGGGTATTGATACGACTGTATAGTATGAGCTCTGGCAGGCGCTTCAGCTTTTTGGGTCCAACGCCTTTATAGTAATGATGTAGACTAATGGCGCTTTTCCAGTACCAGCTCAACTCGCCTCGCCTCGGCTCGCTTTTCGCTCCGTTTTCCATTGCAGATAGTACCTCCACAATAGTACCTGGTCGTCATAGTGACGCCGCAGGGAAACTGCCGCGACACACACACAGGACAATGGAGGGAATCGAGTGTGTGCTGTTTTTGATCCTCGGGATGCGACGAAAAACAAGTACCTGGAAGCAGGTACAGATACAACTTTTACACAGTGGAGAACCAAACAAAGGCGAGTCAAGTCGAGGCGAGCTGGTACTATGGAATGGAAAAGCGCCATAAGTATTAGAAAAGCCTCTCTGCATAAAGTCACATTTAAGAACACCGACTTCAAACAACACAAGAATCAGCCTTCAAAACCAGCGTGCGTAATTTGGCCGCACGTGTGGGGAAAGTCCTCTGTTGGAAGCCGTCTGCGGACATGACCGCGTTAGCCGTGACGCAGGACCCACGTGGCAATACGTTCTTAAATACGTCTGACGTGATGTGACATTAGCAGTGGCAGCCCCGCACCACCTCCCTGTTTCCGGACGACCGTAAGCCACTCGATGGGGCCGAACGGGAGTCAATTTCTCCACCCAGCAGTGAATCTAAAATGTCTCGGCTGGCTGTAGCTCTCTGCTCTCCGTTAGCAGGATCCAGTTGTGTCGGCTTAACCCCTCCAGCTCTCGGCCTGCTGTCTTGTTGGTGCTGGCTTCTCTGCTCTCTGTTATGGGACTCCTTTCAGCCCTGCTAATCCTTCACTTTCAGGCTAATCCCACTCTTTTGCGCTGCTCCCGCTCTCCCCTCGCTCTCTCCTTTTCTCTGCAGAACTTGGTTTGGTTTTTGTTTAACGCAATCTCTCACTTTTAACAGCCTCTCTCTCTCTTTTTTTTTTTTTTTTTTTTAAGCGTACACATCTGTGCCGTTCTCCTGTTTGTCTTGTAACAGCTCCTCTCACCTTGCTGCCTTAGCCTTGCTTACTACAAATTCTCTGCATTTTGTTTTGTTCCCGGACCTGCATCTGCTTTAATTTTGCTATTGCTGCTGCACTAATTCTATCAGTGCGCACGGCCCTGCCAGGGGTTTCACGCTATCCCGCCGATCAACAGGTGGCGGTGACGCGCCAACATGTGCTGCAGGGCACCAACGAAGGCAGGGACGAAGAAGACGGCAAGCAAACGTGCACGTAAACAGTGCTGCATATAAAAATACTTTCAAATCGGCTTTGCAATTGTTTTATGAGGGAGGGAAATGCCTTTATCACATTTCTTAGAGCTCAAGGACGCGCACCAACACTGAATGGAAACCCAGCGTTTGTTTGTGTACAAGGAAACTCCACAGGGCACATTTAGCAGGGATTAAAAAACAAAACAAAACAAAAAACAGGAAAGCCCCCAAACATGGCAGAGTAGCAGGGATAGGAGACAAATAGTGACTGAAAACTGTGGGGTATTGTTGTATCTTATCACATCTGTATTGCAATCGGAAGCAGCAGAGGGGTGAGCGTGACATGATGTTGATGGAATCTTTTCCCTGGACATGAAGCCGTCTTTACGGTGTGAGCCACGGTCCAGCAGGACATTGTAAACCCCCTCAATGTTTTAGAAGTGACCAACCTATTTGTTTGCCGGCCCTTCTTATTGCCCTGCAGCCAACATTCCAGAAGTCACATCTTCAGTATTGTGAGACTGCGGTAGCAATGAATGGGATTAATCTTGGGCCCCGTTGACACGATGGGAAAACGCAGACATTTCCCTGCGTTTTGGCCTGTCATTTACACGAAAACACCGTTTTTATCCCAGAAAACGATTATTTCTAAAAGTGGAGATTTCTGAACACGCCGGTTATGTGTTGCCGTGTCAACTGGGAGAAACGGGGTTTTAGGTTCTCAAACGTCACATTATGCGCCAGAAAATGCTTACGTCACGTGAGCGCCCTATGTTTAGAGTTTGTTTGATCATGGATGCTGTTAAGGTGGTACTCATTTTTACTTTTGTGCAAACGCTTTTGGCCTGTTTGCATTTGCTTTACTTGCCTTGTAGTCTAACGCGACATTAAGGAGTAACTCCACTTCGCTGTCTGTCCGCACAAACGAACCTCGCGCCATATGTCTTTTGTTTTGAAAGGAACAGGAAGTTGCTGGTGCTATTCGTTGTTGTCGATTTTGAGATTTCTGATTGGCTTGCATGGCTTTATCCTTCTCCCTACACTGCCGCCCATAGGTTTGGCTTAGTTATGATGGCGCTCGACGGCGTATTTATGCGGGTTGATGTAAACGACAACTTTTTTGAAAACGATGTTGTGTGCACGATGTTATTTTTGAAAACGGAGGAGGGGGGGGGGTATTCGTTTCTCTAAATACCCGGCTATGTGTAAATGTGGCCTTGGTCTTTCATCTGTCATCTGGTCTGGACTGGTGATTATGGTCCCAGTCTGACGTATGATGCACTTTCTGCGATGACATGTATGTATTTGTATGATTAACATTACACTCTACCAAAATATCTCCAGGAAGCTGTTGGGTGGTTCTGATTCATTTTGACCATCTTCCACACAAGTATACATGACTACGTATGATAGCAATCCTCGCTGGTACTGTTCACGTTTTGATGGACACATCACGGTCCCAATCCCCATGCTGTTTGAGAAGTCTTGGAGATGTTTGATATGGAACTGGCCTAATGGCCGCTGGCTTTCAAATGCACATATCAGTTGAACCTTAGTTTTCCCTCACAGGCGTCCCTCTTGGGGATTACAACTTTGTTTTTTTATCAAAGAAAAAAAGCTTTGAAGAAGGAAAAAAAGGAAAACAGAGAATGTTTCCTTCCTGCTTTTTTCCTATGGCTTCACTCTCTGCAGTGGAGCCAGTATTGGAGAGATCATTTGGGCAAGGCCAGGGGGAGGTTATTGCTTTTTCAGCCCTCTGATGTTACTGCAGTCCTTTGGTGGCATGTACGGAGGGCAAAGGAGCTATTAGACAGACAGCCCACCGATGTCTGGACTGAGAAGCCACTCAGATGGCTGTCTGAGGCTAAAAGCTCTGCATGTTGATGCACTCCCGCTCGCAGTTACTCCACTGGGTGGGTCGACACAGCGAGTGGAAGTATCTGTCACAGCACGGTGAAAACCTAATAGATAGACAGATAAAAACTCGGTTTGCGTCTATGGTCCCCCCCCCCCAACTATTTACTGTAAGTGTACTCCCGTAGAGCAGCAATTTCCCCGTGCTTAAATGTTACTGCTGTGCAACTGTGTAGTGGTGTGTGTGACTGGGCCTGCGTGAACAGTGGGATCTCTTTGTATTACCCACTCCTGGCCTAATGAGAACCTAATATTAATTTTTAACTTGGTGAGCATCGCCACAAGAACATTCAATTCATCGTACAAACCAAGGCCACAACCCTCCCAATACGTATGCCCCCACACACACACACACACACACACACACATGCTCCAAACTCCTCTCTGCAGATACACTGCTGAGCATATAATTACGCTAACACATGGGGTGGCTACAGACAAAAACAGGAAAAATCTGGATGGCACAGAGGTTGGCCATATACCCGGGGGGAAAAAAAAAAAATCCCTGAAAGTCACGTTGTTGTTTGTCTAAGTGTGCAGTGTGCAGGTTTGTTAGCAGTTTAAAAAACAAATCTGGATCCCATGTCCCAAGTCTGTAATTGTGAGGCGTGTGGAAATTTGAGACTACAGAGTGAACATTTGATGCTTGAATTGGCATGTCTATGTCACCAAAACAGTACACAATTTGTCATTGTTCTGTTAAGAAAGCCTGGCTGAGCCCACACTACTGAAAAGGACAATAAGATACGACAGAAGTGGCATGGAATTAGGTACAACTCCACTCTGTGACAACCCATACCCCATTGCCTGAGTCAGGAACAAACATGGATGTGAGGCATTTTGCTATTGTTACTGTGCGTTCGCACAGGACGCGAATGATGCGAATAAATCGCGCTATTCGCGTGAAGTTGGACGCTTCAACATTTTGAGTCTATTCGCTTCATTCGCACACTTGAATGCGCTCCATTCGCGTGTACATTCACTAAACAACAGACACGAATTCCTGTCATGGGACGGGCTCAGCGGTACTTCAGACAGAGCCGGTCCCATTGACTAAAGAACTTACCAGATTGTCTGACCTCCTCACTCACTTTCGTCCAAAAGTTTCCTGTTTCTATAACGATACGAGGACGTATCGTACAGCTACGGGTATCCACACACAGCCACAACTATTTTATCCTCGCTCTCTGGTTTTTATGGCGGGTCGCAACCAACTTGTTCAGGTGCAGGCCGCCACCTACTGTACTGGGGTGTGCAACTAATATTTTATCCTCCATTGTTGTTCGGATTTCTGCCTCCGCTCGTAATCACGCCACTACTCAAGCGAGCTCCTGATTGGTTAACGCGGCCGGAGTGTTCGCCAAAGTTCAGATTTTTCAACTCACGCCAAGCGCTCAGTTTGTGTCATTCACGCCAATCACGCCATTCGCTTCGCGCCGCAGAAGGTCTATTCGCGTCTTTGCATTGAATTAACATGTAAATCACTCGCGCTTACTGTTCATTCGCGTCTGGTTTGAAAGCACCGGTACTCTGCCCTTATATTTTTGACCTTGCTGCCAATTCACTGAAAGGTCGGGGTTACATTCCACAAATACTGTCGATATTAGCAGCGACACGAAAACAATTAAAGCACAACAAGGTGGCAACCTGGAAGCATTCCTGAGGCCACGTGGCGTCTTAATGCAGCTCAGGGGCTCTTTCACGCCTGTAGGTGGTTTCATTTGTTCACTCAAAATGGAGATATATGAGCCATAAGGAGCCAGGAGGTCAATATAAGAGATTAATAAGAGGTCGTATGAATGCGTCAGACAGCCATGAGATTTCATCAAACTGTAAGTAAAATCCAAAAGAGCCATGAGAAGCCTAAAGACAGTCCCACAAACCCATAAGACAGCTATATAAAGCCATTAGACAACAATGTGAAACCATGAGACAGCTATGAGACACCACAGGAAAGCAGCACAGGGACATGCAACAGGTGTAGGGAGCCAGAAAGCTGTTCTAATACCTTTGCCATAAAGTATTTAAGATCCATCTTGCTCCTGTCAACTGTGACACAAAGTTTGGAGTATGAAGACATTTGGATTGATAAATGTTCTTCATCTGCCATCAGTAAGTGGTTTTACACGAGGTAATGGTAGACGGGCTGTTCAATGCCAGCGGCCTGTGTGATGATACCATCAGAGGTGACCGCTCGTCCTGCCTGCAGGGAGAGACGTGTGAAGCATTCTGGCAAGAACAACCACCTTGTCAAAACTGCGATTCACTGTCGCTTGCTGTACAGACACGAGATTAAGGTTAAGCTGTGCCAAAAACCACTGTCAAAACAGGATCAGTGTGTCGGCGTGCTCCCATATAACAGGGTTATTTCTCTGCAGACAGCTCTGGGCAGTGGCGAGACCTATTCCTCCCTGAAGCCATCTTGTGGAAATCGATTCACCTTTCGCCTCATAAACGCGCACGTTGACACATGCACAATTGCACGCTAACACTCAGATCTATGCGCGCACACACAAAGAGGGAATAACCTCCCACCTGGTGCCTCGGCCGAGGCCCTTTTGTGAGAAGTTGGATTGACATCAATTGCGCTCCGGAAAAAAAAATGGATGTGGCCCCCGGGCCGCTGGCTCAGTAATACATTCTAATGCCGCAGCATCGGAGAAGATTTATCCGGAGTCAAATCAGACGCCTCACTTTCACACCCAAACACATATCACGTACGGGAAGGCAGCAAACGGAAATCATGCATAGAATTACACCACGCTCGCTGCCGCATTGGTTTCATTTCGCTCTCTTCAAAGTACCTCATTACTTCCGGAAGGTTTGAGGATATTAAGAAGTAACGGTGAGTTGGTCTTGTCTAGTTGAGTGCATAACGTTCTGTAGCAAGTCAAAGCCAAGCCTTTGCCCGTCTGCTATACCACTCCTCTAAATTTCCAGATCTAGGTACTGAAGGTTTTCGCCTATAAATTCGGACTGGTGATTTTCAGAGTAAAATATTGCAGTGCTATAAATGTAGCGTTATTTACATGTGTGTTCAATAGCGGTTAGTTTTCAATATTATGCATTTATTGCTTACAAGATTCAAATTAGTATGGCTTTTTTTTTTGCTTCCATATTCATTCAAATGTTTGTTTCAAATTTGAGGAGTACAATATATGCAGCAATTGTTTTGGATGACAGATTGAAATGACTTATTAGCTTTTGTCAGGAAAATAGAGACAATGCAGAAAAACAGTAATGACAATAATAAATCAAACCGTCACAATAGCACGCCCCACGAATGCGACAAAATGCAACAATCTGAGTTCTAGCCTTTAAGTAGCTCGAAGTTTCCCTAGTTACCACGTAACAAAGAGACAATGGACACAGAGCTGATCACCGAGCTAAGGTGCATGCCCAAGCTTACTTTCAAATAGTGTTGCCCTACAACCGCCAAATGACTACAAAACGACTAGAGCTCTGTCAGACTCGGCACACCTCAGTGTTAGTGGAAGTGTGTTCTTAGACTTTTATCCTTGTGTGGCCCAAATTGAGGTTTACACCTTCAGGGCGAGGATATCTTTTTCGCAAAATGAGAACATTTTGGCTGGTCCTCACCACCTCAAGGGGCTCATTTAGGGTAGGTTGGACCCTGTGTTAATGTTTGAAATGCTTGAAACTGGAAGAGGGCAAAGGGACTGGCAGAAGAACCGGACTGGATAGCACACTGACCACAGCAGTACCAGGCTGTGTACGGTGTCTGGCTCGATGTACATACTGTGTAGCCCCGAAAGTGAAACGTGGACGTGGCCTAGCAGCAGGCCTGCACTCCTCCTAGACCTCCGCCCGGGCTTCTTAACGATCTGCCTCAAGTGAACACTGCAGTTGGCCAAGTCGGGCCTCATGATCACCCAGAAGTCTCCTCTGCGACGGGCCTATCGTGAATGCAGAGCTCCATCAGTCTGAAGTGAACGGTGGAGCTGAGCTGGCCAGGGATCAGGACTCTTCATCATCCAGATATCCAGCTGATGGTCTGTTATCTGAACAGTGTGTCTGGCATCCATTTTATGCTCCAGTGGACCCGTTGTTGGGCAGCGGTTCAGACACTGCTTTGCCCTGATGTGAAAAACTTACAACTTTGAGCCTTAATTGACACAAAATCCTCTACAGCAGGCTACAGAGGAGAAGACAGGAAAAAGGATGGGAGGGAGTGGGTGTTCCTCCGGGCTTTGGGATTCAGGCCCAGCAGATACATATGGGGCGAGTCTTTTGGCTCATTTCTGATGTGGCAATAAACACATAGTTGGATAAACTATGACCTCCTCTTAAGTTATTGTAAACAATACCCAGTAAAGCATTAGTGTGAAGTTTGAAGCCTGCAAATATCGACTACGTTTATGTGGGGTTTTATCAATATTTCTGAGATGTCGTTGTTAATGTGGCCTCATGTGGCCCGATTTTTAATTATGGTGCATTTAGGTCTCCAGCTCTCTGCTGAAGTTTGCATTTCTGCAGGAAAGAGCTTCCAGGAAGTCTACACAAGTAATTGTTTTACGCTTTGGCTATAGGTTCTATCACAGTATTCAATTCTAATGGACTGATGTAATGGAAAAATGGGGTCAGAGATAAAGTGAGAAGGACAAAGTAAAGGGAAAAAAAACAGAAGTTACCTGAGGTAAGATGAAGGTAAATGTGTATTTTTGGACTTGAAAAGACAGTTGGGGTTAGGGGACACGAAAGGACGTCTGGGAGAGAAGAGGAGAAAAGGTACACCAAGGAGTCCAGATCTCATGCCATGTCTAATTACCTTTACCTCGGGGAGAATGGCAGGGAGAAAGTCTTCCCTCCACAATGACTGGATGGAGGGGAAATTACTCTCAGGAGAAGAATGACAGAACAAAACCCCAATCTGTCCAAAATGTACCTGTGTGTGCTCCCACATATGCCTTGGTGTGTGTGAGTGGGCCTTTGTTCCACGTGGACAGTACACACACACACACACACACACACACACACACACACACACAGGTATTGCTGCCTCCGGAGATGCATAGTCTGGCTCTGTGATTGCGGGCCACCTGCTGGAGCAGTGCTGTGGCAGAGGGGAGGAGGCGTGGCTCGGGTCCTACTCAGTGGGCGTCACCTGGAGCTGCTCAGTTGTCCGTCTGGCTCCATGTTCTTCACGTTTGTTTTACGATTTCGTCATTTTCATCACGATGGTACATGCTGTGTTTTCCGGATCCGTCCTCTTCACTTATGTTTTACAATCTGCATTTCGTCATCATAATTGTATGTACCATGATTTTCTGTTATGAATCTATTCACATCTATTGCATGTCTGTCCGTCCTGGGAGAGGGATCCCTCCTCCGTTGCTCTTCCTGAGGTTTCTTCCATTTTTTTCCCTATTAAACAGAGTGTTTTTGGGTAGTTTTTCCTTAATCGAGGATCTAAGGACAGAGGGTGTTGTACAGATTGTATAGCCCTTTGAGGCAAATTGTGATTTGGGATATTGGGCTATATAAATAAAACTGAATTGAATTGAACTTGTGATTGTCAGGTTTATGGGGCTACTGCACTGCATCTTATTGGAGAAGTTTGGTGAAATTAGCTGATCCACAGACTCAGCAGAACAAACTACTTTTAGCAGACAGACAGACAGACACGTAGCCTGTCTGAAAATGTAGTGATGTAATGATATGTAGTGCAGGTTATTTGATTACAATCCCAGGCTAGGCTGATGCTTATGTATTTATCAAAATATATTTTAAAAATGTTATTTTTTCTATTGTCCAGCGTTTTACCAAAACCCCATGGCCTATATCCCAAATTTGAAATATCAGAGGCTGTTACACATGTATTTCGTAAGTTATATATTCAGTATTCACAGTCATTTGGAAGCTTCAGTCAATAGCAATGTTTAAGAGTACAAATCAGTCAGATCGAATTTTCAACTATTGACCTTTTTTGCTCTTTACCCTTTTTCTGTTGCCTGATTTCAGGCCTCTGAATCAGTGGACAGCTGTTTACCCCAATGGGAGAAACAGTCAAACAATCAGAATCAGAATTAAAAGAGTACTTTACTTAACTATCTGGTAGTTCAGATAGCCAGGGGATACATTGCACTGGTGGGAAGGAGGGAGGCACAATCGATTTTTCTGTGTGGGCCCCTCTGCACGTTTTGATGTGCTGAGTCCTCTTGTGGAGCTCCCAAGAGCTCAGGCTTCTGAAGAGAAGCGTGGACTGCGGAGCCGGAAGAGATATGTGCAGGAAAGGGCAGAGGGCAATAGCGAGAGAGTTTGGGCTTTCTCTGTTTTAGTACTCTTCTGTCCAGGGGGCGGCGATGGCAAGTCATTGGCGCGACACCCCAGAGCTTAATTACGATATTTGTTCTAATTTTATCCAAAAGAATTAAAAAAGGTTGTTACCATTTTTTTTTGACCCATCAGTTGCTGAAAGATATTAAACACGTATTATATGAATAATATAATTATCCACTTTAGTAATAAATGAGTAGTTTTAGTATTCAGTGTCAATTAAATGTCATAAATGGCAATCATGTTACAATATCTGTTATTATGGAAATACCCACACATATGACCCTATATATATAATGTCTGATATCGATTTACAAGATTCTTCCAGGCATGAATATTGCAATTACAGCTTAGAAAGATATATAATTATTTCTAACCGCCTCAACCTGTTGTTTGAGCGGGCAGAAAAGCGACCCACCCCGGCCTAACTTTATGCTAATCTAAATTTAACCAAGTTCTTTTAGTAACCTAAATCTAACCAAACCTTAACCATAGAAGTGGCAACTCAGAAAAAGCTCATACAGGATGAAGCAATTTCTGTAATTTTGGAAGGCACTGACAAACAATGTCATCCTCCCAATAGAGGCAACAGACCAGAAAGCGCTGGGTTGTTTTCATAGGCAAATGACAGGCCCAGTATTGGACTTAGTATTGGTATTTTCAACCATCTGCCTCCTTCCTCATTTACTCCTTCTTTACCCTTTTCCCTACCCCTCACAGTCTTTTTTCTTCCAACCCCGTTCTGTTGTTTTGTACCATTTTAACCCTCTAACCCTCTTCTACTACTGTTTTTCTGCTTGATTAGCTCTCCATGTCCATCACAGTGTACAATTTTCCCATCTGCCGTAATCTTCCTTCCTTCCGTCCTTGTAGTGCCTCATCTGTCCTTCTCTTTCTCCCTCTGTCTGTCCATCTCTTCCTCATATGTTCCCCCCCACCATGCCAAATCCCATAGGGTGCTAAAAAGCCCAGAGAAGATGGCGAGGACTAGCCACTCAGAGATGGCAAATTAAAGCATACTATCGCTCTCCTCCCATTGTCCTATTTTCCTCTACTTTTAAACTCTGATTCTCTTGACTTTTCATCCATTTCCATATCGCTTTTTTTCTGCTGGAAGAAAAGAGGCTTCAGTCTTTCCTTTGTTTTTGTAGATGTACTCGACAAAATCAAGGATGTTTATATTATTAAGTTAATTCAGTGCGACAAATTACATTGTATAGTCGAATCCACTATGAATACATTTATAGATTTGTATAGAATGTCCTACAACCAAGCCTGGAGCATGCGATTTAAGATAAGTATTAATTAAGCTTTTATTCTGTCATAACTTCCTGTCACATGGTGTAACGCTACATTAACAATTTGTGTTACCTAAAAAGGTTTCAAAGGTAAGTTAATTTTGCATGTTTATATACGGATGAACTGAAGTCCACTTCAGGACCAATAACTATTTTGGAATACTGCCGATTCCCCCTTTTTACCTTTGATTGTGTGACCATGCATGCTAAGCAGCAGTCACTTGACTATTCTACACAGCAAGTCAGGGTGTGAACAAAAGCGCCTGCCAAAGGGGAATGGGTTTCGTGTCAAGCACTGTACAATGAAGAGAGGCTAGAGGCTGTGTTTTAAGTAATGCAATCTGCATCGAGCTGAGAAGTGCCTGGTGCTCCTCAGGGTCAAACGTAATCACAGAATGATTTTGGCTTCTGTGCAGGTCTAATATTACCTTCTGCTAGTCAAATAAATAGGCCAGGGCTCTCAAGTGCTTTACGCCTCCACTGAACTACAAGATACATACAGTACGGTTGCATTGT
The DNA here is from genome assembly GCA_011952105.1 of Coreoperca whiteheadi. Classification (NCBI taxonomy): domain Eukaryota; kingdom Metazoa; phylum Chordata; class Actinopteri; order Centrarchiformes; family Sinipercidae; genus Coreoperca; species Coreoperca whiteheadi. The sequence continues at coordinate 27,950,434 of CM022489.1, forward strand.
ACTGCAGCACATTATGACAGAGAGCAGACATTCACAACACCAAGTGTATGCACTTGTGCTTTTTAGTTCCTTAAGATGAGAACTGTTCATGACCGACAATAGTACCATGAATTTACAAAACTTCACCTGTTATCACTGAAGTGCTGTGCTAGCACAATGCTGTTGGCAGTAATAGAATCCGTAAAAGAATTGTTTAATGCATGTGCTGACTGAGTCACTGCCCTCAAGAAATCACTGAGCTATATGGTACTTGCTGGTGTATAGATCCTGTACAGAACACCTGCTCCAAGCTTGTTGATACATACATGATTTCGTCCGTAGTGCCTGGTGTATGAGATCAAACTGTACATTTTTTGTAGGCTCTGGGGTTCTACGCCAATTTACATAACAATATTTCTTCCCTGGGACCAGTCTGAGGAGAGCTAATCCACATGGGGAAAGCAAAGACAGTGATGATGGATCAGGGTGTTTACACAAGACCACTGGGTACTTCCATTAACTAAGTTGACTAAAGAATTGGTAGTAAATGGTAAAAGTGTTTTAATAGGGCAATAATGCAAGGTGATTCTTTCATATTCCAAATGTAAACTCATTAAATGTGTCGGTATTTGTTTGATCAGCAATACTTTTTGTTTGATGTTGCTTCTTCAAATGCATGGTGTTGCAGTAGCGCTTGGTGTAACAATCACAAATTTAAGATTAGCTAAGAAACACCCAAAGCAATGCAATGTGAAACGCAAGGGGTGTATCTTGCTCAGAGTATGTAAGAGGCCTAAAAAGTGACGATTGTAGCCCCCTCTGCTTTGCTCCTCTAATGCATTTTGTTGCTAGTCACTATTCTCAGCCCTCTCTCAATCTCTCAAACCTCTCTCTTCTACACACACTTTCCCTGTCCTCCACAACCTTCGCTCCCTGTCTCCCTCTTCTCTTTCCTCTCTCTCTGTGCTATCAGCTCTCCCCTTACCTGACTCCTTCTCACTTATACCTCCCGACTCGCCACAGACACTCTCCTCTCTACTGTGGTCTCTTCTCTGAACTCTCTCTGTCTTCTCACCTCTCGGCAGGCTCATCCCGACCCATCCATGGCTGTCTCACTCAGTGCGTGCTGACAGAACCGCTCTATGGCCAGCTTAAAGAAAATGGTGTAAATCCAAGCATTCTGAGGACCTCCTTGCCTATCAAACTCTTCTCTCCTCTTTCTTTACCTCCTTATCTGCACTAAAAGCTCTTTCTTTCAATCAAAAATTCAATCTTCCTTCGCCAACCCCAAAAACACTATTTTCTTTATTCTCTACCCTCCTTAATCCCCCCACTCCCCCACCTCGCTCCTCTCTTCCACCCAGCACCTTAGCTAACTACTTTGAAAAAAGATAGAAGACATATGCTCCTCATTTCTCCAGCCACTTGCTGACACTACCTGTCCGATATTCACCTCTTCATCTCCTATTCTAACTCTCTTATCACACTTCTCTCCCAATGAGGTACTAACCCTTGTTACCTCCCACCATCCAACCAAATGCCCTCTTCACCCTGTCCCCACTCACTTTCCTCAGTCTATTGCTCCTGGCCTTCGTTTCCACACCCACCTCATCAATACTTCTTTGACAATTAGTTGTTTTCTTAACTCTTTAAAAGCACCTAGAGGGAACCCTCTTTTAAAGAAACCCACACTCTGTCTCTCTTCTTCCATTTCTTTCTAAAACACTTGTGCATGCTGTCTTCACTCAACTTTCTGCATGTCTCCACCAGAAAAACCTTCGTGACCCTCACCAGTCTGGTTCAAGGTAGACCACTCAACTGGGACTGCCCTTGCCATCACAGAGGAATTTCACACTGCTAGAGCAGCCTTCCTCTCTTCCACTATCATTCTGCTGGACCTTTCAGCAACATTGACACAGTGAACCACCAGATCCTGCTCTTCACCCTCCAAGAACTGGGAGTCTGCAGTCTCCCTGTTCACATCCTACACCAAGGACCGCACTTATAGGTTAACTAGGAGACAATCTATATCTGAACCCTGTAGCCTCACTACTGGGGTCCCTCCGAGTTCTGTTCTGGGTCCCCTCCTCTTTTTTCATCACACCAAGTCACTTGGCACTGTTATGCACTCACAGTTATGTATGCAGATGACATCCAACTAATTCTGTCTTTTCCCCAGTCTGAAACCAAGGTGACTCTCTGCATGTCTGGCTGAAATCTCTCAGTGGATTTCTGTTCACCACCTGAAACTCAACCTCAACAAGACTGAGCTGCTCTTCATTCCAGGGAAAGCATCTCATGTCCATGACCTCACCATTCTCTCTGAACTCTGTGATGTCCCCGGTTTGGACTGTGTGACACTGGATGACCATCTGTCCTTCAATGCTGGCGGCACAGGTTCTGTACCAGGCTCTTCATCTCGCCTAGTCATGCCAACTTGCTCCTGGTTGGTCTGCCGGCATGTACAGACCTCTCCAGCCCATCCAGAATGCACCATCCCAGCTGGTCTCCAACCTACCCAAGTTCTACCACACTACACATCTCCTCCGCACCCTGCACTGGCTACCGGTTCCTGCTTGAATCCGATTCAAGACATTGGTAGCATGCTGTAAATGGCTCAGTCCCATCCTACATCCAGGGCGTGGTCAAACCATACACTGCAGCCAAACCACTATGCTCTACTATTGCCAATCGGCTTGCTACTCCCTCACTACAAGGGGGGCCCCAGCTACTGCTCAACAATATCATGACTGTTTGCTGCCCTAGACCTGAAGATATTTAGCCCAAATCCTATACCTCTGGATTCTCACTGTGCCAACACAGTGATCTTAACTGAAATTAATTTGGAGATTAATTTACATTTTCCATGCTGTTCTCGTGTCAGTCAGATAAACTGGAAAACTACTGGGAAACTCCCGTTGGTTCTACTTTGATACTATTACTACAATTGGTACAAGCACTGTTGTAAGCAGTACCAAGTAAGTAAGTACCAATTCTTTTTTTTCCACTGATGCTACTCCAAGGGAATAGATGCAGGATGCTGATGGCAGAGCAGCTGTATTTCATTTTAAGACTAAAATGTGTACTTGATAATGCGGTGGGAGCGAAAGGCTAAAGTATGTAAAGCACTTTAAGTCTATCTCAATCTCACCCTAACAGCTTCAGGAATCTCGTTTCTAAACATATGCACAAACCCAATGATTCCTCCTTCACTGCTATCTGATGGCTAGGGACCATAAATCACAGCCCTCCCACTCAGGTAGGAGTAAACATGCACAAGGATGCACAATCACATGATCGTGCACATGTGCACAGAGAGGATACAAAGGAGTAATGATGGATTCTGCTGCCATAATATTTTCATATTATCATCTCACTTCCCCTCTATTTCCTCCCTCCTCCTCTTCCTTCAGTAGGGTCACTGCTATTCGTGTGTGCACACACATAAACACACACTTTGCTACATGGTCATATCTTTTTGCCAGTCACTTTCTCTCTCTTCCCATATCTCTTTCATACTGACAAAATCAAATTCATGACAGACCTGTGGGAGCTTGTGTGTATACGTGTGTGCATGTGTGCTTGAGTGTGCACGGACATGTATTTGTATGGTTGTGTAGGCATGTGAGTAGTCACGCACTTAGTGTGTCCAAAGAGATGAGGTTGGCCCTCCTATCTGAAGGTACCTTGTGGAAGGCAATAAAAGCTGCCGCAGTGACGAGGACTCAGCAATGAGATTTCCAGGAGAGTTGTAAATGTTCAATCACTTTTCCTCTTTTCTCTCTGCCTCTATCTGTCTATGGCCAAATGAGTGGAGAGAGCGTAGAGAGACATAGAGAAAGAGGGGCAGGCCCGTATGAGACATACAAAAGCAAAATAAATCAACTCAATTAATGGAATGGATAGAAAGAGAAGCAAATATAAATGTAGAGAGGAAAAAGTTTGGGGAAGGGTGATGAAGAGTCAGTGATAGAGAGAAGTGATTGCACACACAGCAAGGACGTCTTGGTGTTTAACACCACTCCTAACCCTGGACAGATGGCCCTGAGCTGGGAACAGATAGTAGTGACCAGAATGCATTTGTCTGTGAGTGTGTGTGTGGTGAGGGTGGTAGTATTATTAGTGATATTATAATTGTTATGCCCTCATGTCAAGAGGGGCAACAACAATTGCATTTCTACTAGGAATGCCCCGATCCCCTGTTTTATTCCAGCGATACCACTTGCTGATCGTCTATGAGCCATATTGGCCGATACACTGCCAATACCAATCGTTTTTTTATGTTATAGCAACTGCTATAGCAGTATTATAGGTCAGTTTGACTACTTTGAAATATATTGGGATATCCACCAGGTGGCAACGTAACCTGGGCTATAAATGCTTGCTTGTTGCTCTCAGCCGCTTGCACGAGCGTTTTTAGCCACAGGTGTGAGTACTTGTTTGCCTTCAGAGCCTTGCGCCAGAATGTTTCATTAGCCATGTTTTTTTGAAGTATTAAGCATGCGACTAGATAAATGAGACCTAGATTATACTGCAGGAGGTTTGTGAGAGTTTTTAAATTAATGTTTTGATATAGTTTTGAGGTGTAGCGTGATTTACCAGAGTGCACCTAAGTCGCGCGCAATGCATGCACGCACACGGTTAAGTTGTGGCTTGCATACATACATTAGTCAACTATAACTAACCACACGATCACTTTATGAATAGTTTCATCATGTTGACAATATTTCATGGCAGTCAGCCAAAAATATAGCTTCGTAGTATTAGGCGATACCATGGATGTATAACGTGGCGCTATACCATGGTAACGCTATAACTAACGTGGCATTAAGCTATATAATGTTAGGCGAATGAACACAAGTAGTTTGTGTTTTGAATGATTTTATTGACGAAATGTCCATTCTGAGGAAAAGTTGCAGTGCAGGCAGAGGTCAAGCCCATCTAATAAGCTGGGCTATGTAGCTAAGCAAGCTTTAATTTCCTGTGGGCACTGTGGATGCAGCACAAGCTGGCCAGGTTTAACTGGCTGGCTTTTTAATGTCTCTTTGGAAATGCATAACAAATAAGGAAAAGAGTGAATGATGAATGAAAGGATGTTTTGCTGCTTTTTCATCTTTGCTAGCTATAGACCGCCGCTCACAGGCTACCGGCAGCTACCGGTAACTTTTAAGGTGCAATGTTTTCTTGCATGATACTCATTGCATGAATCAATCAACACACCATAAATGTCAACAGGACAACTTTTAATATTCCATTTGTTTCTATTGGCTCTTGCATGACATGCACTTTAGTGATGATTGGATCTTCAAGCGCTTTAAGAATTTCTACCGGATTATGCGAACTACGAATATTCTATTTCCTCACGTTCTCACAGAAAAAAGGGGCGGAGCGTCATTCAGGTGCACTCCGGCAGCACTACACAGATGTTTTTGCTATTTTAAAAATGGAGGAGCCATCAACCTCAATAGGTCTGGATTGTGTGTTTTGGATTCATGTGGAGGCATTGCCATTGCAAGGCAACACGGGGGTGAGTAATTGATATACAAATTGTTTTGGGGGTAAAGTACTCCTTTAGCTTAATTAGCATTTGACAATAACTTTTACTGCTGTTGTTACAACTAATCAGGTTCAGGTTCAGTTTTATTTGTCATTATATAATAGCCCACAGGATTGCACAATGAATTGCAGTTGTAGCCCCCTCCATGCTAAACACACAGAAATACTGTAATACCAGTACCACTGCTACTATTTTTATGTGTACTATTACTGTTACAAAAGCTATTGGTATCCTTGCTCCGGCTACCGCCACTGCTGCTGCCGCTTTGGCTAGATCTACAACTGCCAGTAAGCCTACTGCTGCTATCTCTACCAATGTTATTATACTTCAACTAATGCCTCTGCTAGTATTACTACTGCGACTACTGTTGCTACTGCTACAACTATTACTGTTACTTCTCCCACCCTATTACTTCTGCTATCATTGGCAGTACCTCTTCTACTCTTAACATTACTTCTATTACTAATACTTCTGATACTAACTACTAAATCTTATTGAACTACAATCAAATGAAATGAAATGCTAAGAATGATTCTACATAGCAAAGGACACCATAATGACACAACATCCTATTTGTCAGACCTTTTGAGTCATGTATTACCAGCTGTGTATACCTACAGTGGTTTCTCTATGTACGTCTAGGCTAGTGTCTTGCCTGGACGGAGATAAAACAGCTGAGGATTGAGCTATCTGTCTGTCCACGAGACAGCGACAGCCTCCCCTGCATCATGCCTTGTAAGCGGCAGACTCAATCACAATAAAAGCCTGCTGCACTGGCACTATACGCACACACAGTGCCTGCTCGGGGCAGATCCATGTGATGGGGAGGATGAGGACAGAGGCGACGAGAGGAAGAGCAGGAGGAGGAGATGGCTGGCTATGGGCTTCTCTTTCTCCCTTCTCACCTATTCTGTCTCTCTCTCTCTCTCTCTCTCTCTCATAGCGTAATGAATCAGGCATAGAGAGCGTGGTTTCTCAATGAGTGGCCAATGCATAAATAACGCCTGCAGGATAGAGGCCCTATTATAGTGTTGCTGCATGAATCCATGTTTCACACACACACACACACACACACACTTTTAGCAGAGAATAGATGGTGTGGTACTATAACAAGGTCTACACAGTCATAAAAAGCTTTCAGACAAATGGCAATCTGTCCTTTATCATAAATTAGGTGACATGAACAGGGAGAGAGCGATCTCTGTGTGTGTGGCAACTACTGTGTATGACAAAAAGATAGAAAACAGAAGCAAGACAGAATGAGAGGGATACAATGGGGAAAATGGTGATGCCCCACCACCTACTAGGTTATCACAACTGATACAGCATTTTTACATTACAGATCCCAGTGGACAGGCCTACTGTGTAATTGCACGGCAGCAAATTCTGACAAAATCCTCTATTTGCACCATCCAGCAATATCTTGCAGAGAAATCGCCCCTCATGAAACTTTAATTTAGATCCTTGATTCTGTTTTTCCTGTCCTTTCATTTTTCTGTTCATTATCTTCTTTAAATGTCACCACATCCCCCTCTCCATCTCACTTTCTCCGACTGCTCCATGCGACGCCTCTCTCCACATAGCTGCGGGGAGCACAACAAACACCTTGCTCTGTCGTTTCGTTTTTTTCTATTTTTTACCAAGATTTCATTTTCATGTACCCTTTGTGTTATCATCTCAAAAAAGAAAGATCAACATATTTCAAAAGGCAGGCCTGAGAACAGAAATATAATGCTAACAGTTTGAAATACACAATGGTATTCAGTCACACATTTCAGCAGTCAAATATTTTGTGAAATATTAAAAGAATCATGCTTTTATTTCAACCATCTCTTCCTGTCAGTCTTGCCTTCTGTCACTGCCGCTGTCTCGCAGATTCTCCATCTTGAAGCACACAGGGAGAGAAGTGAAATCCCTTCTTTGCTCTTTGTGGGAAACTTAATAATTCAGAAGCGCGTACGCAAAGCACACAATGGTGTGTGTGCGTGTGCGTGTGTGTGCATGTATACCGTGTGTGTGTGTGTGTGTGTGTAAAAGGTTCACTTTGAGCATTGCAGCTCTTTTGTTTTGTTAATCATGGCTATGCAGTCCTGTTCAAAGTGATTAAATGCTGGTAACACTTTATATGAAGCATAATGTCACATATTACAAGCAGATTAGACTCATTAAAAGCACTGATTAACCTTTGCTACATTATAATCACACAAATATTAGAAAAATGCCTTGACATCAATTCAATTATCAATACAATTGCCCCTCAACAAAAACTGTATCTTTATTGATAGGAAATAAATGGTAAACCAAAAATGGGAGACTGTAAAGGAAGAGTGTAAAGGGAACAGGCAAAGTAGGGTTTATAATAATAACACTAGGTTACTAAGCATAATATTAGGGCTGCTTAATAACTCAATATTATTATTTATCGACATTCAATGTAATCATACTGTGGAAATGCAATCATATTGTGATATAGTTTCACAAAATTCCATGACCTTGAGTTGAGATTTATTAAGATTTTGCTAAGAATTGACCTCGAACAGAGATAACACAACCACCTGTGATCACGATAACAGCTACACCATCTCCATGACAACTGAGCAAACTCACCGACAATTTCCTCAGCGCTATTTAAACAGGACTGCGCACACATCATGGTTTTGGAGCGTCACCCTTCCGTGTCCAACCTAAAGCTTTATTTTTCGTTTATTTATTTTTTACAATACTCCCAATAATGAATGCTGGAAATATCACTATTCACTGCTCACTACCTCCTCCATCAGCACCTGGTACGCTGCGGCCACAGCCAAGGACAAGGGCAGATCGTTCATACACCTGTACGCATCCAGGACCCTGAGGCGTGCAGGGAAGATTGTGGCAGACCCCCCCCACCCCCACCACCACCACCACCCTGGACATCAACTGTTTCCGACAGTCCCCCTCCGGCAGTGCTGTGTACAGCACTGCACCTCACTGGATAAGAAACTGTCAGATTGTACTGCAATTAGACTCATATTATCAGTCTGTGATGCTGAAGGACCAAAACCTCACGCCACAAAAACTGATTTTTTCTGTCTGCAGCCGGCCTCATCTCTAAGGCCCAGGACCCCCAATGACACTGACTCTCATACCCCCCCTAACCCCCTCTTATAATACAGGATACTCATACTGTAAACGTTTGCACATCCCCATGTTAGTATTTTGCACATTGCACATCCCTGCACAATCTGTGATTTAAATAACAGTCATATTGTACATATTATTTATTGTTTTAATGGATTTTTAAAATGTTCTTTAATATCTTATGGTCAGTTATATATTTATGATTCTTCAGCTGCAGTACTTGCTTCAGCTTTCGTTATATTTATGCCATGTTTATTGTTTTGCACCAGCAAATTCCTCGTATGTGTAAACCTGCTAGGCAATAAAGCTGATCCCTATTCTGATTCGGATTTGCAGTCATAAGTCCTGCCTCTAAATGATGTCCTAAACCATATATTTTCATTAATAGCTCCTAACTGAATGCTGAACATTTTCCAAGGCCACTTCTTTTTCCATTTTAGCTCCTTGCCAGAGCATAAGGTGGTAAAAGTAGAGAAAAATGTGGTCTGAATGCAATGAGTCTTCTCTGCAGCTGGTAATATGCTGACAGGGTGGAGTTTCATATCGGAAATACATCTCTCTCTTTCTGTCTTTGTCTATTTCCCACAGCCTTTTTCTTTTCCTCTGAGACTTATGCTGAACAAGCTGCTACGACTGAAGCTATTAGATAAGGAGTGTGTGTGTGTGTGTGTGTGGGTGTGTGTGTGTGCAGGGGTCAAAAGCAATTTGTCAACGCATGAATCTATGTGGATCTTCATGTGTTTAGTTGTACAGTACTTTGCAGTGGTTTGTAGTTGAGGCATGTGCTTTCTTATTAATGCATAGTGTACAAACATGCATGTATATATATTGTGTGTGTGTGTGTGTGTGTGAGACACTAAGGAAAAACAGGGGGAGCTAGCTGCTGAAAAGAACAACGTCCAACTCCAACATCCAACTCCCACCGGCTCAGTGTGTACGAGACATAACGCCAAGCCAGCAGGCCAACGGATCACGTCTGAACCTTGCCCAGCCACACACACACACACACACACACACACACACACACTTTCACATAGCAAACCCATGGAAAACACACTACACACACTCACCCTCTGGGCAATGCAACAACAGCCGTTGCCCCGCGGCACGGGACGCTCGTGTGTGCAACTGAACCAGACTGCAACGGAACAGACTATCAGATCAATGTAGTCCCAAACACACTCGATCACACACGCGCACACACACACAGGCAAATACACACACACACTGGCAGCTTTGACTAATCTATTGTCAACAGCACAGCTAGCCAGACCAACCGCTACCAATATCATCCAATTGCAGAGGTGCAGCGCCAGCAGTTCCAGAGCTGTAGTTCTGAATGTGGCAGCATTCACCACCTACGGGTAGGAAAAGGAACAGCAGCTAGACTTAGAGCACTGCAGATGTAGACATACTGACATACACATACACGCTAGACATACGTTGTTTTTTTTGTTAGCTGCTTATTATGACGGATGAAACTATCAAATGGTACAATACATGCTTGAAATCTCTGCCATTATTGTGCCTAAACTAACATCCAGTGGATAATAAACAGTCGAGCAAATGAATATAATTCAGACTGTGCCTCACTGAATAATGTCTAAAGAATTTGTGAATTGGTTCAATTTCGAAACACAGAAGACCAGAGGGCGCGTTTCGTGAAGAACTCTCAGAAAAGCAGAGCTTATTGTGAAAAAGCATTGCTTGAGAAAAAAACCTAACAGGCTGATCCAGTATTAAGCTTTCATAAAAGCAATTTAGAGCTAATGTGATCAGACTGATTATGCCTGGATTAAGAACTGCTTATTCATGACTTTGAAGCACACACCCAAGACATCAAGCACAATGGCGAAAACCGAAATCTCGTGTCAGAGCTGTAAGGTTCCCATAAGATAATTAGCATTTTCTAGGAACCAAAGTTCTGTATTGGTGTGAATATGCTTCCGGGTTTGTACACCTGACAGGACAGCCTTCCCATGGTGGAAATACTGTTTAAATTCCTCCAAATTGGTGGTCTGGCCTTCATTTGATACATGGATATTTGGATGTTTGCTTAAAACTGATGAAGTCTTTACATGACATTTAATGTGGGATCAACTGCTGAAAATGCTAGTTTGAGGCTACAGACATGGGGCAAAATTATTATTAATCACAGCATTCAATGGTGTTTTAGTCTGTCTGGTAAACTGCTTCACTGGTTAAGCCTAATAACTAGTCTGGGGCGAGAAGTTTGTATTTGGTCAGATTCTTTAATCCTGCTTTATTAAACATAATTTTCCTTTACTTAAGTAATCACGCAATATGACACCTTCCCTCAGGGCTTCACTCAGATCAGAAGTTTACAACAAAAAAAAAGATGCTCAAATTATTTTAATGTCATGCATTCTTATTAGAACATGTCCTCTACCCTAAAGAGCCACAGACATTTGCTGTGTTATGAAGTGCTGTGCAGAATCCATAAACTCCTGTATTGGCAATTAGGACTGATAGGAGTTAGTGTAATGAGTCTGGTTTAAGACTTAAACCCTCTGATGATGCTGGCAGCTTAAATCTATAGCTGACACATAATTAGGCTGGTGTATGTAAACAGATAAATAGCTCTCTGCCTGTCAAAACAACAGCACCAGCAAACACAGGAAATGTGTGGGAGGGTTTGTGTTTGTAGGCGAGTGGCTAGGCTGACCAGCTGACCATACCTATACGTTGTCTAGCTGACACAGCATTATAATTGGCCAACTAATGAAGAGATGCAGTGTATCTGATACGAAAACGGCATAATGGGATCTGTACTGTTCAGAGACTAACGCGCATTTGCAGATAAAAATGGGAAAACACAAGCCTTGAAACTAACACGGACACAAAGCAGTTGTGTGCGCTGCTGCAGAAGCGGTGATGAATTTCCGCTGGTAAAAACATGTTGGAGTGCATAAGTGCTTGCCCAATGTGGCGGACGTAAATGCATTACACAATGTAAATATATTCTACATGTTTGCTGCACTTCTTTTGCTGCCATCTAGCGCTTGGCACTTTCACAGCCAATAATCAGTGCAAAAGACAAATGTCTAATTACGAACTCCCAGAAGTTGTAGAACAGGAGCTGCATTCGACAACTCTTAAAATGCCGTTTGACAAGAGCTCCCACTCACCATCCTATATCATTTCATCAAAGGGAAATATAGATATATCCCAAGCAGACAGCATGAGGTCAGTCTATGTAATATATGGCCGTATGTTGCCATGGAGCTGAATTATGTGTATCAAAATGTAGAGGAAGAAGTAGCCTTGATGTCGGTCACTGCTGTTGAATTAATACCAAGGTGGTCTGTGAGTGGTTGAGATAAACAGGCACAGGAAGGAGCTAATACTGCAAGTTTTAGGTATCCAACTCATACAACTTGAAAACTGAAAAACACACAAAATGTGAAGAATGAAATGTGTATGCTTTCGGTTTTGATAACTGCATCCACTCAATAGTCAATTTTGTTTGTTTGTCTATATGTATGTAACAATTAAAAGTTGTTATATGGTACATTGCCTTAGTTAATCCTTATTTCCACAATCAAACATTTGGCTGCAACGACTGGATACATTATGGACGTTGAGAGAGCAAGCAAATGCACTGCTAGGCTGGCTATATTCAAAATAAAGCACACTGCAAATGACTTACGATTAACAACTTGTGACAACATTAAAAATGCATTTCTCAAATGGATGTAATTAACAAAATCAAGTAAGGACTAAAATGATTCCAGTTTATATCGGTGATTATCTTTTCTAGACTTTGTAGACTGCGTGTCAGTGCAGGGGTGCTGTCATCACATTCATGTTTGCTTTTGATATGATCAAAAGAGATGTTCTATAGTGGATGGAAGATTTGATAGGGCTTAATTGTGACCATATGGCGTGTGTTTGCAACTTTAATCAGGGGTAAAACAAGGGGGACTGCATCATTGTTTGCAATTTACATAATTAAATGGAGGGAGGAAAGGGAATTTGTGCCCGTCTCAATGATGGGTTCCATGTTGTTTTCTACTGTCCGTTTTTTCCCCTTGAACCACAAAAAAAAATTGAGCAAACAACAAATGATGCTAACGTTGCTTATCGTGCTCTCCATAATGAAGTAGTATAACAAGGAAAATGCATTATGAACCTCTGCATTGTAACCTTACTTAAAATACTTTTAATTAAGATCAAAGGATTTTCTTTTCACCAGTCGAAAAAAAGTAGTTACGCTTGCCCTTTGTGACCTCCTCAGTGGTATGAACTGTTACATGTACTAAACTAAGAGGGAATTTGGGAAAAGAAGTTAACGGTTTACTTAATCCTGATACCTTTTTTATGCCATTCGGCTACGTTTCCCAGATTCCATCTCTGTAGCATCTCTGTAGCACGTTATGGCGCTTTTCCATTACCAGTACCAGCTCAACTCGACTCGACTCGCCTCGCCTCGCCTCGGCTCGCTTTTCGCTCCGTTTTCCATTGCAGATAGTACCTACACAATATTACCTGGTCGTCAAAGCGGCGCCGCAGGAAACAGCCGCGACACACACCTGCTACGCACACACACGGGACAATGGAGGAAATCGAGTGTGTGCTGTTTTTGATCCTCGGGTTGCGGCTGTTTCTCACAGCAAGAAGAGAAACGTTGTTTTCGTTTGACCACGGCATATTCTTCCGAGTTGCCATAATAGTAACGGGTGTATCATGCAATCTCTGGCCAAACTATTTAAGAATGGCGGGGGTTATTCAGGATACTCCGTCTGGCGCGTGCAATGATGACGCAGTGAATAGTGGCGATTCTCTCAGACCACTCAGCAGTCTGCCGTGTTTTCACGTCACATTTTAGTATCGCCTCAGCTCGCTCGGAACCTCGCCGGAGGTGGTACGAAAAAAAGTACCTGGAAGCAGGTACAGGTACAACTTTTATACAGTGGAGAACCAAGCAAAGGCGAGTCGAGTCGAGGCGAGCCAAGGTGAGCTGGTACTGTGGAGTGGAAAAGCAACATGAGTTGCATCTTAAGTGAGTGAGGATAGTGGCTAGTGACTGGTGACTGCTAGGACCATAGGGTAGTCCTGTGACAGATGCCTTGTAAGTAATTTTGTACAAACAAAGATAAAGTCTACACATTAACAGAATAAAAGGTGTAAAAGCGTAACCAGACTGTGTTTACTGCCTCAAGTGAATTAACTTATTGCCAGCCAGATCCATATTTAGAGCTTCCTAGCTAGTTTAGCTAGCTTGCTAGCCTAGCTAATGTTACATTGATCATACCCGTAAAATTCCTTATTTGATGCGCAATTTATTTAAAAAATGTATGTTTCTTATAAGTTCTTAATAAGTTCTTAATTTAACTTATGTTGGTTGATCGTTTGTAGACATATAATGCGACAATTGATGTCATTCATTTGGCTTTACTATGTGTTACCAGGAGATGTGCTTCTGTATTTATCACGATTGATAGATCTGTAAATAGGTGTGAAATGTTTGGCATGACACGAAACTAAAAACTAACTGAAAAATCTGCTTTGAGTTACTGCTTATTTTAAAATCAGCTGATTGACTTGTAGGAATTTGATTAATTTACCCAGATAATGTCATAAGTAAATTCACTTAATCCCCTCTCCCTATGGTTATCTGGTAAACCAGTTTACTGTATTGTCCTCCGTAAGCTCTACCTTTTGTTATTTGCTGTCAACTTGAATTATGCCCTCAAGGCTGAGCGAGTACTATAGACTCAAGCGCCTAATACATCTTTATTCCGTAGGCCTAAAGCTTCTCTACAGCCAGATCTCTGTATTTGCCCAGCCAAGGCCGGCGCTGTATAGGCTGGCAGAGGCTGGAGAGCGTGCAAAGCAGGAAGGTGAAGGTGAGTCAAACTAGCAACGTAGTCTGTCAAGTTGATAATTTTGTTAGCATAGGCCACTATACGCAACGAGGCAGCGCCAGACTGTTCAGCATGCACCCGGCTTTCAGAGCAATCTCCCGAGACACAGGCAGAGAATGGGAAAGAGAGGGGGAGAGATAGGGAGCAAGGCAATGGAAACATGAGGGAAACAGAATAGAATAAAGAGAGAAAGAGATAAAAGGCCTTTCTGTATTCAATCGGCTTCCATCCTCTTTCCCCAGTGGCTCGGGATCGCCTCCACTTATTGAAGAATAAGAGCCATTGGTGGATTGGCTGATAGCTAAGACAATATGATGGGAGGGCAAAGGGAAGGAGGACAAAAGAGAGGGGAGAGAAAGAGGAAGAGACGTAGGGAAGTAAATGGGAAGAAAGGGCGGAAGAGCATTCACACAAGTTTCCCTCCATTTATAGAGCCCTACATATTTTACACACTGCACACACAGAGGGCTGCACACTGCACACAATAGTCAAACTAGAGTATTGGGCCACTGCAGTGCTGTGACCTTGCATCGCACAGCAAGGTCAAACAGCACGGCTAGACAGCGGATGGGAACAGGCAAGAAGAGATACAGGAATCTCTAAATCTCTATTAAAACCAGTCACTGCGGCTCCTATTCAGTGGCAACCAAACGGGTTATATATACAGAAGACTATTTCAAATGCATGGTGTTAAAATGGTATCAATAATGTCTCAAAATGGTGAAAGTGAAAATAGTAAAATACAGTATGCAATACAGTATGTAATCCACATTTCAGCATGAATAAAATATTCCAAGTGCATCCAAATCTTTCTGACAACTGTTGACTCATAAGACCGTCATGGTTTTCGGTTTGTGTTTAGTCATTTCCTGTTTTCTTTTTGTAAGAATTCTCCCTCACGTGTCTTGTAGCTTTACTTCCTGCCTTGGTTTGTTTATCCCCTCCAATGTTTGATTGTCTGCCCACGCGGATTAGTTTTACCTGTGTGTAATTTTCCTTCCCTCACTCTGTAGTTAGTCAGTTTGTTTTGGTTGCTGTGCCTTGCGTTCCAGGAATTTTCCCAGTGTTTCTTATGTTTTGGACTTACTCCCTCAGTTTTCTGCCTGATTTGTGGGATTTTGTAATTCCGCCTGCTGTTTTGGATTTTTAGCCTTTTGGACTGCTCCCCTGGTTCTGACCTCTGCCTGCCTGATTATAGATGTAAGCTTTTGTCTTAATTAAAACACTGAACTTCACCAGCTCTGCCTCTCTGTCTGTAATTGAGTCCAATTCATTCGTGTTTCCTGCTACTCTACTAGCACTGCTGTATTAGTACGAACTGACCAGCCATCGACCCAGCTGACTCAATTTCTGATGAACTGTTTGATCTGATTCTCACCCTTATGCATATCAAAGACTGTTGCTCTTTATATGGCACACAGGGAAGTGTCCTCTAAGCCCTGACTGAGGAATGCATTACCTGGATGGGCCAAAGACTTCCTCAATACCCCTGAGTCCAAGCCTGCTTCGCGTTCAGCTTGCCTTCACCCGACTCTCCAGCCAGCTATCCACCAGTCTGAATCCCAGCCAGCTAGCCTTCAGCCTACTAGCCTCCAGCATGCTATCCACGATCATGCTATCCACCAGCAGGCCAACCCCTGCTTCAGGTTCCCCGTTGTTGGACCGGTCGACACCTGTTTCCGCTGGGCTGCAGCAGTCTCCAGTCCCGGTTGGACTACAGCAGTCTGCAGACTCGGTTGGGCTGCAATCATGTCCTGCTCCTGCTGGGCCGCGACAACTTTCTGCTCCTGCTGGGCTGTAGCAGTCTCCTGTCCCTGCTGAGCCTCAACATTCTCCTATCCCTGCGGAGATGCAGCAGGCTTCTGACCAGCTCCCAGCACAGCTGCCCCGTCGCAGGCCTCCTGCTTGAATCTATACCCGCTGGTCTCTGGTCCTGCACTCCAGCCGCTGGGCCCCGGTCCTGACGTCTAGCCACGTCAATGGCCTCCTGAGTTGTCCCATCTAAGTAGCCAGCCATCAGCTCGACCTCCAGAAGAGGGCCACGTTTGCCTCCAGCCGCCAAAGGAATTCTGCCACCTTCTCTTTCGGCCTCCAAAGGGCTTCCACTGCCTTAATCGCAACGCTCCTAAGTGGCTCCACATGTCTGGTCGTCCTCATGAGTGGCTTTGGCCCTTTCTACTGGTTGTCCTCTGGACCTGCTCAGCCCGCGGCCCTCCCTCCTGATCTCTCTCTGGACCTGCTCTGCCCATTTGTACAACCCTCGGGCCATCCGCCTGAGGTCTTCAGCTCTGCTTCTGCCCCCAGACAGTCTGTCTGTCTGAGGCCTCCTGCTCTGCCTTTGTCCAGCCCTCCATTCTTCAGATCCTTGGTCACTTGCCCCTTCTGCTGTGAAATATAGTTTAATTGCCTAACTAATTTTAAATTTGTAAGGTATGTTTACTGTAGTCAATATGTACTGCGAAGCTTTAGTATGTAGAGGTAAAAAATGACAATTTAATCAAAAATAATATTAGATCGGACTCAGTATTAATAGATCATGATCAATATAATGTGATTGCTCGTTTTAATAAGATCTGTGATTTTACAACATGAAATGCCAGTTACAGAAAAAAAAACAATTCTTTCTTAGGGGCCTCCATTTTTGGCAGATGTTCTTGATACATTGCTGCCGTATGTGTGTCTATTTTTAGTCAACATGCAGTGAGGAAACATGTGAGTGAGCATTTCTACTACAAGAAACAAAATAATGAAACAACTTTTTTTTATGTGATTTCAAATATGTCGAATGCATACGTTTAGTGCACGTGCCCAGATGTTTAGCTAAAGATTTTGTCACAAAAATTCTTAAAAAATATGGATCTTGGTTGCTCTCAGTTCAGTACAGTGCACTGATGGTCCTAGAAGTAAATTTGATTTAATGAAAAATGCAAGAGTTTCATATGTTTTCTTCGCCTGGAGATAACTTGTCAAGTATTTTACGCAGTACTTTGCTGACTTTTCCTTGTTTTGTCTTCTTTTTTCAGATAATGACTTAGTTTCTGTAGGCTGGGCTACATTTCTTCTCTGTTTAGACATAATAGCCAGACATAGTATTTTTCTCCAGAAAGAAATGAAAACAACAACAACAAAAATAGATTACTGATATGTAATTTCTATATTATTCTATATTATAATTTGGCCCTGAAATGCAGTAGTCGAGTGTTGCAGTTGCCTAACACTAACAGTTTAGCAGTTTATTTGTCATATAGTCTCAAATAGTAACCATACTGTAGTTAACATGCACAGATTTTGTAGAAATAGCTCACATAAAATACACCTCCAATAGGCAAATGCCACCATTACTCCACCAAATACCAATTTATGTGCACCCAGGAACTGACTGACTGGTTCAGATGGTTGACGGTTTGGGCCACACATTGAGATAAGCGACACCAAATGCCAGGGAGGATTTTCACATCCTTTGATCCCACATCTTTCATGTCTTTTGATGAGGGTTACATATGCAAACAGTAACGCAGTTACAGAAACAATGGAGTGAGGGAAAGCCAAGCAGAAAGCCGTGGGTGTATTTTCACCTTGTGCTGCATGTAATCTTAGAAAGTCTGATATAATAGGGGAGGGTGGTTTGTGGTTTTTAGGTTGGGTTAGGTTGGGAGAAGAGAGAGGGGGGGGGAACTACTACACAGACAGAAAGGAATAAAGAAAGAAGAGCTGTTTTGTGAATGAGAAGCTTGACATTAACAACCTCCCTGGAGAAGTGCAGCCATTTGCAGATAAATTAAGGCCCTTAGTTTAAAGTTAATTGGATCAACGGGCAGCGCACCTCTGCAGTCACAGGGGCCACCTCGGATTATTCATAGCCAGGTAATTATGTATTTGCGTGGATGTGTTTTTGTCAGCCTGCCATCTATGGCGTGAATTCAGCAAAACATGTAAAAAGGTTAAACTGGCCTCCAGTAGTGGAGCTCAGAGAGCAAATAAGGTGAAATATTATCATCTTAAGGGGCCGTGATACTGCGCTGTAATTGGAGATGAAAACACAGGATCTGGTGAATTACTTAATCTGTGTGTTTGTCTCACAACGAACCATGGGGGGGGATGTGAATATCATTTTTATACCAAAATAAGCGTGTTATTGGCAGAATTAAACTTTCGATTCGATTTTTTTTCCTTTTTTCCTCTCTGACAGTTACATCATCTGCTCACCCACGCACTCTTTTCTGTCTCCGCTTCACTCTGTCTGTCTGTCTGTCTGTCTGTCTTGCTCACGCACATACACCGTGTCACATCTCACCTACACACACATAAACCCACGCCTTCTTGCCATGGGAGACTCTAGCTCCTGCGTCGGTGAATAAAAACCTCATTATTCAGCTAATTAATAACTTAATTAAAGCTCGCTGGCACGTCAGCCGTGCTTGATTACATCATTATTAGGAGTAATTGGGGATTTCTTTAATGGCACCTTGAGAGAAGGAGAGAGAGCGGGTGAGAGAGATTGAATGAAATAGAGTGAGAGGGACAGAGAGGGAGATGTTCTTGCAGCTACAAAGTGCATGCTTTTCCCCAAATGCTGAACTTAACATTGTGAAAAACATCTTTGGAATAAAACAGCAGGAGGATTGAATTTAACTCAGTTTAATCCTCAACTATCAGCTAAGTGTTCTGCGCATAATATTGGCATCAATGAGTCCTCAATAAATCAGCAGGCAGCTGCTGCTCGGCCCTTCACTGCATTTGACATTTTGCGGCTCCAGTTGGAAAATATGACAGTTGCGTTCATGCCACGACAGAATGGAAAAATGAATATATATATATATATATATATATATATATATATATATATATTTTTAGTGATCATTAACAAGTGAAGCCAGATACAAAAAAGAGTGTGTATTTCGCTTTTGTTCTTCTCAATTGCTGAAACCCATTTTCTGAAGCATTGCTTTTACACGGTGCAACCACCACGTCGGTTTATACTTCAAAACATTTAACTCAGGATTCAACGGTGAAAAAATTTGCCGAGTTTGCGGCTGCCAGCAAATGGAAATTCCCCGTTATTTCTGAAAAATGACGGGAATGCTTACAGCACCAACTTAAAATGTCTTGGTATACATAAATCTTTGAGAAAAAACACAATTCTACTAAACCCCGGGATTCCATTTTTTAAAACGAATACTTTCTACAGTATCTGTCCATGGAAACTACAGTAAGGTTGAGGTTAGGGGAAGATTGTGGATACGATTAATTAAACGTTGTGCATAAACTGCAGATCATTAACAAACTCTGGTCTCCTGCGTGAACACTGCATTCACCACCCCGACCGCCACACCCTTACTTTCTGAGTTCTTACATAAAGGACACGCTACTGATGTTTGCTCTTATATTACACAAAATGAAGGACTTTTAGAAATGCTAGGTCATAAGCTGTAAGCTACATTTGACAGCATATTGCACTAAAAGCCAGTTACCCATTATTTTTACGTTGTGATGAAACCAGATTACGGAAAATATGAAACAATGGACAGTTTGCTGGAATATTTCGCATGTTGGGATTTACACAACGAGCTTGTTAATAGATCTATAAAACCACTACATTTCATTGAAGATTTGTGCCAAAGCAATTGACAAAAACTGTGATTAACTAGTGTTAGCCACCCAAGAGGGGAATGTGGGACCAGCAAGTTTCCCGAGTTTATGGAAAATGTAGTATTAACTTACAGCAACACTGACACATTACTACAGCTGCGAGATTAAGCACAGCAATCATTTCAGACACAGTCTCATTACTGCACTGGAGTAGCACAAATAATTTGACGATGACATATCAGTGTGCAAAAAATAGCACACCTGGCACCTTTAATTCTGATTTCCTGGTTAACTCACACATGCACTCATCACCAGACACACACTCCTCCCAGCCACCATTCCATTAGCAATATTTCAGCAGTTATTTGGGCTGTTATGCTGTCCTCTGGACTAGTATGCCCCATCTGAGAATGTCCTCTTTATGTCAGAGTACAATGACCGGGGACAGCTAATGAAATTAGTCCAGACAAACCTCTTCCATTCTCTTTGTGCCTCATTAGAACCTGATGTCCATTTGCTGTGCGCCATCCAGCAGCACACTGCCCAGCCCCTCAATGGGAACCATTAAAAGCTTGGAAAATCCACCTCTGTTAGTCTAATCAACTGCTGGATGAACGGAGAGGAAACGGGGAAAATGAACAGTTGGAATGTGAGTACATTTTTATCATGGGAAGTCCAGTAGAAAATATGTTCGGCATAATGTCAGCATTTCAGCATTATCTACCAAAACTGCTATTACCATTGATACTACTTGTACACTCCAACTATGAGTACTTATTTTCTTGGTTTGTTTCAACCTGATTCTGTGCCAGATGACAGGGCTGGTTTCAAGTCCAAGTCAAGTGTTCTCAAAATGAGTTTCAAGCAGGGGCGGATCTACCGGGGTGGCATCTGCCAACACGGTTTTGGACAATCTAATTAAAAAATATGTATGCGAAAGTTCGTGGCCGGTCAGAGATTTACCGGAGCGAAACGCCGATGACCGGGTGCCAGTGAACGCAGAAAGATTTGGCCACATTTTAGTCTGTGATCTGCTGATCACTAAAATGACGCAGCGTTTGAACGATTTCCTTTGAAGGCTGATAATAGCATTCGTTACTTAGCTGAGACCAAGTACTACTAATATCGTTCTAATAATTGAAATGCTCAAGCTCTGTTGTCATGCATAGCATTCCTGATCTGTTCTATATTGTTCTGGGATTTTTTTCATGTCAAAACCTGCAGCTTGTGTGTTTTTGCCCTTAAGTCTAAGATGAGTCTGAATCAAGGGAAGGCTCACAGCAGTCGAGTCCAAGTTAACTCTCATGTTGGGTCTGACGCCAGTTTAAGCTTAAAGCTCTGACAGATGAAGATGGTGTCGCAGATATACACTTTCAATCCCAGCCAAGCATTCAGTCGTGAGTCCCCCCTGCTCTTGTTAACCATTTCCAGAGGTGGACAGTAACGAATGTACAACTACTCGCATTACTGTAAAAGAGTCGGGGGTTTTTCTCTCTGTACTTCTGCTTTTTAAAAGTAGTTTTTATAATCTGTAATTTTACTTTTACTTAAGTATGTTTTGTTTGAAGTACCGTACTTTGATACGTTCGAAATCACACCCACATGCTTTAATAGCAGCGTATAAAAACTCGACAGCAAACCTGCGCAAGCATATAGAGGTGAGTTGCTGGTACCATTTCTCTGTTAGGGTGCTGTCACACCTCTACTTCGGTTCATTTGGTCTGAGCCAATAGCAAACAATTATACATTGTAGCATTTTTCTGCTTTTCTGGTTCCTTTTCACACCACACTGATTGCTTTGGTCCGAAACGAATGAAAATGCAGTCACATGACAACATCCACATCACTCATTGGCCATGGCGTATTTCCTAAACTGCTTTTCGATTGGTCAGAATTTAGGTGCGGGAAAATTTCAACAGAAGAGGAAAAGCCAGCAAACAACACGGAGACAACGCAACTATGGAGAAACGACTGCGCGAGGAGGTCTCTTCAAGGAGGTCTCGGTACGCTTGTTTGGTCCGCTTTTGGTGCGCACCCGAGTACGACCGCTGCTTTCACACCTGACCAAACGAACCGCATCAAAGGGGCAAACGAACTCTAGCACTATTCAACCGAACTAAATGAGGCAGGTGTGAAAGCACTCTTCATATGCAGTCAAGTGTTTCCCATTTTCCCAGCCCAGTTCAGCCCGCCATTGTTTGACAATGTTTTATGGGATGGTCTGCACTGAGGGTGCTTTCACACCTCTAGTTCGGTTCATTTGGTCCGAACCAAGGGCAAACAATTATACATTGTAGCATTTTTCAGCTTTTTTGGTTCGTTTTCCCACCACACTGATTGCTTTGGTCCGAAGCAGTTGAAACAAAACCAAAATGCAGTCACATGGCAACATCCACATCGCTCATTGGCCATGGCGTATTTCCTAAACTGCTTTTCGACCAAACTAAATGAGGCAGGTGTGAAAGCACCCTAAAATAACACATTATACCTCCTCAAATGTTGTCGTGCATCTTTTATTTTGTTATTGCACTTTAATTTCCTTTGGTTTAAAACCAACTAGTTTGAGATGTGTATCCCCTTGTCGAGTTTTATACGGGTAATTTTACTTGTCCGTAGGTAAAAGTTCATCAGCAGAATAGTACTTTTACTTAAGTAGAATATTTTTCCACCTCTGGCCATCTCTTTCCCTCCATTATGTCAGACCAGCTCTCGAGCATCTCTATGTGTGGAATGACAGAGATTGGTTCTTGTGTTTTTTGTATTAGAATAAAGAGGCAGACCGAGGGGAGGAGTGCGGGAGCCAGGATGGAGAGAATAAATGGAAAATGAGAAAGAGAGCATGTGGTAAAGTAGATACTAAACTTGTCTGGGCTTTTGTAAACGACTAGCTGCGCAATAATAAATGTGTTTAGACCGTCTGAGGGGACTATAATGTTTGTGCAAAAGAGCTATTCTTAAGTGGATTTTATTGTTTCCCTTCTTTCTCTAAATCTCTTTTGTTGGTACTTCTTTTGGCTTTAGTAGATGAAGAAAAATCACCACGGAACAAGGCTGGGTATTTCATTTAGAAAGTAAATTTAAAACAGATGTTCACTTTAACCTGTGAGAATTAAGGAGCCGACTGCAACTTTGTTAAAAATGTGCTGATCCACTTTTAAATCCTTATTTATTTAATCGTATACACTCCAGTGCAGCGGGAGTAGAGTGACTACAAGGCGAACAGAGAAACAACTGTATCACCCACATTATCTCATTACTATCCGCATCGCCTGTAGTAGTTCATTTCTATCCATTTCCATTCTCATGTGAAATAAATATGGCAAACTATTTTAACTCGTGTACATGTATTTGCCTATGTAACTCCATGAAGCAAAACGAAACAAACCAAACGCCCTACTCGTCACATAACTCTTAGAGAAAACAGAATCAGTATGATTATGATTATGATTAATTATTATGGCTGTTGGCGTACACCTTTTTTTTTTTGCTTAAGCACTGTACTCATTCCACGTTGCCATGCTACTGCTTATTTTATTTGACCTCCTCCTAACCCTAACCCCATGAGTCCAACTCCGCAGGGAGAGGGAGTTGGCATCATCACACTGAGGATTATACTCTGCTCAACAGAAGAAGGGGAAAAAAAAAAAAAAGAGACGGCGCTGATGTCGTCTGTCAACTCGACTGGGATCAAAACAGGGAGCGAAACGGTCGCCCTGCTGGACTGAAGGGGAATTTGCACGAGTTCAGGTGTCCATCGGTTGAAAGATCAATCAAGAAAAACAGATACATGAAACGGAGAAATCGTGCAGTGAGACGCAATTGTTGCAGCCGTTGAGACTGTGCTTTTCTCGTTACAGTTCCTTGTCAGCTGCTGAACAGCCTCTACCCGAACAGTCAGTCAGCATTACCAGTGAGTCAGGGGAGAACGCAGTCTCAGTCCCCGTCTCTTTTTTCATCTTTAATAAGTTAGTTCTATGATGTCTTTAGGCGTAAAGCGCCTTGGAGATCAAGTAACTAATGCATTAATGCATTTATTTGTTGTTTTTAGAGAAGCCGACTTGTTTACTGTCCCTCTATCAGCAAAACTGCCGACTTCATGTACAACGACGTTTCGATGAGCGCTTTGTTGTGGGGTGTTTTTTTTTTTTTTTTTTTTTTTTTTTAATTCTTTTGTCAGGGGCCGTGTTTCTGTTTTTTTCTATTAGGTTTTTTTGGATGGTCCCTTTTTCTTATTGATATGTAGACGTCAACTAATGTGAGCTACTTCAGTCCAGAACTGCGTCTGTGTGTGAGATGATTGCTGTGCTTAATCTCGCAGCTGTAGTAATGTGTCCGTGGTCCT
>CM022489.1:27975117-28146790 GCA_011952105.1 Coreoperca whiteheadi
TATATATATTTTTTTTTTTTTTTTTTTCCTTTTTTTTCCTGAAGAAGAAAGCGCATGACAAAAAAGTTGCCCTCGAAACATGTCATGTAGTCAATTGTGCAGTTTGAAAGTCTTGTTTTTCTTCTTTTTTTGTAGCGGGGCGTCAAAAGAGGTTATCTAACCACTTTGCTTTACACCCTCCAATCTCTCGGCCTCCTCATGTCCTCTGCAGTGTTCACTTGCCGTTCACTTAACGCTCCACTCCTTTTCCTTTTCCTCTTTCCTTTATAGCCTCTTGCTGTCTTCCGCCGCCTCGTCCTTCCCTCCTGACCTCCCCTCTCCAAATGTCAAATGTTTACACATTTTTACAAATGCTACAAATGTCTGAGGCCAAAACCTCAAAGTGGCAGTGTTAACTGAATTCCACTATATCCTCTTGTCTTAGTCTCTGCAATGGCAAACCTTAAGTGTACACACACCACATAATTATTAATGATAATAACAATGCTAACAATGGGGAGATGTTCGAAGTTCAGACTGGCAGTAACACTTGGCAGGACATCTTCACGAGCACTTTGTGTTTGCTTGCTTGTGCGGTCTTCTAAACTGCAGGGGTCCCCGTAGCAGACCCTCCGTCTTAAACAGCATTGTCCAATAAAGTTTTGTATATTCATTCATGACTTGTTGTGCTTTTACTGTGACAGCTGAGTAGATTTATGTCTTAGTTAGTTCTGTTTGTTATTAGTGCCATTAGTGTGACAGTCGCCAAGTGTTTACGCGGGTTTATTCGGCCCCGTTGGCCGTTTGCTTTTGTTATTTTGGCAACGCCGTCGTTCGGAGAGCCCGGTCAGTGGCTTGCCTTTCATGTGCACCGCGTTCCTTTATCCTGTCTCCGCTTGCAGAGCACTGCTGGGAACTGCAGCACCAATATCTGTATAAGATATCCACTGCCTAGTGTTGCCCTCTTGAATGCAATACAAAAGTACAAATGTATAAAATGTAAATAACAGTCAAATATGGGGTTGGGAATCAAAAAGGGGAAGCAAGCAGGTCACCCTCAGCAGTTGAGATTCGGTAGAGTAATTAGCCCAATTCAGATTCTGGTGTTAGTGTAATCAGTGGTACAGGATAGTGGCTGACAAATACAAAACTTTAGTGTACAACAACGTGATACAAAGTGTCTCCTAAAGGGCAAAGAGCAGGCGTTCCATGAGCGCTGCCACTTCACAAAAAATGTGTGAAACTCCTTACTGCACCCAGAAAGAAGATGTTAGTGTTAGTGAGCACGCCGCCTTTCAGGCTTTCTGGCTGATGAAAAATTCACAGATACCTCATGCTGCCATTTGGGGCTGTCACTGGTGGAAAGTCGCCAAGTGCCACTTTAACCCGAGCCGAACTGGTGACACTGAAAGCGATGCTGGATAAGGGTATAGCGTTTGTGCCTGCTGACGTATCCGTACGATAATATGGACCAGACCCAGCTGTCTGTCTGATCGCTTCCTCTTTCCAAAACATCAGGTTAAATTCGAATGCCTGTTCGGTGCATATGTCTATCCAACTGCATGTCTGTTCTTCTGCCTCGGTTACTTTTTTGCCACATGTTAACTGTCACGTCAGCGCTAGCTGCCAGCCAGACACTAACTAATCACACACTGTCTGTGCGTACAAGCGTGTGAGTTGAGTAATGCTCTCAGCAGAAAAAGCAATCCAGACTGCCTCCCCGAACAAAGAATAAAATAAGCATCTCTGACCGTTTTCGTAGGAAAATGAAAATTTTGGCACTCGAGTTAATTGGCTTTATTGCAGCCATAAATCAATGTGCGATGCAAATGTGCCCGAATATGTCAGCAGATGAAGTCGTCACGCGTGGAAACAGATGGGAGCTGTAGCTGTAATTTCCGTTTTAGATCAGAACGACATGAATGCACATATTTGTGCTCTGATGCCGTCCGGCAGAAGGCTGAGGCAAATAACCATTTCTCTGATCGCTGCATGCCTCTTCACATACAGACCACGGTCATCTCTCAACCAGCGCACAGCTGCCTGCTGGCGCAAATCAAGCACGCCCAAATTCAATCAGCTGCACATGGAGGCATACCAATCCTCAGGAAACAGGGTGAATTTATATTTTCTATTTACTATGAAGTTGGCATTTTCTCCTCCTTTTTTTCCTTTCCTTCTTCCCCCGGTTTATTAAATGTCAATGCAGGTTGTTAATTTCATACTGAATTGCAGTACTGACCATACCATAATCAAAAAGATAACGGTGGTGATGATAAATATAAGATTACACCAATCATTCTCAAAGATACTTTCAAATGCATTAAAATAAAAACCAAAAAAAAACAAAACACCCCTGCCTCTTCGTGCCAGGGACTGCCCGTGCCCAGTGATCCCTGAGGATCCCCAAACCCCACTTTGCGAAGCAGTGGTCCATATATCCTTCTCTTCTAAGGAGTAGAGAGACACGGCCCTGGCCTACATTTTACAGCTCATTAACTATAGAAAGACTACCTGCACAAAATATACAGACAGATAGCATGACTGTGTTGTCTCCAGGCCCATCCCTGAGAGCATACACGTGTGCGAAAATTACTGTGTGTGTATGCATGCATATGCAAAGAAGAGATGTGAGGAGAGGCTAATGAAGTGAGCTCGCGAAAGTTATGGAGAGAATGTGCTTGAAAAATATAAAGATATATTTGATAACCCCACATAGATATACTAGATAGAATTTATCTGGATAATTTAAGCGTTGGAGGGAATGTGATGAAATGTATGCAAACTACACCCACATACCTTGATAAGGCAAAAAGTTAAAATCATCGTTTCGTTTTGCGCCCCACATTGTACCCTTTAGCGTCTGTAGGTAGACGCCTTCAGAAGCTCCTTTAGTGTTTGTAGGAGACGCCTTCAGAAAGTACTTGGTTAGGCAGTAGGAAGTCACGTGACGTGACTTGTAACATAACTTCAAACTTTAAATAACTCAACGTTAACGGTTGGTTTCATGCGAGACATGAACCCTGGTCACTTGGGTGAATGTCAATCCACCCAACCTCCTTCACAGGCGGATCCATCTTTATGTCGCTCGTTATACCACGCTCAACAGGCTTTCTGGCAGTGCGTCTCCCTTGAGCGTCTGCATACAACGCCGAGGGGCGTGACAAAACGTCGGCATTTGACACCCTGGGAATGAGAATGGGCTGCAAAAGCACATACAGAATCAGAGACAATCCCAACCATCACTAAACACTAAAAAGATGTTAGAAGTTAACCACTGTGGTTAAATCCGCTGTAATTCATTTGTGTCATAAGGTGCAAAGTAGTGGGAGGAATTCTTCACAAGTTCATTGAAGTTCTTTCCCCCTTTCCTTTAACTTTCTTGTTCTATGCTATTAGTTATTTTCTATTTAAGATTACAGTTTGCACAAACATACCTACATCCCACAGCACAATGTACTGGTGGTTATGAACCCATTAATAACATGATTAATGTAACGTACAGCGCTTAAGAAACATACGGACCAGTTTACACAAATTTGTGTTCAAAGATACATTGTATGTACAAGACACAGACCCTCCACATGAACCATGTCCAGGTAGCTACACGTCTTTCTCTCGGTCATTGACTTAAAGCACAGTTTATTTTTTTCTCTTCCGAGCAGCCACCTCTTTTCTGGGTGTCACCGAACCATCATTAGCTGATTAATGTCTCCCTGCTGTGAGTGTTAATTGACATAATCTATTCTTCATTAGCACTGCCCCTCTGCAGGCAGAGTCAATGTGTTTCTTCACCCCTCATTTCACCCAAAGTGGTCTTGCCCTTCACCTTGGGCTAATGGTGGGCTGAACCAAGCCAAGGTCCTCGCAGGGGTGCTGAGGTGAGGTATGGGTTAAGTTCTGCCAGATTATAAGTCACACGTGAAGGGCATTGCTTGTACAGATGAAGTATAACTTCACAAACTATATTTGGACAATGTCAACTGGATGACACACTGAAACGACGTGAGCAGTCTCAGATTAGCCTCCATTGTGTGTCTCTATCCGACCAGTGGCGTCGGTAGGCCTGGGGGTCAAGTCATCTGTCATCTGGGTGTATTAAAGCCCTAAATAATGGTATCGTCGAATCGAAATCGCAAGTAAGTTTTTGATCAGCAAATCTGCTTCACACTACGTGGCACATGGCTTGTCATTGTTGGCATCTGGTGGTAGTTAGCTGGCTAATTCACAAAGGAAGGCTTGAAGGCTACGGGTATAAGGAGCTTTTTTTCAAAAGAAGGCAACGAGGCGCTGGCAAAGCTAGAGGAGGTGGAAGAAGGGTTATCTCCTGTTGCTGTAGCAACAGCATTTGAAGCATTATGCATCTCTGCAACTGATTTGACAATTGAAACATGTATTCCACTCAGATGGGTAGCTAGCTAGATAGCTCATTATTTGAGTGTGTTTTGAGTAATTTCCCCCTTACACATTAGTGTGCTATTCAAAGATGATATTTGGAGGCCAGCCTGCGCACCTGACCTGGACCTTTTGGTAGAGCACAGTTTCTCACATCTTACATTCATTTTACTCTGTGGTAATGTTGCAATCTAAAGATTTCTGGGCTGGCCTAAGACCCTAACTACGCCTCTCCAACCACCCTAATCATGAAAAAGGAGAGCTATTATGACAATGTTATGGATCATTTCAAGCGAAGGGTGGGGTGGGATTCTCTGGGGGGGGAGTATTGCCATCTCGGACACGTCCTTTTCATCTGAAACTGAAGCTGATAAAAGCAAATTTAAGATTTGTTTGACTTACAACAAAGGTTATTTTTGTGGCCATTTTTGTCTTTTGTCGCTCTTCATTAGTGACGGACTGGGAATGAAAAACCTCCCTGGACTTTTTGACCACCACACTAGGTTGAGATGATGGCACCAAATGAATAATGTCTTATTTAAAAACGTTCGGCTGGATCGGCCAAGGGACTTTGCAGCACCACCTTTATGTTTTTTCTGTTTGTATTTGTCAGTCTTGCTCCACTCCACTATTTCTCCAACTGTCACCACTTAACAGAGATGGCAAAGGGGCGGGGCTCCAGGTAAAGTTAGAATGAACTTGACCAATAGTAATTTGCTGGGAGAGAGCTGCCGACAGATGAAACACCCAAGTGCAGTGGGCTGCCCACAATGCATTGCTCTCGCTCTTTTTTTTGTTTTATCAATGCGATGATGACCCATTCTGAGCGGCCCATTGTGGAACGGCCAAGCCGCCACACCCATTCTTCATCCCACCTACAAACCTGTGATTGGCTGTTATTCCAACAGGGAAACAGCAGTCAAAGACCAAAACATAAGATCTTTTTGAATCACTCAAAAAAAAAGTGGAGAACAGCGATTTCCGAGGTCTGGAGCCAGGCTAAAAACCACATGTTTCTGGTCTGCAGAAAAAAGGCACCAAAAGTATTCAGAAGCCTGATGTGTCCTGTACGTTTGGAAAATCCATTGAGCTGGTATTTGGAAAGGTCCTGAACCAACCGGTGTTCTGGCTGAACGGCAAAGTTGAAGAAATCGAATGAAACATCTTTTCGTTTCTTCTTCTTTTAACAAGTCAAAAAAATCAACCAAAGGAAAGCTTCTTGTGCGGAAACTGAAGAAAGCCAAGCAGAGCTGAGCGATGTTCTCAAGACATAGCAGAGTCAAGACATTCCACATGTGGTTGCCGTAAAGTCAAGAAAACCAGCGGAGACAGGCTGAGCTCTTGAGGTATATTTAGACTGAAGCCAGCATAGAGAGCGAAAGAAATAGAGGGAAGGAACAGATCTGGAGATGGAGTAAAATTAAGTTGAGGAGGGTGGAAGGGATTGATTTTCTCTGACATTTCCCACAGAAAAAGTTCCGAACTCGTCACAGAATGTTGAAAAAAAGAGAAAGAGAAAGAAAGCATATCTACACCATACACTGGCTCCCCTATCCGTTTCTTAGCAACAGCCTGCACCCGAGGCGAGAACGATGAGCTATGGAGATGGAGTGATAGACAGAAATAGCTGCAGAACAGAAGAGAGACAGAGCTAAAGAGATATTGGAGTGCGTGCCCTACAAAGTGTTTGGTTGAGGCTTTGGTACATATTGATTTTCGCTGATATCCTCGCTTAATGCTTCCAATTTTTGAAGAACCTGCCCACCTCCACTGTTACATGGAATTCCTGAGGAAACTTCTGTTTGAAAACTATTATCTTCCTTATAGCTACATTATCTGTAAACCTATAGGGTTTACTTAGCTTTTAAATCTAAGTGTCATTATATTCAAAATGAAGTGTTGAGTTTTTGAACTACACTTGTCTCTTTGTTAAAGTTACAATCCTTAAAGCTGCACTAATCAATGTTTTAATCAATATTTCATCACGTGTAACGTGACGTGGGTACACAGCATTGCCCATTTTAGAGGGCTGTGAGGTGAGATTTGCTGCAGTCCAGACACGCCTGTAAGCATTGTGCTACTGCTCTAAGAGAGCACGCACGTGTGTGTGTGTGTGTGTGTGTGTGTGTGGGGGGGGGGGTCCTCAGCAGAAAGTGAGTATTTGACCTTGATGCCAGCATGGCGGAAAGACAACGGTAGCCACCAGATGCACGGCGACCCATCGACTACAGCTGCTGTATACAGGTTGCAAACACACTGCATGCACACACACACACACACACACAGGAAATGGATTTGGGTGCTTGGTGCTGTTATTTCAAGTCAATTGTCCTTCATCATTGGGGAGCTTAGAACGTGCTAGAGCTGGGATAGTTAGGCTTACATGCCAAGAAACCGGGTGCAGTTCACTCTAGAAAACGTTGTATTGCACTTTAGAGAGAGAGATAGAGAAAAAAGACAATGCAAAAGAGACCTGTAAAATATAGTCCGTACAGATCCTAGGAAACATTGACTATGTCTGATAAGTGTCCCTTTGGGGTTGAAGTACTATTTGAATGCTAAGATTTCAATGTACTGGATACTGGCACGCAATACCAGCGGCATCACTCTATGCTGCGGCCCCCTGCCTGGGACCCTCAGTAGTTGGATTTAAAATTGCAAACAACCTCAACTTGTCTGTCAATTGAAATCATTGCTGCAGAAACAATAAGCTCTCTTCTGGCTGCTGATGCTTTGGGCTATATAGGAATCTGGATTTGTTAGCCTCATTCATTTCTTGTTTGACTGTTTTAGATCGGTCTTATTTCTTGTACCAATGGTTTTAGACAGCTCTTATCGGTTATCCTCAAGATGCCACTTTTCGTTCCTAAGATGTGAGATGTGATCATCCAATAAGATGATTCTCATTGGATTTTCGCGCGTTGGTGTAATTCTTGTCCCATTAAACGTGTAAATGTTTCTACGTGTCGACGGCTGAACTCAGCTTTGTATGTGGGCCTTAGTCACACTAGCCAAGAAGTGGCAGATTTGGCGCACGCCTCATGAAGTATCACTTTATAAAATAAATGGGTTCGGATGCTTCGTTTTTCTGTTACTCCTCAGTCAGGTTGTTCGTACTTTAAGAGACACCAGAGGATCCCTGGTTGAGACTTGTTACGGCCGAGAGAATGCCGATAAACTGAGCTGGTTTCATTGTAAACCAATCATAAGGCGGGTAGAGGACCCAGCAGAGGCCAATCGGATTTGGTCCTCAAGACTGGCCTTTGACAGTTCCCTCAACCCTGACTCCAAAAAGTGAGCAAACTGGATTTATTTGGGGCCAGCTGATGCTTTTTAGATAAAAGCTGCACCAGGGATGTACAATACATCTCCAGCTTTGCTTTTCCTCAGTTTTTTTTCCCCCCTGTTTTTTTTCTTCGTCAGCAGCGAGGTTTGTGTGCGAGAGAGTGAAATAGAGAGACAGTCTATTTGGGTGACAGTGATGGCAGCTAAAGATAGAAGCTGCGTTTGAGAGGCGAGGAGAGGAAACACGGCTTGTTTCAGAGAGATCTAATGTATGATCTGAGCCTGAATCAAGGCAGCGAATAACAGAGATTATAAATAAGCAATGATTCTCTCTCTCTATCATTCCTGCCTTGTTTAGATCTCCATCAGCCCTCGCTCTACCTCTCTATACTTTTAGATGTCCTCATGCGTTTCTCACTTCCTCAGTCACGCAGATACATTCTCTCCCTCTCTCAGTGTTGCCGGTTTTCTCCCTCATGTCTCCCCACGGGTTGTCTTCTCATCCTCTCTGTTAGCCAGTGCTACCAGAGCCAACACCCACCATATGTTTCATGAAACAAGGTCGTTTTCGAGCGGACATCGCATCCGCATGCATTTTACACCCGCGTCCCCTTCATCTTCGGGTCCTCTGTTGAATGCAGAGTATCCTGCCAACAAGTGGAGCTCCCATCCACAATTGAAGACCTTTCATTTTTTAAGTTGTCATGACTGCCACGTGCAGTCTGTGTGGTATGCTGGAGTTTCACAGTATATATACTTAATTTACTTCTGCCAATTCAAATGTTGCCTTTATTTGAAACAGGTTTATGTTAGACAGGTCTTTATTTGTATTATTATTAGAATATTCTTACTGTTTTATATTTTCACAAGATGTCTCCCTATTTTATGATCCGCACCCATTTTAATTTTGCTGTTGATGCTGTTTGCTCTCAATGCAAACTCTAAACTTCTCTTCTGTTTAATGTCTTTCTAAAGTCAGTATAATGTACACATCCACAGCACGAAATCTACTAGTACAATAACAGTCATGTCATGCTCACCACTTTATGTTGCTCTGTTTTTTCAGCTACTTTCATTGAAAGTTAGCAATTTCTTCACTCTAAAAGCCTACCAAGAAAGGGATTTTGCCCCTTGAAAATGATAAAAAAATGTATTCAAAACACTTCTGCTGTTTTTAAATTACTCCCTGTTAATCTAATGCCATTTGAAATCCAACATTTCAACTGTAGACATTTCACATTAAAAGCCTTCCATCAGTCCAAGGGGCCCAATCCCTGCCCAGGCTTTTAATGTGAAACAAATGCTGGAAAGTGAGTTGTTTGTTAATTGGCAGATGCGACAAGACAACAGTATTTCTGTTGAAAAGAGGAACTTCAGTATGATATGAATCTGCGGAAATGTACAAAATGCTGAATCCCTTTTAGTACAGATAATTCCATCCCCACTCCATGTTTATTTTCTCTTCTTTTTAACCCAGCCTTTGTTAGCACTAGGCCTTTATTTGTTCTCGCTGGCTATTATTTGGGACTTGGCCATTATTTGAATGTCTGCATGCATTAGGGATTATATGATGAAAATGGGGCCATTTGAAAGATTACATGCACTTAATGCAATACTCAATACTTAATAAATCAATATGTCACTGGCTGTGAATGTGTAGCCCTCAATCTGAGCTTCCTCTGATTAAAGATTTTGAAGAATGAATGAAGTCTACATATTGTATATGCAGCGGATTAGATCTCTAAAAATGGAACCCTGCTTCTGCATTGATATCAGCACTTGATGGGGCTAAAATGGCAATTTCAATCAATGTAAACATTTGCTTGATAAACAAACTCAAGCAGGGAATACTGGGCTGTGGCGGGGCTGCCGCATCATGGTGTTTAGCTTGAGTTCATGGCACTGGAAAATATGATGAAGTATATCATACCAACGCAGTGATGACTGAAGTGGAAAGAGAGCGTTAACCCGCACGTCTGTCAACCCCGTCAGCTTGCAGAATGAGCGCGAAAGTAGTTTTGTTTTCATGACAATTTTGCTTGTGTTGCCAAAGCACGAGTCAATGTTAAGGAGAATCCCGATAAAACGTGCACAAGGAAAGGCAACCCTGTTCATCCATGCAGTTCGCACCGCAGAGAAATTTAACAGAGCAAAGTGAATCCAAAGAAAGAAGACGGTTAAAAAAAAAAAAAAATACAAAAAACTGAACATGCCAGAAATGACAGAATGTTTTTTCAGCGGACTTTTAACAAGTTTGAGACTAAACCTTCCTCCTTTGTGTCACTCATCACTGAGGTGTCAGCCCCCCCCCCCCTCCACACCGCACACACACACACGCAGGCATAGTGAAGTCACAGCACCCTGACATCCACTGCTTGCAATGCAAATCAACTGGAAAATGGTTCCGGCGAATGGTGCTCTTAACTAGTCACCATGGAAACTCAGCAGGACATTGCCTGGCCTTTAAGCTCTGTTTGTTTGTGTTTGTTTACTAGTTAGCTTAGAACACATCAGAGGTGGCAAGCTGTTTCTGTAAAAGACCAGATGATTGCAGTTGTGTCCTCCTTCTCTGGAGCAACAAAGTGAAAGAGCTACCAGCTAATGATCTATTAGATTAGATCCGATTACATTATATTATACTTAAAATGGATGTTATTGATCCGAGTAGTGGCATTGGCCAACTGCAACAGCAAATACTAATATGCAAATAAAATAAGTTATGTTTGGTATAGCTTATTACATTAAAGATATTCAACTATAATTCCAGCAATCAAAATATGTGAATGAAACTACAGCAAATTATTTATGGTTTCTATGCTTTAAGGTATCAGGAAATATTTATTTTCATTATTCTTTGGAGGAAAAAAAAGCACAAATTGGAGATCGTTTATGTTTTTTAAATTGGGGGACTCAGTGTAACTAATAGCTTTCCCAATTTTTCCCTTCACTTGCTGTTAGCAGATGCATATCCTGAGCTGACCCCATTTATAATAACAGTAAACTGTGCTTGGCCGTGTCCTCTTTCAAAAACAAGACAAAAGAGCAACTTTTTTAAGCATGGCCACAGGAAATCTTTGGGGAAAAGCTGTGTAAATCAGATCTTTGCTTATAGAAGTATGGTGTTTTTCACTGAAAGTGTGTAAAAAACAAAACACAATAATCCTTATCAATAATACACTAGCCCGGGGCGTGGAAAGCCCACCGCAGCGGCCCTTTGCTGCATGTCATCCCCCCTCTCTCACTTCCTGTCTCTCTTCAAATGTCACTGTCAAATAAAGGCGAAAAAAGCCCAAAAATATACTTTAAAAATTCATTCAGCAGTAGGGGTTTAGCACCTGGACCGGCTATCATAAGTGCTGAGGATGAGTTGTACAATTCAGATGCTTCATCCTTCCTACAAGAAAATATTACCGAGTGTTGTAAAATGGAAACATTGGTTCTTCCATGTCGGCATGTCTGAGAAAATCGGTGGGTCTCGTGCACAAACATTGGCCAAAATGCCTGCCGACATACAACATACATACAAACTAGGAGGTAGTGTACGTCCAAATTTTTTTACATCTTGTGTAAAGAAGAAATGGGTAAAACAAAACCTTTTCAAATCCCCAAAATAATTCTTAATCAAAGAAATGCCGTGATTTTTATAATGTTATAAATGCAGGACATACAAATGTTTGCTTCTATGAAACTTATTTTTGAACAGTTTTTCAACTAATGGATTTTGGTTCTTGTTAGCTGTTGGCCCAAACTACTAGATACTAGATATCTCCCCCTGCTCAGTCAGTATGTATTTGTTTAAAACAGCAGAGAAGAATGGAATGGTATTGAGAATTTTGACATACAAACACCAGTTTTAGTACCAGAAACGTGACAGTACTCAGCCTGACTGTCTGATTTCTATTGCACCGAGCCTTCTATGGCTCCATTAGAGAATATAAGAAGTCTCAGCTTCCATACGGGGAAACTAAAAGGCTGGGTGCTACAAATGCAACACATGTCAAAAGCATCTCCATTATGTGGTATCAATTAAATATGGTCATTAGCTGAAGGTTCCAACGCTACTGTGGAACATGTTTGAAAAACGATGTATTCGGAAACAAAGGGAAGGTCAAGAGGGAAGCAAAAAAAGAAGGTAGACTTAGAGTCAAGAAGGAAGCGGCGAAAGAAAGACAAAGCTGTACGACATGGAAAAGACATTGGGGATGGGAAAATGAGTTACAGGGACAACGTCTAATTGACATTTATTCTAAGCCTGACGCAACAAACACACTAAGGACTGGTGTTTAGCAGCTCTAAGCAACGGTATATTTTACCACCCGCGCAAGGCCACGTGAGGTTGACAGTCGGGGGGGACTCCAAGGCTTAAAAATGGTATAAGGTGACATCAGTAAACTGAACATGTTCTTCTTCAGGCGTGGTTGTGGGGACATGTTGCCATCAACACACTGATCAGTTGTTTCATCAGTGAAGAATACTTCCCACCAATAAGCACCTGAATTGAGTTGAAATGTTTGGATTCCTGACTTTTTTTTTTACCGATGACTGGATGTTCTTTTCTGTTGTAGCCCTGTTTTTGGGATTTAGGCCGGAGGAGATACGTGCAGCTGTTGGCGAATTATTTAATCTATATTACTTATTGCCTGTGTGATCCAGGCAAAATAGGATATAAATAAGCCAACGACAACATTGGTATGAATATAAGTTTCAGTGCTCTTGGCTTTTCAGAACTGGAGCTCATTCAAAACTGGCACCTGCTCATCACAGCATTACCAACAAATGGCTTCCTCCCTTTCCCCCCAACTATCCTTAGCCGTCCTCTATTGTATTTTACCAATTGATTGTGGCTGTGTTGTGCTGCATCCAAGTCTCGTGGGGAGGGGGGGT
Source organism: Coreoperca whiteheadi (assembly GCA_011952105.1). Classification (NCBI taxonomy): domain Eukaryota; kingdom Metazoa; phylum Chordata; class Actinopteri; order Centrarchiformes; family Sinipercidae; genus Coreoperca; species Coreoperca whiteheadi. Next base: position 27,987,661 of record CM022489.1, read on the forward strand.
ACATAGTGTGAAAATATTATTCACCTCAGTTTTCAGATGGTATTGTAAAGCTACAATTAGATAACCAAATCATGGCGTTTCTATCTCTTTGCCATTGTCTTCCAAACACTGCATCATTTTGATGAGTTAACAGCAAATCATGCAGATGACATCAATGATGAAGCTCCATTATTAACAGTGATGGATGCACGCATTCTCCAAAACTTTCATTTCTTTTATTCTTTCGAACAAAAGATGCCACTTGAATGCAGTCAACGTCGCTCCAATTTGGCACTGCAACAGATGTCGGAATAACCTACATTAGTAGGGAAACAAAAAAGTGCAACAATTAAATGAGCTATTAGTGAAATTAGAGTTAATTATTATTCCGTAAACATTTTCATTATTTGATCATTTTGGATAATTCCTTGCTCGTATACTGATACTGATGGGGGGGGTCTAATGTAGGAGCTAAATACGCCACCATCCAGACCCTCAGGTACTGACACACACACACACACACACACACACACACACACCGACATCAATACACACACACACACACCACCACCAACGACATCAACACACACTCCCACAGTCTTTCACAAACACACAGAGCAAACTTTCATTGTTTTTTCTTCTGCTATTTTTCCCGATTTTATGAACTTTTTGTCTTTCTTTTTTAATCTTATTGTGACTCGACGATTTGGCAATATTGTCTGTGTTACACTCACGCCACTGAGGAATCTAGAATTTAATTAATTTGATACACAATATGAGGCGGTCAAAATACAGTATTCACCATCTTAGAGCTGAAGGGAACGGCCGTCCATGTGATGTGAGTGCTGATGTAGTCCAGTGGTTTGGTTCAACAACTGGCTGTGGTGATCCTTTGATATAGCTTTGCACGTTGCAGTTCTTCAGTGTTTTATCTCGGGCCTTATGGCAGAATTGTACCATGTCTCTATGGCAATAAACAACTTTAGAGGCTTGGGGGCGGACCAATATTTTATCTCAGTGCCATCACAGAAGGCAGGTGGAACTGATTGAAAAGAAATTATGAAAGAGAGGAGAGGAAAGAAAAAAAAAAAAAAAAAAGAAGGAGCACACAGCATCTGCGGAGCCGGGCTGAGGACATTGGAGGGGAGACTGAATACAGGTTATCGAATCTCAACCCAAAATAAATCTCTTTCATCAGGCTCTCCATCTCATTCTCTCTCTGACGCTTTTCTCTGAGCTGCCTGTACACTCTGTATAACCAGATCAAACCTGCAATGAACCGCTGACTCAGTCAAGGCTCTGGCTCCAAACCCAGATGCACAGAATTATCACTCCCTCTAAATCCTGAAATGGAAGTTAAACCCATTATGCTGGAATCTTTTTTAAATTTGAAATAGGCCGCATTGGGTATGGGGTGATTTATTAAACATTCCAAGTCCAAGATTGCATATTATCAATACAAACATTCATGAATGGCAATGGGGCCTTCTAAAATGGCCATTTACATGATCAATTAGGGTGTTTAATGATGCTTGCATTGGATTTGTCAGTTTTTGCTTATCGAGGAGTGGTAGTTTATACATACACTTTTAAAAGTGTGCTTGTGTCTGAAAATTAAGGGGAAAAAAAGACAACTATATACTGCACATATCAATGTGCATGCCCTGCCATTGCTCAAGCAGCCAAAAAGTCGCCATCATCTGACCAGTGTTTGATCACCAACACATAAGCTTCACATTCACATCTCCGACCTCCAACTCTGCCTGACAGAGATGATCTCGCATGTCTGGACTCCGGAGTTGAGGGTTTCTTTTTAATTTTCTGGACCAACAAGCTCTATTTTGCACGAGATGGAGCTCATCTGCGCTGACTGACTCCTGAGCACTGTGGGAGACAGGCAGCACTCCGCCATCACACATGCTGCCAAAAACCTCCTACAGCATATTGTATTTTGCTAATGGTGCATTGGAAGGTCTCCCCACCGTAATTATATAATGCTCAGCTATTATTAATTATTGTATCACAATTATTATTATGCAATTACACTGTAACAATCTATGCATAGTTAAAGATGTTTCAGTCACTGACCGCTCTATCACGCTCTCAAACTCGTATCACTATCACGTGAGTGTCGTATCACTCACCAGTCTGTCAGCATGTCGAAAACGAGGCAACAGAACAGCGAGAACTACCTTCTAATGCTGCGTTGACATCATATGCAGAAAACGTCTGTGTGTGTGTGGGGGGGGACTGTGAGCGTGAATCATCGGCAAACAGCAAATCATAAATACCAAGTGTTCGTTTCTGGCTACTTTCAAGCTCGATAATCTATGCACTCAATGATCTGCTCTAATGACCAGGCAAAAGGATTTTTGCAGAGACATATTTGCAGCAGCGTGCTAAAAGTGCGGGTCACTGTCGAGACTCAGACAACATTTTCTAATAGACATGGTGGCTTAACCTGAAGGCTCCCATTTTGCCCGGCGAATACTTTTTGGCTTGCGCTCAACGTGGTGATGAAGATTAGTTGATTCTAAGTCTGATTCTCTCTGGTTCTCAAGAGTGAGGATCTAAAAACTCTCTTTCAGGTCAACCTCAGCCGTATCTCTTTCTTTACAAGTATGAAATGATAAAATAATATCATACACATTTGCAAATGTTGGTTTTAGTCTCCAAGCAGTCATGCAAGGACTTTACTTTGGGCTTTGGGATGCTGTGATTGGCGTTCCTCGCCGGTTTCGGACATTTCACAGGTTAAATGACTAATTGAAAAAGTCCAGTTGTTACTGTATTGCCTGCTGTAGTCACATTCAGAAACACACCGTATGCATTTATTCTCTGTCTGTGAGCGGTGCTGACAAAGGTCAGTGCAGCTTGGCTTCAAAAGGTCAGCAAATCCACCAGCGCGGGATTGTTGTCAGGAAGAAGAAAACAAACCGCATACGCAGTAATGCTGTATGTATAAAGCTGTATTTAATCAGTAATGTAAACATGGCTTTATCCTTTATGTGGTCATGGTTATTCTTAACATATTCGGAATGCATCACTTCCCAAGTGTGTATCTGTATATACTGTGTAATAACTGCAACATTTGCATTTATAGGGGAGAAATTGTTAGGATTTTCTGTGTATGACAATCTTTTAATATTAGAGTTCCGGAGGTTTTCAGGAACTAGAGGAGCGTGTGTCTTTGTGACTGAAAATAGATTTCCCTTCATGTTCACCATAACATTAGGACCTTTGCCTGGTGCAGTTATGATGATATACTTTGATTATTATCAAGATTATGAGTACATACCCTGAGAAATATGTAATTCTGCACTTCAAATTCCAAGACCACACACTATCATCACAACATTCCTGTAATCCCATCACAAGGCAGCCATGTTTTATGGGCACAGACATGCAAACACAGACACACACACACAGAGGCAGGGAGGAGTAGTGGCGTGGCGACTTCGGTAATTGCAGCGTGCTCTGACAGCCGTCTCAATGAGATAACGAGAGAGGGGAGGGCAGGACCGTGCCGCCCTCCTCCTCCTCCTCCTCCTGTACAGAGCCAGAGACAGACGGAGGGGTCAACCCCGAACGGATGGAGGTGAAGGGGGGGGATTAGACAGAGAACTGACAGAAAGAGGAATGGATTCGCAGTGAAGTGGGGGGGGGGTGTAGAGAGAGACATGATCTCTGTTGAGTTTTTGCATTTGTTTCCCCCCAATAAAAGCCTAGTGGAGCAAAGTAATAAAGTACATATTGATGCTGAGAGTTCAGCTGGTATCGAAATCCAGACGTAATTGCTTTTAAATCAAACACTTGATCTTTTATACGTAAAGTTGACTTCACAAATTTGAACTTGCTAAGAAGTACGTTAGACGTAGAAACATGGTAAATTGGAGACAATATTAAAACTGAAATCCGAAAAATGTTCATAACTTACATGCCGATCGCATTCATTTGAAAGCCCTTACTCAGGAGAAGCAGTCATTTGGAAAGGTTTTGAATGGCCTCATTTGGATGATCATCAATACAATGAATCCCAATCACAAACTGTCTTACTGTATAAAAACATTTTATGCAGTTCAGATATATATATAAGAGACACTGCATTAATGGCTAGGTCCACAAGCAGCAGCAGTGAGACTAATAAATGTTACCTATATAAATACAAACTGTTAATGTATTCTTATATTCATGAATTGCAGATAATAGGATATGTAACATTTCCGCGTTAAAGTGACTAAAAATGACTTGACGTATCTTATGTATTTTGTTGAGTTCTGTACTTGCATTATCCCAAATGTTTCCAACAACGTTCACACCCAGAGCAATCCGTAACTTTATTCATGCTAACAGCGCACTTCATTTGGTCGCCTGTCAATGCCGCTATATCCCCTTCACACACGGGATACGTCAGACCGTGAGGAAGGAAGTCGGCGAGCATGACTAAACTTAATAACGAAATAAATATTACCTCGTGCGTGAGCAGGATTTCTGCCTGAGTCGCGTCAGATAGACCTTCATCTGCCACGGTAGTTGTTTAACAATGAAGACAACAAATCCCACGATCCCACGCTACTTCATCAAACTCCGTCTTTTGTTATTGTTTTCGTGTGAGAGACGCCTAGCGGCAGAAATGACACGCTGTGTATAGCAATGCTGCCTTACCTGATGAAGCAGCTGCGTATACTGAAGTCTCGCCTGGCTTTGACATCCCATCCTGAACTCCCTTCGTATCGCTAATCCTGCAGTCTAAAAGGAGTTTTTCCTGTTAGGAAAACTGTGGACTCTGTATCCTGACTGGCTGGAGTTTGCGCAACCTGCACAACACAAACATTTGCCATGGAGGAAAATGGTGGAATGCAATGTAAAAACTACAAGAAAAAAAAAGTCCGACTCACTAAATTACAGCCGCTCAGACTCACTACCAGCTACTTCTGCATATTGCGCTGAGCCAAAGTCAGGGAAAGCGACTCCCTTTCGGTATGTAGTATTACGTGATGTTGGGAAACAAATTTTCTTAGGAGTATTGCTCAAAATGCCTACCTTTCCCCTTTTCCTATGTCTTGTAACTTTTCAAATGGTTATTTTCAGGACAGGTAAACTATATATTTAGTACAAAATTCAATCTGCAAAGTGCTCTTTAAACTTACTAGCGTACCTCTTGTTATGGCTCTGTATAAAATAGGCCTTTGCTTTAAGAGTACATTGTGAACACATGTACAGTGAAGTTCAATGGCTACGTTTGCCACAGAAACCCCCTAAAAAGTCCCTCCCTCTCTTTTTACCGTGTTTGTATCTCTAACCGAGCATTCTTTATCTCCCTTTCCCTAACACCTCTAACACCCCCAACGACACAATCTCATCCCAGATTTCCTCTTTTTCTGTGCTTAAAATGCTTGTACTGCCTAATCCAGCCCCCAGGTGTTTTTCAGGAGGTTACTAATGTGGAGTGATCCCGCTCTGTTCTAGGACTCACTGTTCTTTTAGGGCACTCACAGACACACACACACACACACACACACACACACACACACACACACACACACGAATGCAGATAAACACACATACACGCACTGAGAGTAGAGGCCAGATGGGCACATCTGTGACCAACTGCCATCTCATACAGACCAGGTGTTGAGGTGTTCCAGTGTGTTTGTGTGTGTCAGTGTTTTTAACCCAATGAAATATCACTACAAACCCCTTTTTGTCTGTATTTGAAAGCCACTCTCAGATTACAGAATGCCTTTGACATTTTGTGTACAATTTGTACACTAAAGCATGGATTATAGTTCTCACTGTTCTTTCAGGGCACTCATACACACACACACACACACACACACACACACACACACATGAAAGGCAAATGTGCCCACACACACGTTCAGACATGCACGTGAGTGCAGATAAACACACATTCACGCACTGAGAGTAGAGGCCAGATAGGCACATCTGTGACCAACCGCCATCTCGTACAGACCGAGTGTTAAGGTGTTCCAGTGTGTGTGTGTGTGTGTGTGTGTGTGTGGGTGTGTATCAGTGTTTTTAACACAATGAAATAGCACTACAAACCCTTTTACTGAATTGGAAAGCCGCTCTCAGATTACAGAATGCCTTTGACATTTTGTGTACAATTTGTACACTAAGGCATGGATTATAGTCTCCTTGTATTGCATTGTATGGTATTATACTCTGTTCTCTGTATGGGTTAGCTTTTTTTTTTTTGAAAGGGCCCCACAAGAAATATAAATTATCTCACACTAATGACTCTATCCTACTAACAGAGCACAAAATGTGTGCTGGACCAGTGGGCCTAAAAGAAACACTTTGTGTTATATCAACCCGTTCTCATTCCCATGTCGGCAAATACAGATGTTTTGTCACGCCCCTTGGCATCTCATACAGACGCACGCACAAGGTACCCTTTAGCATCTGTATGCGACGCACCAGGCTTTCAATAAACTCCTATGTAAAAACATCCGCGGGTATATTAGATGGTCAGAGCAATTTCTCCTGCCGTCCATTCACTCCAGTGTTAACCTGACTGTGGCACTATGGAGACGCTGGGAGCATCAGTCCCATTGGAGAACCGAGGACCCGCCGCCCTGAAGTATTTTCCTCACCTTCACATGTGAAGGCTTTCTTTCAATGATATCCTCTACATTTCTCAAGAAAAAACACGAAAGCGCCCTTAATAATTCAACAATAAGATAGATTTATGTTACGACTATCAATTTAGTACTAGTTTAGTATCTTTGATTCTGAGAAATAAAGATTACTCGGAAGGCTAGGCTACATTACCCATGATCCTTAGTCAACACTTTTATCCATATCACCCACCACTACTTAGAATGAAAACCTAAATTCTTCATGTATCACTCTCACGCTTTCCTCTCTTTTCCTGGAAAATTCTAGGGAGCACAATGTTTAACCCTTAACCCTCTCCTATAAAAGGTCTTAGGGTTGTACTTGGATCGGATAAGTTAAAACCTTATTTTCCTCTAGTCAATTTAAGACCCTGTTCTATCAAGGCTTTAAAGATGAAAGTCAAACAGAACTTGTGAACACTGTTGGAATCGTTTTAATTTAAAAGTGTACTCTATCTGATATAATTCCTCAATCCTTCTTAATGTTTTTCTTAAAGCGCCATCATTACAATGTAATTCTTGGGAGATTACCCATAGTCATGGAATACTGCTTTATGTAATAGTATAAATCTATTCAACCCAAGATCTCCTACTCCCTCTGTTGCAAGAGCTTAGCTCTGTCAAATAAAGACCATTCCAAGTTTTGGATGTTAGAATTGAAATACATCAACTTTCATTATGTTTCTTTACTTTTCTGCAAATAAGGTCTTCAAAGAATCCTCTCAGAAAATAGTTATTTATTTCAGTGAGGTTTATGCTAACATAGGAGCTGGTGGACTCCCCAAACACAACCTGAAACACACACAGCCAGCATCTTAACGCCGTAGTGTGGCATCTCCTGTCAGGTTTCCTGGATGTGAGGGTGAAACTCATGGTGATTTATGGCAGGCACAGAATGGCTGGCTGAGATGGATGCAGCGCACACACTGTTTTAATATATCAAACACATACCACACACACACATAATGCACAATGCTGTAATATATCACACACGCACATAGTTTTAATTCATCATCGCTGACTGACCCATATATTGTTACTAAAAGCGCTGCGAGAGAAAGCAAATGAGGGGAAGGACACACAAACAGAGGAGTAACTAAAGAAGTGGGGAGACAGCAGATGAGAGGAGGACAAAATAATGGATCAGAGGAAGGTGGGTAAATTATGATGTAATCGGATTCTATGCCATGTAATAGAATATGATGCCAGAAAATAAAATCACAGATCGGACAAACAGATGCAGAGGCGAGTTCATTTCTAAAAATCCTACCATTAAGTAACTGCCCATTCCCCATTATGCTCTTACTTGAAAATTATCATTGCATTACATGATCCGTCTCTTTAAGGAAATTGCCTGTACTTGTAGACTTCTAATCAACAGAAGAATAAAATGTTTTAGCTCAGTATATATCATATTGATCTTGATTACAGTGTGTAGAAATTCCCATTTTCTGACTTTCTACACATAAAAGCTTATGCCATCTGATTTACTTTTAAGTTGCTACAAACATTGCATTTTGACACACACTGGCTTTAAGAAATGCATTTTGCATTACTCCCTTCAAAAGTTTTCATATATCCTAAGTTTGAACAGACTACGAGGCTGCTCTAACAGTGTGGACAACCTTAAGCTAAACCATTGTAGAGGTGTGGAGTGGATCTTTTCTTCTTGACAATACAATGATGATTGAATGTGGCTAAATCAACAGTTGATGCTATAAAACTAGCATTGTTCACAGAATCTGGACTTTTAATGTTGGGGTTGAGAACAGCGATTTCGTACCAAACCCACATAGAGAAACCAAGATAGAAAACAGATTACCACATTTTACACCTGACAGACAAGTGCGTGTATTGCGCAAAGTACAGTGTAAAGATGAAGCTTTAAATAAAGTATGACCTTCAAATCTAACAACAAAGCAGCCAACTGGGATGCTACATTAGTATAAGAATGGGGACTATGTGAATCAACTTCCTAAACCTCATCATCTTTGTTATTTTCTACTATGCCAAAAACTGTTTGCCCTGGTCCTGGTAGCATTGGAGAAAATAGTCCTATATCTCTTCACAGGTCCACTCAGTTCCTGGTGATCAAGACCCCACCGGGGATCGCAGTTTGGCTGGGTCCAAAATAATATTCAGTCCAGTCAGGATGGGTAGGGTACTGCCATGGTCTGTCTGTAAATATGTCAAATAGTAAGTGGAACCAAGTTTATGGGATGCACAGGGCTGCACATATAGGGGGCAGGGGACATATAACGAGCTACATAAAGAGCGAGACAGTTGGCCTGTGGACATGTGACTTCTACCAAGTAACTACTACCAAGAGGTTTTTGAAGGCGTCTCCTACGGACGATAACGTAGTTTTTGAAGGCGTCTCCTACGGACGATAACGTAGTTTTTGAAGGCATTACCTTTGGACGCTAAAGTCGTTTCTGAAGGTGTCTCCCATGGACTCTAAAGTAGTTTTTGAAGGCGTTACCTATGGACGCTAAACTCGTTTTTGAAGGCGTTACCTACGGACGCTAAACTCGTTTTTGAAGGCGTCTCCTACGGATGCTAAGGTAGTTTTTTAAGGAGTCTCCTATGGACGCTGTGTCAGTATTCGACTGCCTGGGAAGGAGAACAGGTTGCGCTATCAGCTCTGATCACGTGGCCATCATGATCATCATCATCATCATCATCATCATCGCAAGAAAAACATTATGGTTTGGATGCAAAACAAAGGTTGTGAACTGTAAAGTGCCATGACATGTATTGCTGATTACTGGAGTCTGGTGGGTTCTCAGGCCTTTTTTGAAAATTTTGAAAATGTTTAAAATTAATTCATGCATGTTGGGTTTGGGTTGTTTTTTTCAGAGGAATATATCGGATTGAGACTTCTTCTTCATCCTCTACCTCATACAGTGACATTGGTGCCATCATAACTTCCAAATTTCATCAATGCTGGATTGGGGCTTGGGGATATGGGGTTAGGGTATGGGTTTAATTTTGTTCAACTTTTGCATCAAAACTTCAGGGGAGGTTTTATGACTCATGCCGCTGCTCAGGAGAGTGCAGATACACTCTTTATTGCAAGTATTGGCCTCTCTCTGTAAATGCCTTCATGGAATTAGAAAATGCTCACTGTTTTTTTCCCCCAATACTATACCAGGTGCACAATTAATTTAAGATTAATATGTCTAGATCATCAGCTCTGTGTCTGGCTGGTTTGTTACTGAATTAAATAAATAAAGAAATCTTAATTAAATTGTAATTTCATGCACTCCATCCAGAAGAAGGAACAGAGTGACAAGTGAAGCATAAATGGGGGGGGGGGGGGGAAAATTTGATGAATCATGCATTCCCAGACAGCAAGCAACAATAGCAACACTCCTACCTGTCTCCAAAAGTGCGCTATTAACACATTTTTTCATCTCTTCATCGATCTGCAAGAAATGACTCTATCCCTCTGCCTCCATCCTTCTTCTGCTGTCTCTCCTCCTCTCCCTCAGCAGAAAGTGTACAGATTACATCTGTGCTTTCATTACACAGCTTTATTTTCCATTGCTGAGCTGAAATTGTGTCTTGCTGTTTGCCATCACTCGGCTTTATTACCGAAGCAGCCAGAGAGTGTCAACAGGCTGCTCCATCTGATCCTCTGCTCCGGTGGTTGTTAGACTGTCATGTTACGGAAGCTTGTTGAATTGGGAAATTCCTGGCAGCCATCACAGATATTAAATATCAAAACACTGCAAGTAGAGCTTGAAATTAATACTAACCAGCAGCCTGTGGTAATCGTTTTATAAGTCTTTTAGGATTTTATGTCTGTCACTTGCATTAGCTGCTTTGGCAGGCAAAAACCCTCAGTTGCGCCACTATTTTGTGTCCTATAGCCTATAAGTAGTGGAAAAACTTAACGAACCAGTTAAGTTCTGTATCTGCCATGGTTTGTCATGAGTAAAGAGTAAGACTTGTATCTGCACCTTATGCATCCGTTTTTCTGCCACTTCTTTCCCTTTCTTCCAATGCCTATTTCTGATGTTTCCTCTCTTTCTACGGGTACTCTGTCGACCACTGCAAATCCATCTCCAAATCCATCCCCTCACTGATGCCAACTCACGCTATTACTAAATCTCAAGCACTTGAACCGACGCTGGGAATTTGCACAAATGCGTGGACAAATCTGAAACTAACAAATCACTGAATGTGCCCCTCCATTAAATCTCAACGTTACCGAATGTTTGAGCTCCACTGTGCAGCATGACGTCTGTGCAGTTTGACACTAGGGTGCTTTTACACATCCATCTGCTGAAAGGGGACCGTTTTGCTTTGCTCACCTTAAAATCTCCGTTTAATATGTGTCAAGTAAATCACAACATCTCTCCCGTAGTTTTGTGCTCCCTCGTCTCTCTCCTTCTGTCGCTTTCAGCCGGTACTTCTGCCTTTCGGAGCTGTAGAGTCTAGATCTGTGATTGCGGGCCACCTTCAACCCCCATGTTTCTGCTCGACAACCGCTACTACAATTATTAATATTATCGTCGTATTGCTATCATTACTACCACTACCATTACCTACTATTACTATACATCTCTAAAGAAACTTGCATTGTGCTACTGTATATTCTCTTTCCTCCTGCTTTCTTGAGGCAGATGGCCTCAAAAGGGAGTTGCTAAGTGCTTGCTTATGGTTGGAATTGTTGGGTCTCTGTGAATAATATTACAGCCCTTCTCTATAAGTAAAACTGAATTGCAAGTTTGGGAGTCAATCAGGGTCCAATAAGCAACTTAGGGTGCTTTCACACCTCTAGTTCGGTTCATTTGGTCCGAACCAAGGGCAAACGATTATACATTGTAGCATTTTTCAGCTTTTTTGGTTCCTTTTCACACCACACTGATTGCTTTGGTCGGAAGCAGTTTGAAACGAACCAAAATGCAGTCACATGACAACATCCACACCACTCATTGGCCATGGCAAATTTCCTAAACTGCTTTTCGATTGGTCAGAATTTACCTTCGGGAAATTCCAACAGAAAAAGCCTGCAAACAACACGGAGACAACGCAACTATGGAGAGACAACTGCGCGGGCTGGTTTTGTCCCTGGCCAGAATCTATTACATTGGTTGTACACACCACAATATGCAGACAATACATTTCTATAATGAAGCGCGGATGTTGCTTGAAAACAACGTTCTAATGCAAACGGCGAGCGCGCATCGCTCGCCACTTCAAGCGGAGGCGTGCATTAATTCTTCTTAACTCTGACATGCTCATCTTCCAAAAATATAACTACGGCAGCTGGTTTAGTCCAAAAATGATCAGTACTTTTTGCGGTTCGAGGTGGGATCACGTTCTCACCACAAACGAACCAAATATTTAAACTTTACATTAACAATATATTCTGTGTTCAGATAAAGTTTTAGTGTAGCCGTCATATAATCTGGCATCACTTTGGTTTTTGGATTTGTCTTCTGTCAAGTAGTTTGTCATGCTCACTAAACTAAATGTCTACTCAGCTGTCCCCAGAACCTTATTCTACACGACGTCTGTACATTCGTCTGCATGGCTCCCTTATATAAAATACTACACAGTGAGTATTGAAATGAAGCTGAAGTTTCCTTCATGACATCCAACCCCCCACTGATGCAAAAAAGGCTCAGTGAAAAATAATAGAAAGTTACGTGGTGCAGCATGGTATGGGAAATGTTCACATGACAACGTCTGTGATCCAATTTGCTGTCCGACTGGTGCTTCCTGCCTCCCCATTAGCCCTTTCTCAGGTCTTCACCTCCCAGCCTGACACGTCCTCCTTCCTTCCGCACAAGTGTCTTCCAGTCCTCCTCCCTAGCCTCTGTCAGTGTCAGACTTTAGAAAGACCAGTTGTTTTGGACAGAAGCTGCCGCAAAAGCATATTCAATGCGACATTATGTAACGGCATTTAAACCAAAACACTCATTTGTTCTTCCTTCTGCATCTGCTTCTCTGTGCGCTTGCAAAAGCGCCCTGAAAAAAAACTAAAGAAATGGAAGCGGTTCTGGCTGGAGCAGCAGGTTTTATTTACAGTGCACTGTCTAGACAGCATGCAGCAGTAGTGTCTTCAAGGTCTGGAGAAAGGAGAGTTAACAGGACGTGGGGTCTTTTTCAGGGCTATTTACGGATCCAAATAGTTGATACTGTAGTTTGTGGAGGAAAGATCATATATACTTACGTGTAATATGTTCATATTAAAAGGCTGACAAACACTAATACACATACCTCGCACCCTAACAGATTAGGCTGGACATCCTGCCCATGCATTACCTGTTTGAAAATGTTCTTGTGGCACTTTGGAGCAATTTTTAACGCATACGGGGAGGCAAGTAAATGAGGACGCCAGGGGATGCCTCTTGTTACCCACAATGTCTTTTGGTATTCATCGCTCTAGAGATGCATTCCATGCTTGGTAACGCGAGCCCTAGGAGCCCTTTTCTGTGCCCCAGCAGCATTGCCAAACCAGCAGATGATGCGGAGGGCCGTCACACTTTCAACAAAAAGCACGGTAAGATCTTATGCAGCATTTTGCTGTGGACATTGTAGGATGGCAATTTCTTTAAAACATACATTCTTACATGTGTTCGCGCGTATGAGGTCAGACCACAGGTCCCATTTAAGCTCATGTTCGAGCACAATGCCGAGATCTTTGGAATTTGTTTCAGATATGTACTGGCTTCCCATCCATACTGGCAGGGTTAGAGGATTGCAGCATTCTAAAATCGATGGACATTTCGCAAATGTCCAATTTTTTAATGACCAGAACACACTCACCACATATTCACGGGCTAAACTGATACAGCATATTGGTCTGTCTCTGGCCCCACTTATATCTCATAACTCCTTCCCCCTCCCTCCATGGTTCAGTCTCATCTCTATTTGCCTTCTCTCAGTAGGAGCGCCATCACTGTTATATTTTGAAGCCATGCTTCTTTATTGCTTCTCCTCTTTGGCCTCTCCATCCTCCTCATTCCCACCTTACAATTTCAACCTGCCCTCTCCCTCCCTATCCTCCTCCCAGCTGATACTGTTTGTTTCTCCATTGGTATTTATTACTGCACTGTCTTCGCTTCTGCCTAGCACTTTTCACCTCTGTTATTTCTCTTCTTTTCTCTCAGCCATTACACATGTTGGACAAGTAGTTCTCTAACATTACATTCTTTAACTATCTCTTGCCTAGAATTTTAAAATATGTGTTTATCTGGGTTTTTTTTAGTAAATCCAAGGATTTGGCCAAATGCTCTTTTTTCTTTTCAGTTCGAAAGGTTCCTCACTGAGCAGAAGCATCTTTATGTGTTAGGTTTGGACTATATTAGATGACAAAGATGCATTTACGTTTACTTACTTTTACCTATTTAAGCTACGTGTTTCATGCACAAAGCCAGTGTTAAAAAGTTGTAACAAATCCCTGTGTTAGACATTATTATTACTGAGGGCTACTTATCATTATTGTTATAAAATCCATAAAATAAATGAAAAGCAGCTTTGTAAAATGGCGTCTATATTCCACTGGATTTGAATATTTTAATGTTGATCTCTAGTGTTTTAGCTTACTTGTTCTTTTTTCTTGTTTGTTTGTCTGTTAGTTTTCTGGTAGGCAATTTTTACCAAGCAGTCATACCAATATTTGGCAGCTATTACAAAGGCAGTGCCTCGTGATATGTTGTTGCACCTTAATTTGTTCCATTTTTTGAAATATTGTATAAGTTACGTTTTTCTGACCAACAAAGATGTTTGCCTTGAGTAAATTCTCTTGGCACCGCAGCTGTCTTTTCCTAAACCCCTCCAAAAGGCGGCTCCAAAAGGGAAAAATACAAAATACATTCAACTGTACCCAAGGACGTGAGAAAGTCTGGACGGGAAGTGAGGGGAGGCGCAGTCTTCCTTTTGAGAAACACTAACGCTATACTGATTTGAGCACAGCACACTTGTTTCAAACGTCCCATTGTCTCCTCCCTCTTGTCATCTTGTATGGGTGGCTCGTCTGCTTTGGCATTCACGCGGATGACCAGGAGGGTCCACTTCACCATGACCCAAGGCCTCATCCCATCACACACTCCATTGCCACAGACTGATGCGAACACTCACCCGCAGTTGTCACCGAGCCACTTTAGACCAATCAGCCATGCGGCCTACAGCGGCATGTAGACAAAGCCAGTTGTCTCTTTGATATGAGCCACACCACTAAATAGGGACCAAATCCATTTTTTTTTTACTCTGTCTGTCTGTGTGTAACGTGTTTATGTATGTACTGAAACACACATGCATCTTTGTGTATGTACTGTACACGTGTGCATCTCAGTATACGGTTCTGTATGCGTCACAGTATGTGTGCCGACGGCCCTGTATGTTTGTGTGTGCGCGTGGTTAGAGTGACGTGTCACCGTGCACCGTGAGGCAACACAGCTACCCGCTAATTGGCCGAGTGAAGCACTCCCGTTTGCCCTCTCCTTTCCCCGGCACGGATGTTTTAATGAAAACAGAGGGGTGGCTAAGTTAGAGCCTGTGCTACACGGACTGCCTGGAAAACAAAGACAGGAAACAGTGCCGCGAAAGAAAGCTGAGGTCAAAAGTCACAGAGCAGCAACGCCGCGGCTGGCTTTGTCGGCTAGACGGATAACAAGACTGTGCGGGATTCATTTCGCAAAGGAGACGAAGCCGCCGCAGGACTGGCCTCTTTCTCCGATCATAAAATAATGCCAAACAGTATTAAGCATTTCATTTAACTCACGTCAGTAACAAAGCCTTGCTTGTTCACCAACGTGACTGCTTTCCGGATGAGCGGTAAGGTACCACACCTCAGCCGGACACACGGAGGTCTCCTCCTTCTTGGGCACATTACTCAGATCGTCCTGTGCACGGTCATGGGGGCCAGAAGCCCTATCACGGCACGCTTTGGCCACGAGGTGGGGTACGCCCTGGACAAGCTGGCAGTCTGTCACAGGGCTGACACATTTCGATACCCACATACAGTATATTCGCCATTTAACCGAACCTTTGTGTCTCGGGAAAGTGGGAGAAAACACCGGAGCGCCTAAGAAACCCACTCAGTATATTCATGCTTTGATTGATCCTCTCCCATCTATTGCATGTCTGTCCGTCCTGGGAGAGGGATCCCTCCTCTGTTGCTCTTCCTGAGGTTTCTATCATTTTTTCCCTGTTTAAATGAGGTTTTTTTGGGGTAGTTTTTCCTTATTCGAATCGAGGGTCTAAGGACAGAGGGCGTCGTATGTTACAGATTGTGAAGCCCTTTGAGGCAAATGGGATTTGTGATATTGGGCTATATAAATAAAATTGAATTGAATTGAATTATCTTGTGACAGTAAATATGAGTTAGTTAACTTCACTGACTGACCTTACTTATGGAGTCATACTGTTCATGTTTCCCTCTTTCCGCAAAGAAGCGCTGCACGCCTAGTGAACAGTAGCTGCCCAGCACCAAACAGCAGACAGACAGGAGTTAAAGGAGCCCGGAGCAGAGCTACAAAGAGTGCGAATATTGGACTTTGTCAGGTGGCCAGGAGCACAACTCCAGCCCCGCTCTCCAGCATATGGTACAGGTGGTTGGCAGGACCAGATGGGGCCAGGACCGACAGCAGTGGACCAGCACCCTGCTGCCACCAATTCAAAAAAACATCAACAGCTCTGGGCAGCAGACGCAGTGGTAGCGGCTCACTGTGTGAAAGCACCGTACTGTAACTCTATCCCCCTCTGCCACTCCACGACCGAGCTCCCGTTCATCTCCCTTCGTCCTCCCTGTCTCCCTCTCCCTGCCGCTCTCCATCACTGCCTCAGACATACATGTGCACAACAATCCAAAGAAGAGAAAGGGTTTGTGTTTGCTGGCAGACATACAGGAGACAAAGTACATGTACTCTCTCTTGTCTGCTCTGCAGCGATGCCATGTAAATAGTTGGCCCTTCAGTGAACCGGCGAGAGTGCCTCGTAGATCTGCGCACACACACACACACACACACACACGCGTGCGCGCACACATTTACGCAGCTCTCACTACATTCTACTCTGGTGTTCCACTTTCTTACAGTGTTTCTGACTTTTAGCGGTAATGAAAATGAGTCAGAAATAGCTGGCCTACTTTCAGCCCAAGCCCTCTAATGACATGAAAAAACCCCCATAGCCGGGGTTGCTCCCGTGCTTCAGGGTGACAGACGTGTCACGGATTAGAGGGTAAAACGCTGGGGTCAAGCGGTGCGTCGAAGCAGGGCAAGTGACACGTGACGTCTGCAAGTTTCCCTGTTTTGTTTTGGCTGAAAGTGTAAATATAGGTGATTTACATTTGTAGGATCCGTCACACACTGATGCACTGCGAAAGAGAAAGGCTTAGGCGTTTTTCCCTGGAAGTATGCTACTCGCACACTCAGCATTCTGGCGGATGCAGCGCTCGTCCAACCAAACAATTCACATTTATGGTCAAACTCCTCGAGATGAAAGAGAAGTAAAAAATAGCAGAGACTCGGATCAGCTGTCAAGTTGCAACGGGCATCCAAATTTAGGTAACTACAACTACTAAGGTAGGGCAAGTTTAGTTTGTAGAGCACATTTCATTCATGCTTCACACACGCATTAAAACATTCAAGTTTGTTTCAGAACACAGTGACTGTGGTGTGTAGTGACTAAATGCTGCTTCTCCAAGTTATGTTTGGACACAGGGAAGAGTTAGCAGACCGCTACCTGATGACTCGAGAGGCTGAAAGGGCCCATGTGATTAAAGACAGAGATTTATAGACAAGCAGCTACAATTTAAACTCTATTGTATGACACAGCGGAAGCCCGTGCAGACACCGGAGCGTTGGTGGGATGTGTTCGGTTTTCTTCGTCTTTGTTAGGACTCTTTAGAGCTTTTTGGCGAGACCTGAGAAGAAGCCGTATGCGGTAATCCAACCTGCTGAAAATTGAAGCGTGGACTTTACATCAGGCTGGGACATGAGTGATTTTGGCCGAGATGTTACTTTACTGTTTTTTTGGTTTTCAAAGATAAGGTCAAGATAAGTGCTCACTCTGGGTATTTTCTTCTTAGTAGTTAAAAGAAACCAAACGCTGACTGCTGGTCAGACATGCGTGGATGGATTACTGAACGGGCCTATCAGGCACAGGCCCGAAGCCTCTGTTTGAAGTGTCTTGTTGGAGAGAGTCAATCGAATAACTTACAAAAAGATGCAAAATGACCGCAAAGAGAGACAACTAACTGCAAACAATGCTGTGTCCACACTACTACACACATCCACACTACTACAGTTTTTGTTTTAAAACGGCCTTTTTGAAAACAAAAAGGATCTCCACCCAGACGAGTGTTTCGGCCCCGTTTCATAAATAATCCCCGCCCGCACTAACACGCCTGAAAACGCATATCACGTGACCGTTCACGTGCACTGGGCAGCATGCGCGGGCCGGCATAAACTGTGAGAGGGCCCTCTGCAAGAGGTCCCTTGTCATGGAAGCATAGCATAGGTCACTTTAAGTCCTCATTCAAATGAGTTGTTTTCCAGGTGAGGACAGTCTCTTCCTTATGGTTTTGGGGCATTGAAGTCACATCATCATTTGAGTCATGGATTTGAATCTGCAAGTGAAGAAGAAGCCACCCAAGTATTTACTGTCAGCATCAAAACATGAAGGTGCTCTCGAAACAGGAAGCGAGTGAACACTCTCCAGACAGCCTGACCCAGACAGACTACTGAAATCTCAAACACAGAGCGACATACCTTTTTAATTAACTAATCGCATGATCCTATCCTTTGGATGTTTCTTTTATTTGCTGTTGGTTTCTTATTATCTACCTGCTGTTGTTGATTGTATTTTATTGAATGAGAAATTGTTTTAATTTTGCAGAGTACCTTGCATAACCCTAAACCCCCCCCGCATTTATACAGTGTGTAGTCATTAAATTATGTTTTAATTGAACAAATGAACTGGTTCCTCTCACTATCCTAGTACCTTCAGTGGTAATGAGCTTGCAGGAGAGTGCTGCCTTATGAAACAGTTGATGGCTCTGTCACTTGTGAGGAAATGTTTTTCCTATTGTACTAAATTGTGTTACATTCGCTCAGATGCTCTTCACTCATGTTGAAGGGTTGCAGTGTATTCACTGGCTCAAGGCTCTAAGTGTTGTGTCTCGTTCCATCATGTTCTCTCAAGTGGAAGTGCTGCGTGCTTTGTTATTCAGCATTTCCTGAAGAGGATCTCTCCGTCTCAGATTTTGCATCTTTGGAAATCACGAGGCGCTGGTCAAGTAACGCTGGAGTTGGGAAGAAGAGCTCTGTGAATGTATGCGTCTATGTAATAACACATCAGTTTTGTCCTGAATAGTAACTTTTTATTTCTACGGATCAGAATTTGGGGACATAGCGTCTTCTTCATTCTTCAAATGTTCTTTCCTTTCTAAAAGCTCGGTGGATGTTTGCTTTTTTAAATATTAATCTACATAAAAGTGTTATCAATTAAACCTATAATGAAATGTTCACTAATAATATCTTTAAGTTGTTTTCTTACAATATCTGTTTGTAGAAGCATTGTTTAGGCACTCAAAGCACATGGTTAAAGTAAGTTGGTTGTGGCCCTGTTTTAATACAGAAATGTTCATAGTGACTTGAAGCACGAGATAGAACATGTTTAAGGTGTTGACATTTAAACAAAGCACAATCTTTCCCTAACCTACAATTTTGACCTGATGATGGCACGGAATGAAATGTTAAGGGATCACCAAAGTTCTTACAATTCATCCTGAGGGGAACATTAATGTCCATGATGTCAATGTCCATCCAATACCCCAAACCACAAATGTGAAAGTCAAGGTGGCGCTAGAGTTAAAGTCAGGAGATCACCAAAGTCAGTAGGTGTCATCCTCAGGGGGGCACTGAATTTCAGAATCAGAATCAGAAATACTTTATTAATCCCCGAGGGGAAACTCTTTGTAACAGCAGCTCACTATCACGTCAGTGCACACAAGAATGAAAGTACTAAGCAAGACAAAAAGCAATAATATAATACATTCTACTATAAGTAAAACTTTGAACCGACCAAAGTCATTATGATTCATCGTCTAGAACCCATGTGGAAATCAGTTTCATCTTAGTGAGGGGGGGCTTAAACTGTAAGAAAAGGGCAATGTTTTCTGCTTACTCACCAGACTTCATTCATAAATCCTAAAGTTTAGTTTCCTGTTAATGTACAAAGGCACTTATGTAGTGAACCCGCTTGTTTAAGATGTTTTATAAATCAAGAGGGTTGTAAGGTAAATTCGGAATGGATGAATACCAACAAAACAAGGAAATCGGAAAAGATAGGGAAGTTAAGGGAAAGGAGAGAGGGGGCCGAAAAACAGCTGTTTCTAATCTCCTCCCCCTGCTTCTCTGTTTGGGTAGTGGAACAACATGACGGACAGGCTGAGGGACAACAGAGCAGGAGGGTTACCTTCTATCTCATACAAATCGCCCTGCCTTAATAGTCTGACCTGTTATATGTCTCTCCAATAGACTTGCATCAAATAGATTCTCAAAAATACGGAACAAAGCACGTCAACACGGAACACGTCAAGTCAAATACGCAATTGCAATGCAATTCTGTCTTTTACGGGACGATTCCGTATTTTACCGGACGGCTGGCAACCCTAACAATAACTGCGGTAACTGCAAGCCCTGTTATTAGAGTAGGAGTTGTTGTGAGCTTGAAACAATTACAGTTTCATACAATGAGATCCATAAGAGGAATGTAATTGAGCTGAAGAAAGACAAAGAAAAGCGTGAAAGGGTGTCAGAGTACCGGGAGCCGATTCGCAGGATGAGGGCCGAGTAGGATCCCCTCCTTCAAAACGTGTTAGAAATTTCAACACACCTCGAGGAGGCGCTCAGTCAGGCCCCTTCACAGCGAAACGGTGCAACTCAGTCGAAGAGTCCTTTGCTACTTTACACACACCTGCACTCCTGGAAGAGAACGACACAACCTTTCGATGATAGCTGACAATAGTCAGTCAGTCAGTCATTTTCTACCGGTTGTTTCCGTTGGGGGTCGCGGGTGACTGGAGCCTATCCCAGTGACTTTGGGCCTTAGGCGGGGTACACCCTGGACAGTGGCCAACTCGTCGCAGGGCTTAGCTGATTATAGTAAAAAGTAAAACACAAGTAATACACCAAAGTAAGGTGTTTAATCTCATCAGATATTTAAATAATGATAATTTAGAGTTTGCGATGGTTAGAGAGTGAAAGTGAATGATTAAATTACATCTTCAGGTAAGTAAGATACTTGGAAGTATTTGAAGAGGCCACGAGGAAAGGAAGTCATTTCTGGGAGACAGGGTTGAAATATGTCATTTCCTTTTCAAGGATTTCTCTCTGTAAAACTCACGCAGGGACTGAACAGCAGTTGAGGAGTTTTCTTTTAAAGTTGTGCCACTGGCAATATCATTGTGCCCTTTGGGCCAGGCACACTCAATGCAAGCATGTCTCGCTCCAACTCCGAGTCGTCCAGGAGACCATTAGAATGCATCAGCACGTCTTGGCCCTGGTAATCAGCCAATTTAGGGATTAAATGAGCACGGCGAAAGGCAAGTGAAACATTGTTTCAGCACAGCATGACTGGACAAATACAATCAGCCACGTGTTTAAATGCACCATGCACACACAAACACGCATGTACACATGCAGTATACTATACTGTACTATATCATTTACTGTAATTGGAAAGTGTTTGGGAGCCTCATTTCCGCTCGGTCTCCAATACCTATTCTACAGCCTCGACGTGGTCCATCATCCCAAATTAGTCAAATTGTGTGAGGGGATCGGTGTGTTTAGAGCAGGCACATGTAAGTGTGTGTGTGTGCGTGTGTGCCCTGAAGGCTAACAATTCAAACTGCAATTGAAGTATCTGCATGTTGCTACAGCAGCTTGCCAAGCCTCATTTAGGCAACCTTGCTCTCCCAACAGAGAATGAATAATTCTCTTTGAGCCTCCTCCCCTCTTCTCCTCCTTCTCCTCTCTCTCTGCTCCTGCTCTTCCTTCCCTTCCCTTCCCTTCCCCCCTCCTCCTCCTCCTTCCACCTCAGGAGCTCTGGAGTTTTTTTTTGTTTTTTTTTTAAAGAATATGATTTTTTTTTTCTTTCCGTAGGAGAGAAGCAGCAGCCTTGAGATGCTCTTCCTCCAGGCTGAGATGGATTTATGATGCGCTGTCAGCTTGCGGAGGGAGCGGGAGAGAGAATGAGAAAGCATAGTAAACATGTTTTCCTCCTTCCCACCGTAATTTGAGGGGAGGAGGGTAGAAAAAGGGAACGCAGCTGGATGCCTTTTCATAATCCCTCTCATTGAAAATCAAAACAAGAAAGCGTCCTCATGCAAAGAAGAGGTGAGTTGAGTGCAGCCCGTTCGAAGACATTTCCCGCACTGATTTTGGAGAGTTAAAAATAAAACTCACGTGTGTGTTTACGACGGACACAGTGCAGAACTCTAGCATCAATATTACACACCCATCGACCCAGCTAAGCCATGTTTTATTTGCTGAAAGAAAGTTCCCTAGACGAGTGTTTCTCAACCTTTAAAACCAAACCAGTATATGCAACCTCTTGTCAGTTAGAGCAAATGGGATGTTTTCCTGTTTTATTTCAAAATTGTTTAGCGATCCCAAGATGTCACGTTATCCAATAAGTTGCAAGTAAAAACATTCGAGGCAATTCTACGTAAGCATTACTTTGTGTAGCAGAAATACAGTATGTACAGTAAGTTCCTGCTTTCCTGTGTTGTTAGTCATCTCACGACCAACCCTATTTATCTTGCGACTCCAGGTTGGGAACCCCGTTTTTAGGCCTTCAGGCTTTAGTGATGGGGCCACCACGTTGGAGGCTCGACAGCTCTCGGGGCAGAGCAGCTGATTGCTGCGAGTGGCAATCTCAACAGGATCAAAATAAAGGAAAAGACATCTGAATTACACTGAACGTTCCCTAACTAATACATTGACAACAAATATGTGCTTACTACTGTCACTGCATTATGAATCCCACTTTTGATTTGCGCACTTGCTAAACTATCCCCAGTGGAAGCTTACCGTAGATAAGATGTATGATAAATGTATCGTCCACAACATGGCCCATAATGGCAATCTGTCTTTGGGCACCAGGCAACAATAGTGACATCTTGGCAATAGTGCTCATCTGTTGTCAGTTGTTTTCCTAAATGAGTATGCTGTCAAGATAACCAGCTATCGGCTTCAAAATCTGTTCCGTTTTACCGTTCACGCCTCTCTTGCAGTAAGTCAGTGGGTTGTGGAGTGCCTAAAGATGAAAGCAATCAAAATTAATGAGTTGTTAGTTACAGCGGTTGTCATTTTAACAAAAGCCATGCTGGAGAACAACAATGCATGGCGTGCTGTGCAGGAAATGGAAATCCACAATGGCGTTACACTAGCCGCAAATCTGAAAAATTAAAACAATTGATAAAAAAAATGATATCTGCGCACTCTCCGTGCACTGTACATGCAGGCTTGTTTGTTCCTAGTAGTCAACTGAGGCCAATAAAACTAATGCCCTCCCCTTATCGAGGATGGTGGTCTGTTACTGGTGATTAACTCTGATCCTGCACTATGACATCTATTTGTGTGTGTGTGTGTGTGTGTGTGTTTCAAACTCTCCTCCCTCCACTCACTCTCTTGTCACTCACTCCCTTCCAAATGTAGACCTGATTGGCTGACTAAACGTTCATTATCTAAGACAAACAGGACATCAACGGTATTTACGTATCTGGAAAGGAAGTGGACAGAATTAAAAAGTCAGTGTAAGCCTGACAAGCCTCAGTAGGCCTCATAACTGACCAGGGAACAGTAACAACTGGCCGCCACATAATAAGTCGGCACAAGTGTGGTAAGCAACAATACTTGCGTGTATCCATTATCAGAACATTTACTGTACTTCTATGATGTTGTCACTGTCCAGTTTTCAACCACGCATCGCCAACTTTTTGCGATTTTGAATTGCTCAGCTAAACTGAACGATAATGTGCTCCTATACGGCGTGATAATAGCTTCTTAAACTGAAATATGCCATGTAGATAAAACAAGTCCTCCACAATTAATGACAAAATATGTTGTTTCTAATTGCCATCAAAACATCTCATGGCAGGGCTTTTCTGCTCTGGCAGCCCTATTGCCAGGGCAATAATCATTTTTCAGTGCCTTCCAGAACTGTTACGAATCCGCACTTCAAGAATGTTCTTATATCACTGCTTTCTGATATGCCGCCAAAAGAGAAGCATTTCATGAAATATAAAGTAAAGAGGTGAAAATGAAACAACAAAGGATGGTTTACATCTCCTTCATCATTTCAAGTGTTAATTACAAAACAAAAAATAGTAATTTCTGTTTGGACATAAAACTACTTGGTTGGAGTTGGGGAAAGAGCATGGTGTGGGTTAAAAAGGTTTACGGAACCCTTGTCGCCACGGTTAAAAGGAACCCATCGTTGACCGTTTGTTTGGCTTTGTCAGTTCATTGGGAACTTTGGCTGCACGAGGGCATTTGTACCGATGACAGACGCTTCTGTCATCCCTGGGAGGAAGGTCTCACGTAATATCCAATAGTTATAAAACGTCAGTGTAAGTATGCTGCATGAATGGTATATTATGTACTCAGTCCATCAACAGACACACATGAACACAGGGTCCTAATATCGAGATTAACAGTGTACATCGTTAGGCTCATTTACATTTTGTAAAAAGCATGTGAGAGGTTACTATGTTTGTCAAGGTCATCCTCTTCATTGTCCATCTGCAAAATAAAATCTAAATACATAAATGCTTTCATTCATGAAGTTGAGAATTTAGTCGTTTTTCCGAACAATAGTTTTGTGAATGAAAGTAAAGAATGCGCCAATAGAGTGAAGTATCTATCTCTTTCTCTTGATGCAAGCAACCTGAGGCATGGCACGCTACAAAGCACTCGTGGAAAATCCAGAGGCAAGCTGATTTACATTGGGACCAAGTGGAATTATCTCATTTCAGTGCCTGATTTCTTTCCCTCACTTATCACAATAGAAGCTGGGTTTAAAGCCACTAAATGCTTGACAAAATTACTTTTCCCAGGCCTCTTCCTCTCCTCACCCTCTGTAATGCAGACAGAATCTCCAGCCGGGCTGGCAAAAAAAAAAAAATGAGGAGAAAAACACCACTCCAGCATCCCATGATTTGCCCAGAATGCTGGTTCCCATAGCAACGGGGGCAATGATAAATTAGCCCGTTGGCGCTAAGGATTCCACTCACACACCCGTCCTGCCTGACTCACACTTTCTTTTCCGCCTCTCCGTCTCCATTTTCCCCCTCTCGCCATTCAGTGGCCTTACTCATATGATTGCTAATCCGAAAAACAATACTGCTATGGATTGGAAGCAAACTAATTGCCCTCTTTAAAAGGGAAAGAAACACATCATACATTCCATTTGCGTTTGGTTTGAACAACATGGTCGCACATCTACGCACATTCACAGAGTCATAAACAGCATGTGAAAGTGTTTGAAAAATCATTCAAACAACAGGGAGGCTATACGGGTCATTGGGGCAACCACTGAGTGTCTCTGCTTGGCCAGCATCGCTCCGGTTTGGCTTATTAGTTCTGCTTTTACAAATGCAGAGTTTTGGAGTGTGGCTCGGTGGGCTCCATCCTCTTCCCTTCTATTTTACAATCTACACTTTTCTTCACACTTATATACACTACAATATTATCATTTTCATCATATTTGTACTCTGATATCTGCATGCATCCTCTAAACTTATATTTTGCAACCTGCATTTTGCTATCATTATTGTATATGCTGTGATCTTCTGTTGATTGTGATTTGTGATATTGGGCTGTGTAAATAAAATTGAATTGAACTGAATTAATTAGGTGAAAACTGTTGGCTTTGACACACTTTACTCACTTGCTCTGGTTAAATCACACTGAGGGCTGAAAGCTGTGCCAGAAACAGCAGTAGAGTCAAATGGTCGCTGTACATGAACAAATATGAATAAACGATAACGAAACAAATACATAATTAAATAAATAATGACAAAAATCTAGAGCAGTGTTCTCCTTATATTGTCGTTATACTATATGAAGGGATGACGGATTTATCTCCAGAGCCTAGTAGAGAAAAGTGTTATTGTTTGTTAAATAAATATTGCATTTAAAAGTAGTAGGTACTGTAGGAACTGCTGTTGGAAATTCATACCCATATGACAAAACGTAACCCAACATGGACACTGTGAAAAGGATAATTGTGATATTTTTTTTCTTGCAATAAAGAAGTCTGGCTTAGTTCTGAAGAGGGTGAGGCGTGTTGTTCACGGTAAACTAAATATTATTAGTGATCTCACTTTCAAAGGCAAACTATAGGCCCCATCCCTGTCGGCAGCTGTTCTTATAAATGGTATCCCTGCGTTGTCCTGTTTTAGAATTGGCCAGTTTGTTAACTTTAGCGAACTGCTATAGTAGCTGTTTGCTTGTGAATAATTGCTAGTATGCAAAACTAGGTGAGAGGATGAGACACAAGCATTAGACCAAGAACACAGCTGAATGTGTCTGCTGATATTCGCTAACATTATGCAGATTAACAAGCAAGGCACCATCTACTAAAGTAATGAGTGATGCTACTCAAGCTCGTATTCATTGTTTTTGCACCCGGTCTATCATATTATACAGTAAATCAACTGACCTATGTGTTACCTACTGTTTAGCTCACTTATTAAATAATAAATAAAACTACCTTCCCGTTGCCTCCTTCCTCTTCTCCTCATCATTTGGATCTATTCAGTACTATTCAGTACACCATTTTTCGCCCAGGGTTTGGTGGGGAACCAGCTCTGCGCCCCAAAACAAAGCTTTGGACAGATCCCTTAGCTTTGGATATGGATTCAAGCAATCATTGTGCTTGAAAAGTGTTTCCTTTCTTTTCCTTCCAAGTATATTGAATACCTTGAAGAAACATCAATTGTAAAACAAGGGGAAACCAATTGAATGCAGTATGCTTTCGTATGGATTTGTTCGTTTGTTTATTTTATTGGCAGACCTGCAGAAGTGTATCAGTGTATCATGTCTCAGAAAGCTGGAGTGTAGATTTAATATCATTTTAATTTTATTTAACAGATTTTATGTATCAATATTTCATGTTTGATTGGACATATCTTACTGATACCACATGGAATAGAATTAATACAACGGTAGTGACAAGACAGCCCCAGGACACTGCCCTACTCGATGCATTCATCATTTCCTTCAAAAGTATCAAAGCATTCTATAATTTCAACACTATATTCTGCATTCATCTTTTCTTTTTGTATTTTTGCCCCCGCCCCGTTGGTTGATTGATTGATTATACAAGCAATGCGGCTGCCTCATGTGCTAATCAATAAATAGAGTAAAGCAGTGTTATCAAGAACCTTAAAGTAGTGGGAAATCCAATAAAGCATACATTGATGTGCCTGGAGATTAATTTATAGAGTGAAGATAGCTGGATAAATGAACTCAATCCAGCTTCCAGCATGTATGAAATACGCGATTCCCATTTTACGTTCGATCCAGCTGGCACGGGTCGATCAGTGAAAGTGTGGTGGAGTTCATGAGTTCAATCTGTGTAAGACAAACAAATAAATAGATAAAGTAAAGGTAAAGTCCAGCGTGCCCTGCACACAGTGCACAGGATGATTTGATACTTCACAGACTAGTTCTGGCTGCAGCCGCTCTCCTGGCATCGGCTGCCAACAGTGTGTTACGCTCCACGATCACATTGAGGTCATTGTTTGACTGCTGTGCTCAGGAAGCTTACAGCGTGTCGGAGCATCACCTCAATTAGCATATAAAGTATGAGGGAGATCTCACTCACTGTTTTCCCACTCATCTGCCTCTCGCCTAATGTTTCTCCTGCTGTCTCTCTCTGGGTCCATGCCTACCATCTCTTATAGGCCCGGCCCTTAGCTTTCTGCTGTTCCCCATACACGGGCAGGTGTGTGTGTCTGCGTGAGACGCAGTTGACTGAGAAAGAGACTGAAGTGCGTGCGTGCGTGGAACTGCGAGTGGCAGAGATAACAAAGCGGCGCCAGAACGGAATAGAAACGATGCTGAAGATGAAGTTGTGTGCATACAAACATGCCCAGTCAGCATAGGCTCACAAGTTACCACAGATTCATATAAACCGGATCCAGAATGCAATGCATGCATTTGCAAATGATCCTACAATGGGTCCACAACGAAAGGACCAAGTCACATAACCAGATTTACAGACTTAAATTTTGACAATAAATGTAATCAATAACAACTTAAAAACATCTACGTTTAACATCTAGTCTAATTGTTTATCATCTGTACACCAGATTAATTCAGTTTCATTAATAATTGACACATTTTACTATACAAAGTAGAAGAAAATGGGACTGGCCATGGGGAGCTTGAGAAAGGGGACTTGTTTTCCACTTTTCCCAAATCAAACAGCTCTCACAATCCATTGTCTTCCTGACAATATATGTGAGTCCTGCCAACTAGAGGAAGGACACCAGTTGTTGTGCAACTGTGCAACTAAACAATAGATTACAGAATAGACAAAGCCAGCATGTACAAGAAGTCCTTAAAGTGCTCAGGGTAACGGAGAGTTTGAACATCTGCAGTTCGATCCAAACTGAGCATCTCCGTCTGCCAATCGAGACCATGTGATACGGTCGAAAGATCCAGAACAGGCGAGGAACTGGACCTTGATATTGTTTTGAAAACTAGAGAATACAATTCTTAAAAGCAAGAGAAATGAAAAAGAGAGAGATTACTTAATTTGGCGCATCAATCAATTTGTCTGTCACTGTAAATATCATAATTACATAAAATAATGCATATACACATTCTTAACTGGCCAAAAGAAAAACCCAAAAATCCCCAAAACAGATCTGACACCAAAACAAACGACTAAGACAAACCCTAGATTGCAGTGATGTGAAGTTATTCTTCTGTGCCATAGATGTCCAACAACTATTAAAAACGCAACAATGAGCCACGCCATTGCACTTGGTGACATGTTCCTTCATTGCCATGAACACACACACACACTGTGGTTTATTTGGACTCAGTCC
Source organism: Coreoperca whiteheadi (assembly GCA_011952105.1). Lineage (NCBI taxonomy): Eukaryota > Metazoa > Chordata > Actinopteri > Centrarchiformes > Sinipercidae > Coreoperca > Coreoperca whiteheadi. The sequence goes on from CM022489.1 coordinate 28,016,371, forward strand.
CACATACATGGTCCTCCTGCTGGAAATACTCACTAGACCGCCAAATATGCATTCATCCACTGATGAAAATAGTCCCCAACAAATGCACAGTGTCCTCCTCTCTGAGTAACCTGTGCCAAAAAGGTTTACTGCCTTGCTTCAGGGCACTTCCTGTAGCTGCTGAGGGAGTGTGGAGGGTTTTCTGTCACCTACGCTGACCAGGATTTGCGTCTGATCCGGCCATTCAAATCAATGAGCCGCCAGCCACAAGCCTGCTACTCTCGGCCATTACACTCCCTCCTCCCCTGTTTTGCTATTGTTGCAGCAGAGTGGAAATGGCAGAATAAAATGAAGTGGGCTCATATTTGGGGCATAATTGAATGATGTTGCTTTTCTCTTGTTTTATTGAAAATAGTAGCAGGTGCCGACATCTGCCAAGGTTATCAATTTCATGATAGTTATTAGTCCCCAAACTCCTCTATTGGGCCTCTCAATCAACACAGCATCCATTACACTGATGTCTGGCCTGTCAACACACACAAACGCACACATAGACAACACTGGTTTCTGCTTCCAGCAAGTCGTGTCTGCTGCACCATTAAGTGGTGCACCATAAAACCCAAATCTGTCCATTCATTCTCTGCTCCTTCTGCACGATAACAACAATACCGATGGAGATTTTAAATGCACAATTACATAGAAGTGCTCTTGGGCAGACAGAGGATGGTTACGGCACATTTTCGGGCTCCATTCACTCAAGCGTTTGCATGTAATTTGTTGGAGCATTCTGAGAGTCTCTTGACCACGAGTGTTTGTCTGGGTGTGTTTTGTGTCTGTGTGTGTTATGTAAGATGGTCAGGCATCTTTCTTGTTAGAGTGCAGTTTAGCTGGTTTCTCTTGAGATAAAGCTCTGCAAGACAAGAATGGTGTGAATATAAAAAAGTATGTATATGTTCTGGGCGTCAGGGTTGACAAATTGAGCAAGTTCCTCAAAATGGTTTATTTTATATGTTTTTTACACTGATTATTAATAAAGATAATCATCAAATCCGGCATGCTGTTGCTAAAGAAATTAGCTGGTGATTGGTAGACATTCCACATCTCTGTTTTATGAGAAATGTTACAAAAACCCTGAAAAATGATCAGAACTTTCTTTCAAATACAATTTAAGTTATCTGATTGCACTTTTCCTATAGAGCAGGTCTAGACCATACTCTTTATTTACAGAGACCCAACAAATTCCAAGATGAGCAAGCACTTAGCGAAAAAACTTCCTTTTAAGAGGCAGAAACCTTGGGCAGAACTAGACTCAGTGGTGGGCAGTCATCCACTGCTGTCATGGGTTGAGAAAGAGAGACGGGGGGGGGGTGCACAATGCAAATTCCATATAGAATTCAAAAATAATAATAATAATAATTGTAACTTAATGGTAATATTAATATGAATAATAGTAACAGTAAAATTAAAAAGACTAATAATAATAACTGTAGCAGCAGTCGTCGAGCAGAGGGGCAGCAGATGGCCCGCAATCATGGATCCAGACTCAAGAGGCAGAAATACCTGCTGAAAGCAACAGAAGGAGAGCGGAGTGAGACGATAAAACAAAATGCTACGGGACAGAGAAGATGTCGAGTTAGTAACATCCATTAATGGAATAAGAATGCATACATATGGAGAGCATGAGAGAGGAGAGAGGGGCATCATGGGAAGTCCCTCGGCAGTCTAGGCCTATAGCAGCATAACTAAGGGATGGTTCAAGACTCACCTGAGCTTTAAGCTTCATCAAAGAGGAGAGTCTTAAGCCTACTCTCAAATTTGGAGCTTGTGCCTGTCTCCCAAACCCAAACTGGGATCTGATTCCACAGGAGAGGAGATTGATAGCTGAAGGCTCTGGCTCCCATTCTACTTTCGGAGAGTCTAGGAACCACAAGGGACCCTGCATTCTGGGAGCACAGTGTTCTAGTTGGATAATAAGGTACAATGAGCTCTTTAAAATACGATGGTGCCTGACCATTAAGAGCCTTATAGGTGAGGAGAAGGATTTAAAATTCTATTCTGGATTTTACAGGGAGTCAGTGCAGAGACACTAATATTGGAGTGTTTGGACTCAGCGGATGAGTTCATTCATGTGAGTAATTTTAACCGCACTTTGTTAAAAGGACTGCATTCCCTTTTCTCCCACAGTCCGAGACTGTGAACACACCAGTGACGTGAGTCGACGCGCAAACCCGAAAGTCAATATAGCAAGGTGCACTAGTCTTTGCTCCCTCCCATCCTCGCTTCACTCTCTTCCTCTCTGCCCGCTCCCTCCCGAGCGGCAGCGCACCGCAGCTTCTCAACGACCAACTAGAGCGGACACACCGTTGCTCCTGCTAGCCTCGAGCGAGCTGGCAGAAGGCCGCAACAAAGAAGGCTGCCTCCCTGCAGAACTAAACTCTCTGATCTCTTATAGCGGTGATGCGAGATCCTGCGTAAGATTATTGCCTTAACAAACTAGCGGCAAGCCAGCCGGCTAGCTTTAAGAAATAACTGAGCCAGTTAGCGCAAAGCTAACTACATCGAGCACGACCGGCTGCAGGCGCCAAGACAGACAAAGTTTTCCCAGCCTGTACACCAACATCGCAACAGTTACTTTCCACAGCAGAACCACAAATTCTTCCCCACTTGGTCGGATCAGACAGATGCCGACCCGCGGGGCAACACCGACCAAAATAGGGATTGATAACAAACCACTGGCCATAGCATGTTAGCTAAACAGGGTGCTTAGCGTAGTAGAGAACTGTTTAGTAACTTTGCATATGTGACCTTACTGATGTGATTCCTTTAAGATTTATCGTTGTGATTCTTTTCAATCTGTTCAATAATGTGGTAGCCATTGCTAACTGTTAGTTATTGATGCTACACACAGGGTCTTGCATGTTAACTAACTCCTTTTAACTGGGCATTATTGCTAGACACACAAACCTACGCTTGTGCTAATACAACTTTAATAGTTCTCCTAGCTACATGGCTTACAACCATCTTTAAATGTCCCTTTGTCTATCCGTGCAGGTAATACACTTAGCTCCACGACGCTGAAGCTAATGTAACTGTAGCTTCACTCCTATCTTTTAATGGCCTCCTCGCTATCTTGATTTAGCGTTCTTTGTTTGATTCATGTTATGTCCAAGCAGCCACACACACACACACACACTGTAGGTTAGTGTATTTAGTAAGTCTTCATAGTGTGCTTTGTTTACGTTTGCAAATACATTATTGTGTTTTAATTATGCTGGTCTCTTTAATGTCTCACAAGAGTGAATAAATTGCCAACTTCTTCTGCCAAGTACAATAACTTCAGTTTTGTCAGAGTTTAACGTCAGAAAAATGTACGTCATTTAGGTTTTTATGTCCTCAAGGCAGGCTTGAAGTTTGGCTAACTGATTAGTTTCATCTGGCTTGATCGATAAATATAATTGGGTATCATCCGCATAACAATGACTGTTTATGGCGTGTTTCCTAATAATATTGCCTAAAGGAAGCATATACACGGTGAATATAATTGGTCCAAGCACAGAACCTTGCGGAACTCTGATTAACTTTGACATGCACAGAGGATTCATCGTTAACATGTACAAACTGAGATCAATCTGATAGTTAGGATTTAAAACATCTTAGTGTGGTTCCTTTAATGCTAATTCAATATTCCAGTCTCTGTAATAGGATGGGATGGTCAGTGGTGTTCAATGTGGCACTAAGATCTAACAAGACAATTACAGTGACAAGTTTTTATTTGTTTACAATTAAAAGGTCATTTGTATTTTTCACCAGTGCTCTCTGTGTTATCATGCACTCAAAACTGAAAATCCTCAAATATACTATTGTTATTTAGAAAGTCACATAACTGATTGACAACTGTTTTCTCAAGGATCTTAGAGAGAAAGGGGAAGTTAGATATAGGTCTATAGTATAAAAAGTATAAAATTGACTTTTTACACTAATGAAAACATACATATAAATATTATATTCAATTTCTGCCAATAGCGCCTCCTAAATGTTACACACTGGTCCTTTAATGTTCATAGGTTACACATGACATGCTCCAACCGGTAGTGCACTGTGGAAGTTGACAGTGTGTCTCCTAACAATACTGGCCCTCAGATATCAGTCAACCACTGACATTAGAAATGCCAACCCTGGAGGTTAGAGAAGCTGTTTACGCAAATATGTCCAATTCCAAAATGACAATTGCAAATTTTAGTTTGACATTAATGAGCTACTCGTGGCCTCAGGCAGGGATCTGTTGGCTGTTCCTAAATCCCAGCTCAGGACTAACGGTGACCAGGCTTTTGCAGTCAGGGTTGTTCAGCTTTGTAACTTCCTGCCAGACAATCTGAGGCTGTCGAATCAGTGACATCTTTTAAATCACTTCACAAAACTTTTCTTTAAAAGAAAGTTTTTCATTAATGCTAGCTATTCACTGTTTTATTTCCAACATGTCTCATCGGTTTTATTATTATTATTATTGTTTTTATCTTACATTATTTTTGTTTTTTTAATTCCATTATATTTTGTATTATTTTTAAATGTCTGATTCATTTGCCTCATTGCACTGCTGAAATGTTTTGATCCTGGTTCAACCACAGCCCATTTTATGCAGTACTTTGTTTTGAAAAGTACTGTATAAATAAAGTTTATAATTATTATTATACATGTCCATACAGAAAATGCTACTGATTGGATTATTAATATTTTCTTCTTCCTCCATGCTGCTGCATCTTAAGAACTGCTTATCCATCCATCTATCCCTCCATTCATCCATGTATATACCATGGCAGTCATCCAGAATGCCCAGTAGGAGCTCAGTGATGCATAAAAGTAAATTGTTGTCGACCAGTTTTTCTCAAACATTAGAGTTTTCATCGGTAAAAGTCACCCTTAGGGCCGATGAGGAGCCATGCGTGTCGGCGCAGTCAGAGATGCTCTCACTGCAAACATGTGGAGCTCGACTTATTCCTCCTCCTTAGTCACCATAATATGAGACACTGGGTGTTTAATAGGTGAATTCATTTTAAAAACATAAGCATTTCTCACATAGATTTTGTTCAATATAGAGTCTCCTTAACAGATTTATTGCCTGGTAGACAACTATCTCCGTTGTGACAAAGTCACCCATGATATTGTATTACAGTGTTGACAGCATGTCATGTAGATTGTTCAATATGCCAGTGAAATTTGTGACTAATAGATTCAGAGTAATATGAAAACTGAACATTGCGAAATGTCCAGTAAGGAAATACACAATGAAAAAGTGTAAAACAAAGAGAAAAAGCAGGCCAAAACATGCTGCTTAAGCTTTAGGATAGGAAGATTTAAAAAAACAACAACAATTTCCTATATTCTCAAATATACCGTACAGTAAATTTTAAATTTTTAAGGGCTAATTCACATGTTTCATGACAATGTACCACGAAACAAGCAACAGTTTATTATTATCATTTCATGTGTTATTATTTTCATTCACTTTCGAAAGATACATCTTTTGCTGATTCAAAATGGTTTCATGGAACACCTCAAGTCAGTACATTAACTGAATTTAAACCAGCGAAACCATAACGATAAGGTCATTTGTGCATCCGATAATGTAGAAGCATGTTTTGAAAAGCCATGACGTTAATTAATATCAACAGGTATTTTTTCGTAACACAAATGTATTCAATGTATTTTGTGGCAATCTGCCCTCCAAATTGGGATTTATCTAGTGTACAAAATTCACATTTTGACCTGTTGGTGAGACTAGTGAGCAATTCATGGCACGTTTAGTAAAATTAAGTGCCAACCTTCTGAGCAGCATGGATGTGTTCGTGTCCATTATATGTTAAGATTTTACATGCACAAGAAAAAATGTTGGCCTTTTGGTGATGCGTGTGGAAAGGTCAGTGGGTCATCAAAAACATCAGGGTTCAATTTTAGTAGAACATGAATATATATACCAAATGGAATGGCAATCTGGCCAATAACATCTTTTTACTGCGACTGAAGGAGCGGGCAGGGCTGCGTAACGTCCTCTTGTATGCTAGCTCAGTCAGTCAACTGCAGGCCTATTTTGGCATGGACGCAGGGGGTGGAATGCCGCTTCTGCTCGTTAGGCCCACACAGCAGCAGTAACAACACTACACCAAAAAAGTTAAGGTGTAAACAAAAGTCCTGCTAGTGACCGTATTGCCCCTAGATTTGAGAACCACTGATTTATTGACTAATGTATATCTGCTGCTGTGCGTACATGGGGAAATGGCAGTCGAACCTGAACTCCAGGAGGGTCTGTATGAAAAAAGACCTAATGATGATGTAGTGTCGGATAAGAGAGGTCACTAATTAGCGGTGATTGAAAAAAATACGAACATAGTGCATCCCGTATCAATTCAATATGGAACACTTCCCAATGTTCTAGTTTCCAATTCCAAATACGATTCCGTATTTCATGTGGCAACCTTATCATCTTGTGGAGGCCATTCAATGGAAATGTATTATTCTTTATAGATGGATATTTAGTTGTTTTTTTTGTTTGCCAAGAAGGGAGAGAGCAGACTGGCAAGAGGAAGAGAGAACAATTCGAATCAGAACACAGGTTTAGGTTCACAGGTTCAAACACTGGTGCCGTAGTTTTGAGAATTCGCAGCTGCCCTGCAGATGTCCATTTTGTCCAGAGCAATTGTCTTAACATTACTATTAAAAATTAGATTGCAAATGAAATGCACTGTTTGCAGCAGTCATACAATGCAATAACGAATTACATTTAGGCAGTAGTGTTCTCCTAATGCCCCTGCCCTGGCACCTGAAGCTTAAACCTTTCTCGGCAGGTATTGTACCAGGGGGAGGCATTTAGTTTGTGATCAACGCGCTCCTGCTGTGTCTCCTGCCGACCATGAGGGCTGTGGGCGATGCTGGAGGAGGCGTTTAGCTCTGTTACACTGTTAGCGCTTCCTGGATGGGTTGGCCCCAGGGCCATCCTGAGGTGACGCCCCTTTACCACCACCAGATACAGAAAACAGGCCTTGAGGATACAAAGAGTCAGGAGAAGTTAACTCAAGCTCTATGAATTACAAAAACAAATTGTAAGATTTCATTGGTTTAAAAAATCATATTTAATCATTGTTACCAGTACTTTCATTATTAACAACACTGCATTTAGGGGAAATAGTAATAATGATTAATTATAAAACAATACACAGTGTATTTTGAGGAATGGGTATGAAGCCAACAAAGCAATAAATCTTGAGCACATACTGCATCATCATTTGCATAAAACAGCAATTAGCGCGTGAACGCCACAGCCAATGTATTGCATCACTCACTTCTCTATTCAGTCAGTGCTTCTCAATGTTTTCGGCAATGAAAAACACCTGATATTCTGTCTGAATAAGAATGCTTTTCGATTAAATCTTCTGATTTGCCATGTACGAGTGGCTGCCATTTCACCACCTGAGGTGGGGTTCACATTGTTATCAGAAACAAGACGAGACACAATGAGGACAGTCAGCCCGTTGAGCGTCGGCTATATTACATCAATTCAGAATACCAAAGTCCTACAGCATGCGAAACCGGTTTTTTAAGGGGTCACCACAAACAGTGCATGAAGTAATAATGAGAAGCACAAGGTCAGACCAGCGCTGTGGGGGCATACAAAATCTAGACGAGAAGGAATGAGACTTAAACTTTGACCAGGTTTGAAGGCCACATACAACTCTGTTGATTAACTAAAGCTGCCAACAGATAGTATTCTATGACAGTTTTGTATCTATATTAACTATTGCACCACTGTACCAGAACTTTAAAAATCAGGTGGCGGTCCTCAATGTTTGATGAGTTACATGGCAAATGTAATCACGCACAGTGCTCATTAGAAAAGTAATTGCATTCCTTAACTAATTAAGTTAAGCTATTAGTTAAATTACTGTCGATTATTCAGCTCTTTTAAAGGGGTCTTCTAGCAACTCCAAAGGCTCCACACACGCACACATCTTTTGTATTGAATTGCAGACAGACAAAGTTAGCGACAAGCTGGTTAACATAGTGGAGGATTTAGCCACTAAAGGGCAAGATGTTTTCAGCCCAGAGTGGAGAAGAAATATCTGTTACCTAAACAAAATTAAAAAGAGTGGCCAGTCTTCAGATGAACAGAAACATGTCTCCGTGAATGCTAACTTGGATGCGCAAGGAAACTGTTTGCTAACGAGCACACTATAACAACTTTAACAAGGTGAGAATATGGCATTGCAGCCAAAAACAGGTACTTTTTGGAGCCACTGGGAGTATTACTCTTAACAGCTAGCTTAGCCCCGTGAACTCAGAACAAAACTATGGGATTCCTGAGTGTAGGCTTCCCAGTGGCTAACATTAGCGAGCCAGCTAAGATAACACAACGTGACAACTTTGGAGTTACCAGAAGGTGTATCCCAATTATTTTCTCAAATGCTAGCCAAATCCCCTATCTCTAGCCAAGCTAATACCAGTCTCTTACCTGAACGCACAGAGACAAAACTCATATGTTTGCTAACTGGCCCCCGTAAAATACGGAACTATGCCGTAATTGGAAACTAAAATTATAGTATTTTTGAGAATCAATTCAGTGCAAGTCTATGGGAGAGAAATATAATTAGACTATTACGAGAGGGCAATTTGTATGAGAGTAAACCCTCTTGCTCTGTTGTCCCTCAGCCATTAAGCATTGTTTTCTTGGAAATCCTCCATGCCGAATTTACCGTAGGACCCTCTTGATTTATAAAACGTGTAAAATAAGCGAGTTCACTAAGTCAGTGTGTTTTTACATCAACAGTAAACAAAACTGTAGGATTTATGAATGACGTTTGGTGAGTATGCAGAACAGTATTGATCACCGCATCATCATGGGGTGGTTTCTCATAAAGATACTGTAGACTAAACTTTCCACCTAATCAATGCAAAAAGCACAGATATGTGTGTGTGTGTGTGTGTGTGTGTGTGTGAATGCTCTTCTGCACTAGATGATTTAACAGATTCTCTACCACAGGTATTTCTACACTCACGTCCCAGGGTGAAAAAGCAGTTGCACACTATCATGGAGCAGTGAAACTCTCCACTGACACCATGACAAATGAAATTGTTTTAGGTGGGTTAGCAGCTCCTTAAGCTGGGGTGAGGCAGCTTTTACTGCGGATTTCGCAGACTGGTACCCTCCAAGCTGCTGAGCAAACACACCTCCTCGCCTCCATCTTATTGGCAGGGGACACGATGAAATCTGAATTTTAATAAAAAGGCAATATTAGGCGGATAAAAGCAATATTTCTCACCAAGGTAAAAAAAACAACCCATACAGAAACAAACAGACAGTGACAGAGAGACAGATAAAAAGAGGGGAGAGCACAATCTATCTAATAAGTAGCCAGAGGAGCAAAAAATGTGAGAGGCCGTAAGCCAGGCTAATGCAATTTCTTACACTGTATTTGCCCATGACATTGTTATCGAGTGGGAAACCACATAAAATATCGATAACACACCTCAGACCCAGACATGACAAACTGACCAATCACTTGACCAAACAGTGTGTGTGTGTGTGTGTGTGTCACGGATATATGCAGCACAGGCCTTCAGTTGTTTTGTGCAGTTTTGCAATGCATGAGTCATTCTGTGTGTGTGTGTGTGTGGGGGGGGGTGGTAAACAGCATCCCGATGCTTTGAATCTAAATGAATCTTGTGTTATCTCTGTTTCCTTTTCACCTTTTCCTTTTCCTCCCGCCTCGAGGCCCTCCTTATGTATCTCGCTCACAGGACCTTAATACCCCCACCCCCCCTCGCCCTTCTGAGCCCATGGGAGACATTAATAATGCAACGCCGAGTCATTATTTCAAATATTAGAAAAGGAAATTGACTTTTTGACAGCGTCCAAAAGAAAGCCAGCCATTTTCACCTGCAAAGAGAAAAGCCAATCACCTTGTCAAATCTGCACTTCACATCTCTTTTCTTTGCTTTTAATAATTTTCTTAATTCTACTGCAGCTATTCAACATCATGAACATTACATCACCTCGATGTGCTCTGCTCTTCTTCCCCTGCTATATACTCACTTGCTGTCTGCTGTTATTGTTTGCCACTGTAACGGCCCTCTTTCACCATGGGGATCATTAAAGTTTAATCTAATCTAATCTAATCTAATCGCACTAATACCTTGTCTTCTGATAAATGTGTTAACCCATTATTTTTATGGCTTGTGTCTTAGCATAATGCATTATGTCTGGAGAGTGTTTCACTCAATATGTGCTTAGAGGGTGCTTATGGTACTGCTGAAATGCCTTAAAGGAAGTCTTATCTTCCACCGAAATGCAGTCAAAGCAAAGTGATTGAAGGCCTTCTTGCCTGTTCCATCACTCTTTCCTCAAATAAATCCCACACATTATAGCCCTTTATTTCCTCTGCAGCTTCATCCCTATCCACTTTTTCCTCTCTATAGACAAAAGAGCAATGTTTATTACCCTGGCTCCTCTAATATAGCTCTGCTGTGTAAAATCATTAGTGGAAAAGGCCTTTCATCGTGTAATTATTATCGATTTGACAACATGCTGTTGGAATACACTGAGAGCAGCAGCGGCAGCAACAACTCTACAAGTTATTAGCATTGTTCTTTACGGACAGATTTTTTCAGGGTTCTTCTCAGAGAAAAGAGAGGTGGAGAAAGATGAGGGGAACAATGTGAATCGCAGCTGCTGTCAGAATACAAATCTGCTTGCGGCCCATTATAGGAAGAACAGAAAATACAGCAAAGTCTGCGCAGAGGCACGCAGCAGGCTAATGCCCACACACCAGGACATCATTTCACAGGTCATTTTCAGATGAAACATTTTTACATCCAGGTGTGCAGCTAGAACGTTCTTCTGTAATTCACTTCTTTAGATGTGCCACCTATTACCGCAGCATTTATAATCGCCGTGGATGTGCCCTTCGCCTGCCAAACCTTGGAAGCCCTTGCTGTTTAAGAGTGAACAGTCTAATCAGCGAAATCCATGCGAGAGGTAAGGTCCCTTATTAATTCAACATGCACACTTAGAATTCAAAGGAGCCACAACTCATTGTTAGCATTATACAATTGTCCAGAGATAATTAGAATCAGAGAATAAACAGGGATTTATATAATTGCAAGTGGATGGAGTAACGGGTTTTTCCCTGTCATGGATAACCTCATCCCAGCCCAAATCAGATTGATACTTCACACCTTCCATGTGTTTTCAAAAATATCCACATTAGTCCAGCTCTGACCCTTCTTCCCATCTTTTCATTTCTTCACCTTCACCTTCATCTCATCCTTTCCCCTCAGCCCATTGTCTTCTTTTGCATTGGTCCCATATTGCTGGAAAGCAGGATTTATAACCTGGGACTCAAGGTTCGAGATGCATCCAAATGTCCCAAATTGCTTGTGCGGCCTCTGGACCTGTCATATCTCTTGCACGGTCAATATCCCTCTGTCTTTGTGTCCTAACCTGTGGATCCCGACCTTCGAGAGACACCCGCCGGCACCTAAAATAAACCACGGTGTCCTTCTGCAGTCTGCTTACTCACGGAACTCTGTGCACTGACGTACATGCACAGTAATCCTTCATTACCCCCAGATAGACTTACACAAACAGGTACCCTCATGCGTATTACCGGCTACATACGCCATTAAACCTCTGCCACACGTGCACTCAACTGAACCAAATTAGGTAACGGGCCCTGTGCACTCAAATGAAGCAAAACCAGGGAGGGTTTATCTGAATTAGAAGAAACATTATGACTCATTCCCACTTCAAATAAGTAATAAGGTTAATAACATCTACTAACGAAATTACCTGTTCTCACGCCAATTAAACACTATCCTTCTTCATACAAAATAGCTACTAATGAAACCGCTTTTGCATTACAATTAACCAAAACAGGAGAATGGTGTGTAGTTTACGCACCTCCAGTAAATTAATCACACCCCATTTTATATCTTCTGCCCTTGAATTAACCTAAACAAGAGACTCGATGTGTATCTTGAGCAAATTAACTAATAAAAAAAACAAGCACACGATGTGCATCAAACAAAACAAGACGGAACAAGAGAAATCAGAAATCACAGAAATTAATTAAAAAGAATTAAGTAAAATTATTAATGTCGCTTCCTTATAAATAACAGCAGCAAAGGAAATTTACAGTATTGCTAAATATGTCGCTAAATGTATCTTTTGGGCCCCAAGTAAACAAAGCGAGAGAAAATGTACACACAGTGTCCAGTGCGCAAATGAAAGTGACGCTGCAGTCCCTACTTTTGCCAGTAGAATTGACCAAAGTGTGGAAGCGACGACATATGTATCATTTCCACATTCAAAAAAAGTGTCTCGTGCACTATAATTATCGAAATTGTATGTACCTTGAGCTTGACAGTCCATTCTTGACCGTGGACGCAGCAGTTGATAACATAATCTCCACTCAAGGTCAACTTCTTCTCCTGTTCTGAAGCGTTCGGCCGTCTTACACAGTCGGCGGCGGCAGATAAAGTTTGCTCAGTGTCCGTGGGACTGTGGGCACTGTATACAGTTGAAAGCTCGAGAATAAGCCATAAAGTGCAAGTTGCGTGGAGACTGTTTTGTGAAAATATGAATTGCGTGCATTTGTGGCTGTTTAGTGGTTATAACAAGGTGGTTATATCAAAGTTATAACAAGGCACAAAGAAAAATACATTCACGTTTCAATTTCACGAGGCCTTTAGAGATTTAAACTTGCAATTATTGAATGTTGTTGGGGTTTTTTTTGCCACTTGGGGGCAGCAGAAACAGGTTTTGAATCCAACATTGACATATCATCACCTTTTAAGTGGACATGGCAAACATGTTAGGAAACCGTTTTGCCACCCAGCAGTTACGACGCAGCATGAGCACTCATTTGGAGATGCGTCGCAAGTCCACCTGATGAACGTCAATCCCAAAGAAAATCGCTCCCCCTTAGCGCTGTTTTTTTTGTTTGTTTTTTGTTTGTTGTCGTTGTCTCCAATTCCCCTGAGGGGAAAGATCTGGCTCCTGAGCTGCTCCGTCCGCCGTTTGATGCTGGGTTTTGGGCTCTTTTTCGCTGAAAGCAGGTGGCTGCTGTAGCCGAAAAAGCAGCAGCTAAACGATGAGCTGACACTCGGCAGGAAGCTCAGCGTAGCCGAGGGGAGCTGGCGATTCGGGTGGTGATTCTCTTCAGGTCCATTACCACAAGCGATCCCTTTCACGTCATGTCATTTGATACATTGCTGTACAAAAACATCGATTATAGCCGCTTGAAAGAACAAAATGTCAATGCCCACTTGTCTTATTCTCACCTGTTCTGCTCCCCTGGCTTCTTTCATGTTCATGTGTATGCATTATATGGCCAGAAGTAATTCCCATGGTTCTGGAATGAGATGATCAGCAATTACATATAGGTGCAATGTTCGATTGCCTGTAGATCCTATGGTAGACAGGTATGCACTCGTTCTGTATCACATCCAGACTTTTTTTCGTACTTTATGTTGTCATCACTGCAACGGGTTTTTCCTTTTTTCCTCCGGTTTATTTTTCTCCTCCCCTTTTACCCCCTCTTCCTCCTTCACCTCCATCTGTGACTTATTTATTTATTCAACTGCCAAACAACCAGTGTTCAGAGCCATTTTCTCCCCCCTCCCCCTTTCGCCTGTAGTAGAATTACATTTCCAAATTGCCTCGAACGATTACCTCTTGACTAGCGTTTTTTTCTTTCTTCCCATGAAGCAACAATACACAGCACGTCTCTACAGAATGTGACCGTGGATTTACTTGTTGTAGTTTTTATGTAGGCTAAATTCCCCCATGAAGAATCTAGCTGCCAGCTAACTACCCCGTAGTGCAGATTATCCAACATTATAATGGGTTGATAAACCTATAAATACTCTATCTGTTCCTTTGTAATGTGTGCGCGTGTGTGTGTGTGTGTGTGTGTAAAGAGAGAGGGCGCGCGCGCCTGTATCAGTCACAATAATAATAACTCTCAGCCCTGCTACGATAACCCTAATCTGACACAGGAAGTAATTCCTTGTCCTCATCCAACAACAGCTGGATTTGCCGCTGTGGCTGATAATGTCATGGGATGAAGAATAAGGGCTTCTGCCCCCACAGTGCAGGGATTACGTTAAGACAATGTGCCTCTGTGCATTGGCTTTCTCTCTATCCGAACTGTCATATTAAATTACACTACATGGATATGTATTGTAATTGTTTAATGGATTTGTAATTACGCAATTACGAGGTGTAAAATGTGGGGCTACTCAATACGCACTCACCAGGGCGGACGTGGCGGTGTTTTAGCCCACATTAGCTCCCGTCGCTCTGAACCAGGACACTTTATCTCGCTCTGCAGAATATCTGCCACCGTTTTCACAATCGAGAAGGGAATTTATACATGCAGCGGATATACTGTACATATTTCCTTTGGACGTTCTAGAAACGGCTGTTACTCACAGGATGACTCATAAAACCTGGAGACACAAGTTCAGTTTCCGTCGTTGCAGTATGGCTATTTTTACCTTGATTATTTACGCCAGCGAATAAACAAACGTGTTCCTGTCTTGTCTTTCTTTTGAATGTTATTGGGGGTTTGCATCCATCCCTCTTCAGAGAACATGAGGCATGGTCCGCGATGGGAAAAAAACAATACATACTGCTGATGAATAAAATCGGAATGCCAGATCTGGACTGATGAGAGAGTGAGAGTTGGGTTTTTTTGTTGTTTTTTTACTCTGATGAAGACATGACTTATGTCGAAATGTTGCACCTCATTAAAAATGCTCTTACTATCACTTTGTGCTCTGGATGGATTCGTTCTAATAACTGCCTTTTAAAGATTTAAAAAAAAACAAAAACGTTGTTTTTTGACAGCTGTGGCCATTTTTGATTAATTCTACTCAGGACTTGGTTCGGATTTACGTGTTGATGTAGCCATATCTCTGCATCGGTTTTCGGATATGTAGCCTATCGTTCATCTTACATTTTATTTTATTTTTTTCACAATTTATCGACTGGAAAGGGGTCAAAGTCATCTACTAGGAGTCAGTGGACCGCCAGGGAAAGATCAAGGAGGACATTCACATCCAATGCCAGAGACCATCTTTACAAACGGACAGCGGTTACAATCTCCCCTTATGTACGCGACCACCTGACACATGACTGGAGGTCCCCACTCTTGGTCACAAGTCAATGAGATGAAAGTGAAAGCTTCAAAAATCTAGTTAGTGGACCTTTGAGCTCAGATAATTTTGTCACACAATGTTCATCCAATTTATTCAAATGAACCGTATTTTCTTACAGATCACATGCGGTGTAGTGGGGCTGTGTTGTGTTCAGCGGCTGTCTCTGTGAGCATGTGGCGTCAGCATTAGCTAATGCAATCTCCAGCGGCCGCGCAGGTTACACAAACAAGCTCGCCAACTGAAGATGCGGCGGCTTTGTGGGGGCGGCTGTGGCTTAGCGGCAGAGCGGGTCGTCCTCCAAGCAGAAAGTTGGCGGTTCGATCCCGGCTTCCGCCAGCCCATTTCGAAGTGTCCTTGAGCAAGACTCTGAACCCCCGAGTTGCTCCCGATGGGTCAGGCCAGCGCCTTGCATGGCAGCTCCGCCGTCATCGGTGTGTGAATGTTGAGTGTGAATGGGTGAATGAGAGGCAACCTGTAAAGCGCTTTGGTCCGCTAGGGTGGAAGAAAAAAGCGCTATATAAATGCAGTCCATTTATCATTTACCAAGATTGCGCTACACGATTAAGGCTATTTTCACACTTCGGTCCCCTTTGATCTCGACCCCTCCCCTTCTTATGGCCGCATCGCGGGAAACGCACCGGACCCCCAACCCAAGGCTTCGCTGTGCGTAGCAAGAGCGACCACCCCTTCTTCCGCCAGACGGAACGTTGGTGGTGAGCAGGAGGGGGTTCTCGAGATCAGTGCCGTCCATAGCACCTTACGCTTGGAACAGCATGGAGAGCAGTGAGTCAGCTATAAGTTTGAAGCCATCGCTTGAAAATAACAACAAGAAGAACAAGGATAGGCCTGCATTGTCTTCTTTACTCTGTGTGTGGTTTACCCCCCCCCCAAACCCAGAATGACACTAGGACAATGGGGAGGATTAAGGGGGAGAATTGGGACGGAACCTCATTAACACTGTTCCCTAAATAAAAGCCTACAGTCACAAGCAGGGAGGGATGTACTGGGACTGAAATTCAGCCCGGGACTTTGAGACGGAGAGGCCTTTTATGAGAGCGCCCTTTGGGTGCTTAGCAGTTTTTTTAATACTAATAGTGTTGTGGTATAAAGATAATCAGATTATGCTGGAAAAAAAGGGATAATAATAATAACTTTAGGATGACACCTGCTCCTCCTCAGTTTGTATAAGCAAGTCACCACTGCACTGAACAAGACCAGGTCAGGCAAGCCTGAGCTGGATACCTTAAGTCATGTGTGCAGTCAGTCAGAGTGCTAAAATAGTTACAAATGCCTACACATATTCACACACACAAAGATACTCAATGTTTTCAAAACTATAATCAAAAACTACAATGCAGTCCCATGAAATAGAGCCGTTTGTGTGTCTGTGTTAGGGCATGAAAATCAAAACCCTCACCTTCAACTCTCCGTGGCTCAGCTTCCCCTGTGCCGGACCCTGCCTCTGCTTGTACGGATGGCACAGCTACATAATGCACGAGTAGAACGTCAGTAATAAATACAAGAATCCATTTTCTAATTCTATCCGTGCATAATATGACTGCCTACCCTGCCCTGCACACCGCCTCTGTACCTGTCTCTGTTTGTTTTTGCTTCTGGTTCCATTCTCCTGTCCCTGCTCCTCCTCCTCCTCGTCCTCGTCCTTCTCTCCCTCCTCATCAGCATGACTGGGGTCATCACCACCCCGTCCCCCTGCATCACCTCCACTGACCTTAACAGCTAATATTCACGCAGACATACACCGATTCCTCACTTATTGAGGGATGTTGTCTTTGTGTGATAACACAATGCAAACTGTTGTTTATAATATATAAATATATGCCTATATATAGATGCATTACTAATCGTGCAACTGTTGAGTCCCTGTTGCTGCTGGGTCCTCCCAAAAACGAGGATCAGTCCAGGTTGGGAGGGGCCGCTTGTATCCCCCCTCAATATTGAAAGTATTAGTCTGGCCCAGTCGGGCCGGCCGGCCAAGTTGCAAATCATAAAGTAAGACATTACAAATAGAAAAAGATAAACTTTCAGTTCGGACCGGAATGGACAGCCCGTCCCTGGTCACAGGGCCTTCTCACGGAGGGAAACTCTCCCCCGGCTGTGACGGTGGAGCTGCAGCAGCAGCAGCACTGGTCAGTGAATGGAGACGACTGTGGCTTGGTGGAAGAGCGGTCGTCCACCAGTCGGCGGTTCGATCCCGGCTTCCCCCAGCCATGTGTCCAAGTGTCCTTGGGCAAGATACTGAACCCCAAATTGCTCCCGAAGCTGTGTGTGTGAGTGTGTGTCTGCTAAATGCCTAAATGTAAATGTAATGACTGTGAGTCAAGGTGTTGGAGCTCGGTCAACTTTCCAGTGAGTGAAGCTGCCGTATCTTCAGTATGAAGGCAGACTAGAGGGTTTTGTGCGAATCGGACCACTTGTGTTATGGGATGTTCTTTCCCTGGGAAAGCGCTCTATCAGAGCAGATACACTGGGGGCTGTCCTGACAGTCCTGCACCTGGCCCCGCATGAGGAACCACCATGTTTTGTCATGCGTCACTCTAGGTGGAGGCCCCTGTGCCAGTGTAATCCAAAGAGAAGGAGAGTGGGTAGGACAGGCTGGAGAGAGGCAGAGGTATGTCGAGGTAAATCTAACGCCATCTGTGTATTACATAACTGCGGGAGCAGCTTGAAAAATACCACCCTCGTTACACTGTAGCCTGAAATAAGGTGAAAGCTCTTATCCAGGGTCTAATTTCCTCTATGGTCTCAAATGTCAAAATCCCATTTTTTTTTGTCTCCCCTCAATTTTAGTTGCAGTTTAAATTCCTCACTAAAGTCTCTCTTAACAGTGTCCATTACTGTTTAGCAGCCAAAATCAAGATAAGAGAAGACAGCTGTTGATAAGAACACACTCATCTGGGTTCGCCTTCAATTATTACCGTGCACTAACAGCCAGAAGCTCTGGGCGCCCGCCGGCCGATTGGTTTAAATGAATGTCATCAATCACTCTGTGCGATTCCACCCGGGGACACGTTGTTGCATGCATCCCACATTCCACGTCCCCACGCTGTCAACGATCACAAAGCAATGCAAGACAAGAACAAAAAAAACAACAAAAAAAAAGCAAGCGAACGACACTGCAAACACCCTTGCAGTAGTTAGCAGCGCTTGAGGACTTTCTATGTCGACTTTAGTATCGGGTGAGACTTCCAAGGTATACAGGAGCACACGGACTGGAGGCAGCAAACCTGATGTAATGAGGAACGACTCGATGCCAGGTGCGTCTTCATCAGAGTCTCCCTACAACCAACGCAATTACCTCGCCGTGTATTTGGGAGGACAAATAAAAAAAAGACTAAATAAATCATATTCTGGTCTACGGCTGACTAATCATACTAATGTACTAGAGAAGATCGTTACATTGAATATCAATCAAAGGTAAGACCGTGAAAACCAGAGCTATTTTTCGTAAAGAGGCAAATATCGCACGGCCTAACTATCGAGTCTCGGTTAATAAACGCACGTGTGATTTTAAATGGTGGCAGTGCAATTATACTACACACATTTACCTAGCAATTACTAATCTTCCAACCGCCGTCATTATAGCAAACGCCATCACCATGTTATTTGCTATCTTGTTACATGGGAATGCAGAAAAAGAAATTAGGCAAACGAAGAAGGTGAATTCCTGGCACCTCACTTCTGAAACCCGAAACCCATGTCCTTGTGAAATATTATAGCATACATAACAAATCAGCAGACTAACTCCAGCTATCCTGCTAATATGTATTTCCACAGCGTGTAGTATACCTCTAATGAGCCTATTATGATAAAGAACCTTTCTCCACCACACTAATGTCTGATGAAGTTCTACAAAGACAACTTCAAGTCAGTGGTCAATAATTCTATTCTGCTTTGAGCATTCTGTCTTAATTTTATTCCAGTGACTTATAAGGGGGCTATACGTTGCTGAAGCAACTAAAGCCACCAATGGAGAAGCAGTGTATTGTGTGCCAGCATGTGATTTTGTGGGGGAAAAAACTTATTTTGGAAGGGGGGGGGGGGGGGGAAAAAAGGAGGACAGCATCCTCCAGAGAGAGAGCGTCATTCTGTTGGCATGCAGCCCTGTTACTGGCAGTCAAATAGGGATACATGCTCTTTCCTTTTCCATGTCACACACTCCGCGCCTTTGTTTTTTGCGTGTCTGCTGTGTCTGCTGTGCCTCTGTCACCGTCACGTGCGACGCGCGACACGTTTGCAATACGCGCGCGCGCTCGTTGGCATGTATTGTCCAAGCACAAACCCGTGCCCAAGGGCCTGCAGGCACACCGAAAAAATCCACACAAACAGGAGCGTGAGCATACACATCGCTGTAACCCGCACATCACTGGGCGCCTCCGCCCAGGGGCTACAGATGGCAATGAGCTTTTAGCTATATCTGGTACAATACATGCCTTGTGCATTGTCCCTGCTAAATAAACAATAAAAATACCAATACATACGCACACACAAACCCACACACAAACACTTTGGGAACTGTGTGTTGGTCAAGGAAGACAGCCATGACTTTGCCAAAGGAAGTGAGGACAGCAGAGCAGAGGTGGGGGGTTAAGGGGGTGCGAGCTACAGAGATTAATGATCTGAAACTCTCCTGAGTTTGTGTGTGTGCATGTGTGCGCGTGTGTGTGTGTGTGTGTGGGCCCTACAGTGGAGACATTATGCAGAGCAAAGCTCCCCCTCTGAAGGATGGGCTCGTTAAACGGTGAGAGGCTATTTCCACTGTGACACGCGCTGGGGTGGATGGGATTTGGCTGGATCCGTCTCTCTCCCACTCACACACCTCACACACACACACACACACACACACACACACACACGCGCGCACTTTGACACAGCAAGCAGTGCCGCCGGTGCAATGTGGGGTGTAACAAAAAGTCAGCCTTTACCAGAACCCCCCATTGAGTGACATATTAACCTGGTACCCTCACTCACACACACACACACACACGCACAAACATAAACACACACATACACACACACACACACACACACAGTTGTGTCATTTACCCTCAGCATGTAAACCAAGGCAGAAAGCCAGCATGATAAGATTACTAAGGAGCTTGGTTCAAGATGCTGCCCACACACACACCTACACACAAATACACACAAGCACATGCACATCCATGCATACACAGCGGCACGACAAAGCAGGTGTGCTGCATAATCAACACAGATGAGGCAGAAAGTGCATGAATTAAAGATTGATTGACATTTAGCATGTGTTCCTTTGTCTGATTAGCATGTTTCTGTGGTTTGTTTGACATCCTAAAGATCCTAAAGACATCCTGTTTTGATCCTTTCCCCTCTTTACCTTTTCCTTTTGTCATACAAATACGGAAATGGAAATGCAGGATTTCTTCCTTCTTAAAACTCCCTTCATGCTGTCGCTTCTGGAACGTGGGTGTGGGCATGGTCACACGAAGCAGCGTTGTGCTGCTAAGGTCAGCAGCCGAACTCCCTGGTGGAACAGCTGGGACACTTGGTTGGGGCTGGGCCGGTGGGAGACCACACCCGCAGCGAATTTTAGCAGAGGCACAGATTTCTCTAGGTATCTCCCGTATGAGGTTTCATGTAGCTACACGAGCGAGAAGCACGGTAACTGTAAGAAAAGTGTCGCCGCATGTCTCATTTTAAAACCCTGTAAGGTTTGGTGGACCATTTTAGAAAGCTGATGCATGTGGAGAAAAAGGGAATTGGTTATGCCAAATGTGAAGCTGGGCACCCAAAATAGTATGTTTTGTGTTGGATCTATTGCACAGTAGGCCTACTCTACACTTCTGATGACTTTAAAAAAATACAAGCACTGATCATTGTTTGTGGGTTGGTAACATTTAAGGATACAATGCCGCACAGGTGATTACAGGCTACATCGGGGTGTTGTTCGAGAATAAAGCGTTAAGCGATGGATGAAACTGAGTCCACAGTGACGGATCACCTCGGATCCCTCATATGGCACAGGAAATAAGGTAAAAATAAATGTGTGCTACCAGAAATATTGCATATATATATATATACACACATATACACACACTACTCAAACATTACTGATGGATCTTCCCACTAAGGGATAATGTGGGCTACGAATTCATATTATACCCACTTAGACCAGTTAGAATTGCATTAATCTGCATCCAAACATGTTATCCAGCTAAACATCACATTTTAATACCAAGTGTAAATGGGGTCTAAAGCTTAATTTGTGCCCTCCATAGTGGAGTACATCAAACAGCATCAAAAGTACAATCTCAATTCTACCAGCAGATGGAAAGAGAATAGCTTGACATTTAAAAAGGCAGCCAGCTAAGCTCTTTCCATTACAGCCTCACTGTCACCTCTGACTGAAACCCAAAGACAGACACAAAAACACTGAGGGGAAAAAAAACTAACTAAAAAAAAAAAAAATCTATATACATATATATACACACACAAACACACACAACAAATACTGTAATCTTTTACGTGTGAGTTAGGAGAGACAAATTGGCATTTGGAAAATATCACAAGGGATCATGTTGATCCGAATAAACACACTCATAGTGAGGTTTAGAGGCCGGATGGAGGACAGGCAGCGCTGAAGAAAAGGAAGAGAGGAGACTGGGAGGCTTCTGAAAGCACACATGGAAACACAAGGAGGAAGATGAAAAGAAAAAGCACGAGCTAGAGGTACAGTAGGTAAAGGAAGGTGGCGGGAGGTAGTGGGAGCTTTCCAGCAGATGAAATCCATCTCCATAAAAAGCCAATCCTCTTAGTCTGCAATATGCTCCAAATGGGAGGATTGACAGAAGAGTTCGCAACCCTGACCGTAACCCTGGCAACCATTCCACCCCCCATCCCAACCCTAAACCTCCTCTCTTCATATCTCCTTTGGCTCTCATATCTTGTCCTTCACTATTCTTACCTCCTCACTTCTCCACCACCGGTTTCCTCCACTCTTCAACATTTATATAAAACCTACACACTGCAGTTCATAAGGACGTGTGCTGATTGGATTGCGGACGTTAAAAGATGTGCAGGCCGTCACCTTTGGCCCTTGATAAAGGATTGGGGTTTGCCTCGTGCCAGATGGAAGGAGCCATGATACATAAGTCAAAGCAGGAGCAAAACAAAGGGCTTCATGCAAGAACATTTTTATATTAGGAGGCTTGCTCTCTTACCTTGACAAACTTGCAGTAAGTCGCTTGCCTTAATACGAGTGCCACCTGTTTATGAGGAGGTGCGCAGTTGTTAGATTTCATCACTGGCATAACTAACACCCTCAAAATGTTCCATTTTTATACTGTGGCCACCTGTTCTGCTCCGTTAGTTGAGTTTCATTCACAAAAAGTAAAAAGAAGCGTTTCACGCCGCAAAGTTCCAAGTCCTGCCTTCAGACAATAAAGCAGACAAGAACCTGAAACTATTGGAAAATATCAGTAGTGCAGCTGCCAACATCAGAGCGGCGCTATGCTCTGATGACACATTGTTGTGATAGACTTAAAGAGGGAATGGTTGGACGATAAGTTAGAGGCTAAAAAAGCCTATTTCTCAAACAAAGTGTTCCATGACTAATATGAGAGGCAGTCAAGACGACTGTTGCGTCGCAATATTATGGTACATGGAAAATGGACTGCCTTTCTAGTTCTCCGACTACTCAAAGCGCTTCACATATCTCATTCACCCCATTCACACACACACACACACACACGCACACACACACCGAAGGCACAGCCCTCGGGAGCAATTTGGGGTTCAGTATCTTGCTCTAGGACACTTCGACACGTGGGCTGGGGGAAGCCGGGATGGAACTGCCAACCCTCCTCCGATTGGTGGACGACCCGCACTTCCACCAAGCCACAGCTGCCCCCCATTACCCCCATTTAATGGCCTCAGTAGGTGATTATAGGTGTATATAAGTGTTACAACAAAAGATGATACTCGACAGCAACCTGCATAATGTCCCTGAGGCAGCTGCTGGATTTTTCCCCTACAACATCTCCTGAATTGTAGAAACCATGCTGAGGAGGATGGT
Source organism: Coreoperca whiteheadi (assembly GCA_011952105.1). Classification (NCBI taxonomy): domain Eukaryota; kingdom Metazoa; phylum Chordata; class Actinopteri; order Centrarchiformes; family Sinipercidae; genus Coreoperca; species Coreoperca whiteheadi. Next base: position 28,039,625 of record CM022489.1, read on the forward strand.
GGGCAGAATATTGATTTGGCATTAAGTCTGATGTAGTTAAATATAATAACATAGCAATTTTTTATATTTTGACTCCAAATTACTTCAGATTAAGGTATTATAATTAATATAAAGTCAAACAAGCATTTCCCCCAGTTGAGAAAGGCCGACTTACCTGTACATGACTCGTACTGAACCACTTCTGAAATCCGTTCTTTTTTTATTTATTTTTTTAAATACTCATATGTACATGTCACATATGGACAAATCTACAGTATTTGTACGAGTGGTTCTTGCATGAGGCCCAAAGTTCTGACCAACCGATCTTTGGCATGTAAAATGACCAGAGATTTGAACGAACCAAGCTGTCACACAACAACTGTGCATTTTGAGCACCACAAAGCTTATATACACAGTAGTGGACAGCTTCCATTTCGAGACCACCTGGATCCCAGGCCATTCCATGAACTTGCATACCCTCGTGTAAGGAGGATGAAACTAGAAGCCTTAAGCAATGAAAAAGTAATGTAGTCTGATGGATCTTTCTGGCTTTTCTTTTCATCTGACCAGGTCTGGAAGAAGCACAAGCACTCCAGCAACCTTCAGTGTGTACTGCTAGGTTTTGAACATACACTACTAGCTACAGCAGCCTTTCGGCGTGAGGATTCCTTTGAATGGCCAGATAATGGTCACCCTGGGGTGCAAAAATGATTCCATCACGCTAATCTTCTCCAATGGTGGTAACCTGACAGTGAAGTCATAAACCGATGTGAAGTCAGACTCCGTCCATGACCACGAGTAGAAACCACAAATAAACATAAAGTATATTTCCATCTCTTGCAAGGCATGGATCTGCCGAAGTTGTAATGGAGCTAGTTTTTCGTAGCCTTGCTAGCTTGTCTACTTGGACTGTAGAAGACAGTAAAACACTGAAGAACACAAGTGATATTAGTAAAATTGTACAGCAAAAGGGAGGGAAAAGAAATCGGATGTGTTTCGTTTTGACAAATTGTAAATTGAACAATGCAAACGGGTTCAAATGTAAAAATGATGATAAGGCTTTGAGTAGGGATGCACTGAAATTTCAGGCCGCCGAAAATTTTCGGCCCGAAATAGCATTATCTGTTTCGGCCGACATGTAAGAAAGCGCCGAAAATAAAGGCTGAATAGGTAGCCACGCCTTTCCCGCACTCCCATCTCACTCGCGCTGTCATTCTGACATCTACGCAGTATGTCGGCAGTTTGGAAACACGTTAAAGTTTCAGATGAAGACAGCGAAGTTGTAATATGCAACATTTGCTCGGCAAAAGTTTCAAGAGGGGGTTCGACATCAAAGACCTTCTCAACAACAGGTTTGATACACCACCTTAAGTCACCACATGCAACTGAATATGAAGAGTAGCCTACCGCCAAACAACATCGGTTAAAACTACCCCAACTAGCACGCCAGCACCCTCGGTTGCCGCAGTCTTTGAAAAGATCAAGAAATTTGCAAATGATATGACCAACAGTTTTCGGTCATCGAAGACATTGGATTTCGTAAGGCTCATACAACACGTTGAGCCGCGTTACACACTGCCAAGCAGGCGCTATTTTGCGGCGACTGTCTCTCCAGCCAAAAAGCAGAACAACTTTTTTTCAAAGAGAAACCTGCCTATTTCGCTTAAATTAAAAAACAGACCAATTTAGTGTGTATAGTTATGTTGTTTACAGTTAGATGTTGGATTTAGGTTGTTTTTTTTCTGTGAACTTGAAGAATAATATATTCAGTTTTGTTATTGTTAAAACAATTATTGCATTGTTATTGTTTTTTTTTGTTTCCAAAAGTTTTTTTAATACAAACATAAAGAAAATACTTTCTTTATGAAGCCATTTTAGGTTTTCGCTATCGGTTTTTCGGCCACGCGCATCCAAAAATGTCGGTTATGTTTTAGGCCCAGAATTTAAGGAGTTACAGCAAGCCAACCTCCCTCCAAAACATGGTATTATATCAAATAAAAAAAAAACACTTTTAATAACCTCCTTAATATAAATTACCTTCCAAAATTTTTATTACATCTTTAGTATATAATCACAGATCTCAAATTATGCAATGTGTCGCCCAGCAAAAGATTATTCACGTTGCAGTTACATTTCCACAACTAACTAACTTTAGCTCGGTTGTGGGTTAACAAACTGTCCCTACAGTTGCTGCTGTGACGCTAACAGCCAGAGAGGACGAGACAGTTTCCCAGAACGCACAGCAGCTCCAGACAGCGATACTCACAGCTCTCCTGCTACGGTAGCATCACAACAACAGCAGATCTTGGCAAGCTAGAAAGTGAGCTGAATGGCCGTGAGCAAGTCATTTAACGTTACCTGGCACACAGATCATGGCTGGAATAGTGTTGTGTGGCCCGGTTTGAGCCACTTTGTTTGTTTCCCCATTTACAGAGCCAGGGCTGAGTACCAACACAGGATTATTTGATCTTTTTTTTTTTTTTTTTGCGCACTGTACACTGAACGTACTTTTGACAAAAAAGACGTGTATTGGATTAGAATCGCATACCCCACCTTTAATCACAATTTCTTCCAGTGACAACTGGGGTTGTAGAAATGTTTTATATCATATTTATTGTGCTGGTTATAACGTGCTTAATACAACAAGAATGATTCCAGTTTACAAAAGACATGCCAAAAGTAAGAAAAGGTGAGGAAATGACTATATATATATATATATATATACACACACACATACATATATGCTGTACATACTATATAGGTAGTACATATATTGTTTTTCTAGCTGAGTAAGTGACAATCTGCTGAGCTGCCTGAACAGTTGCATGTCTTATATATTTTTCTGCCTTTTTGGGATTCATAGAAAGACTGGGGACTGATACAGTTGATACAGTAGACTGAAGATTTGAGAGAGTCTCAAATCTCCGACTACAAGCACATCAAAAATAAAAGTCCCTTGCATTATATTTTTTTTTTGTTGTTGTTTTATTTTTCTTGTGGGTTGCAAAAAAGTCAGTCAGGCAGACAGACTAGCAGCTATTCCCCGGCTGCACTGTGTGTGGCGGGAATACTGATTTTTTTTGTCCTGTTTTTTTTTTTTTTTTTTTTTTTTTTTCTTTGTACTGTTCTATTTTAGCCTCTTCAACTACTGGGAGACATCTCTCCATAGAAATGAACCAACCAGGCGAGTCTCCCCTGGCACAGAGAATTATGCAGCAAGTTACTGGAGCGATGTTTCTACTATTCTCTGCAGTACCTATTACACAGACACTCACACATACTGGCACAATCATATGCTAAGGAAAATAATACAATCTAAACACACACACACACAACCACATACACACACATATGCTCAATGAGATGCACACATAAGCACAAATTGAAGCATGGCTCATTTGAAACAGGCAGGAAAATAAGAGCTATGTGGCTGTTTGTTGGTACAGGGGGAAACAGACTGAATTAAGTGTTGAATGGACATAATTATGGACATGGGCAGCATCACAGATTCACTGGGTTGGTAAACATGAACATGCTGCGCTTTTTACTGACATCGCCATGTAAGATTTGTGGATATTGACGTGCTTCTCTTTTAAACATCTTCCTCTTGCTGCTATTCACAGTATAGATGAAATCGTACTCCTCTCCTGCCCCTGCCACTTCATTTGCAATCCAGCAGATGAGAAGCTAGATGGAGGAAGGGTGCTAAACGAATGAGGAAGGTCCAGGGTATCATGGTACAGCCGCCGACTGGATGTCGGCGTGATCTTGGCTGTTGACTTCACAGCATTGCTCAAGTGGCCAACGCAGATGTGTCAAAATCCTGGCTTAAATATAGTGCAGAAAATAAAGATGAATACTGCTGCCCAAATTTCAACAGGCCGGACTGCATTTTGGAATGGGGAGCAACGCTTCGCCGGGAATCTATGTGACATGTAAACTTCACAGATGATTGCAATATATAAGCCATGAAATATTTTGGCAAAACAGTATGGAACTTAGATGCAATGAAAGACTAACTTAAGGAAAAGGTGAGTAAATTGACCTTGATTTAAGATTATTTGTTTGAATTGTTGAAAGTTCATGCCGTTTTACAACATTCTGTGTAGGGCCGGGCATCAAACCTACATTTTTTTTGTGGTACTGTCCGTAGCATTGAAAACTGCAAGCACCAACAGCTGGCATTGGATGCTTTGTCATATCTGTGCTCTACTTGACGTATTCTGCGATCGGACAGTTTTGGACACAAAGGACCTGAAAATGGATTTTCTCGATCCGCACACAGTCCCGATGAAGCAGCTTACATTAGCTGAGTGTTTGAGTTGCTAAACTCTTGATAAATAATACCTAATGCTAAACCTTTTGTTTTGTTTTTTTAGTTATAGAGAAATACTTGAGATTTGAAGGCTTTACTTTAGAACACATGTAATATTTAAGAGATTTGGCTTCTTCTTCCTCAAAAAAAGAGTTTTGTGAGAAAACATGAAACGTTAAAATTCCCCTAAGTAGTGGAAAAGCCTATCAAATTCAATCATATTGGCAGTAGCATTGAAAAAAATTACTCAAACGATACCCAGCCCTAAATCTGTGTTATTTCGTTTCCAGTGTCCTGTTTGTATTGTTCTTCTGAACATTTACAGTTCAAAGTTTTCATTAGCCAAGTGCAATCTCATAAAGACTCATTTCTACTGGTTTTTTTCCCCACTTTTGCTTTTTTAGTTGGTCGCTTTCGGTCCAATTCCATGTAGCACTGACACACTTCCTAAAAAGCCACATTTTGAAACCTGTAGATACGTTTTAGAATTCATTTTTCTGTCAATTTTGCTGGAAGATTGGGGCACATATCAGGATTCATGAGAGAAGAGAGGAAACAGCTACATGCCATTCACTCATACCCAACTGTGAAGCACCATAATTGCATTTCTGCTTTGCATCAAAGAGTTAATGAATGCAGGTTAAGGCAGGTCTGGCGTCTGCAGGTGAAAAATGAGCACAGGGTCTTGTCTTAAAGACTACAGCGGGCAACAATAACTCACTGGAATAGGTTTAAGTGTGCATCAATCACTCCCCCATCCAATCAAAGAAGCACAGATGGCGGGGCTGGCCATCAGCAGAGTTGTGATAGGGTTAGAAGGGGCACAGCACAGAGTCTGTTGGTGCATTATCGGCTTCAATCACAGTAATGCACCACGCTCCCACAACGACCTCTAGGGTGTGTGTGTCGCCCATATATCATCACCATCCAGTTTGCTGGACCCACTGACCAACACACTCGCACAGTCGCTATCTCACCACATATGCTGGCGCAGACAAACAGGCAGACAACATACCACAAGATGCATGAAATAGCTCATACAGACTATTTCAGAGCATGAACGCACCCCAAAGTAGTCTATCACAGAGCGTGTGAAAGAGGAAACAGGATTAGAGCAGTGGTTGGCTGGGTCAGAGACCCGCGGCGCAGACGCAACGCTCCATCACGGTCTACAAGCACTTACGGAGACAGAGAGACAGCGAGAGGCTGAGATGAAAAGGAGGATTCTCTCCTCTTTTCTTTCGGTCCCTCCCACTGCTCTTTATCTAACCCCTGACTTAGATGAATCCTGTTATGGTGTGACGTGGACCTGGGGCGGCAGAGAGACATAGACAGGCAACTGGAGGGAGGGAGATATGGGAAATGCAGCTACGTACAGCAGAGGCACGACGTGGACACAACCAAAGCAGCTACAGGCAGACTTACTGACAGAGGGGTCCGACAGGTCAGCAGGCAGATGGAATGGCCAGTGAGCTGACCACATGGAAGTGACTGTATTGTTAGGTGGAATTTGCCTACACCGACATCTTTAGAGAACGTCCTATTGGCAACTTGTTAGGTGGAGTGAGCTCATGGCCCGATTAACCTATTAGGGGACCTCAGGGAAGAAATGCTTTCTACAAAGGTGCCACGATTTTTACCCCTTGTCTATCGTGTAGCAGAATATTACATGACAGCTTCATTATTTTCCCAGACACCGGGAAAACTAACTAGTATGTCTATGCTTGAATAGTACCGCACACAGGGTCTTCTGTCACTTGAGTCAATATGATTATACACAAATTTATTTAGGAATTTTCCTCTTGTGAACACAATCTTACCTGATCTAATTAAGCTCTTAAAATGACATTTTGATGTAACCCCATCACCAGACAAGAGCGTTGACAGTGGATGATTTTGGAAAAACCCCAAGCTATGTTCAAGGACGACAACTATATGTCAACTACAGTATGGCTAAAGTTAGGGCAAGATCGTGGTGACGGATAATCAAAAAAGCGAACACGACGCAATCTCCGGTTTTCCTCATTAAGGTCTGCCAAGACCAATGCAATTCCCTACATTCTGCCTTATATATAGAGAGAAAACTTCTCTCTGGAACTGGACTTGAATGTCTGGAGGTGCTATTGTCCAATATGGATGTAATTCCATGGGATACTAGGCTGTTTTATTTACCTTGGTGTTGCAAATTCCTATACAATTTCGTAATCAATCAAACTATGTGCAACTAACTAACATGCAGTGAACCTAGGGCTTTTGAGGCCCCTAGGATTCTGGCCCCAAGGCATTTGCCAGGTTGGTAATTTAGCCTTGTGCAAGCCATAGGTGTTACTTTGTTTGTTTTTTTATATCAATCAAACTTCATGTTTCATCTCAGAGGTGAGAAAAGAAATGGAAGCATGGAAGCAAAGGTGCCATCATGTCAATGCAATTAGAGTTAGGAATGAAATAATCTGACTGACCAATTATTGAGGAGCTGTGATTGGTTCATTTCCAACAGTTGGTATGGTACCACAAATGTCTAGCGATTTCATATTCAAAACATACCCTGAGCTCATCAAATATGCACCATCAGAGTTTAAAGTCTCCGGCGTGAGAGAAAGGAATGTGCCTGCTTCAAAGGAACTTTCATTTTCGTCAAATATTTTCTAACAGCACAACTAAATTAATGTGCAATTGGACTTCATAGGGGAAAGACAGGCTAATCTCCCTTCTTCATTGTTGGGTGAAAAGTGTGTGTGTCCTTTCTTATTATTCTCTCCTCAAAAAAGGACCAACATCAGCAGGATATGAAGGAGTCAGACCACCTACAGGATTAAAGTTACATTTAGAGGTTTAGAGGTTATTCTTGCTTCTTTTAACCTTTTACTTAATTAAATTTCAGAATTGTGGACTAACTTTGAATTAAATAGCATTGCATTATTCCATTTGCAAGCCTTGTAGCATGGTTTTCAAATGTGCATGTTTCTCACTACCGTCAAATAAGTTTTTTTGTTCATGCAAAAAATGTTAAACATGTACTTGACTAGGAAATTACATTTCCTAAAGTAAATGCAACAGTTCGATGACAGATTATGTATCAGGATATATATTAAATTATGGAAAATTCCCATTTCTAAATCCCAATCATAACTATAGGCATTGGACATACAAATCTATTATTGATCTATGGCTTTCCACTCTCAAAGCACACATGTGGGCTGAATAATAATTTCTCAATCTCCCAGTGGGTACATTGGGTTGCCAGAAGACACCCAGAAGAGGAGGTTACAGATCTCTTTGGCAGTAGGGAGAAGGAGGGATTTCCTGCCCACTGTGAGGAACGCTAAACCTGGACTTCATCAGAATTGCCACGCAGGCAGTAAAGCGGCCCTGTTTCATAACAGTACAGCTAAAACTTGGCAAAACAGACACATTACTGATAAGCAGTAACACGCTGTGAAATCATAATGGCAAAATAATTAGCACGCGCAATTACACAGCGTAATAGGAGGCTCAATGAGTGCTAAGCTAAACCTGGGAGATGGTGGGGGGGAAGGAGAGAGAGGACATCAGTTGGTAAAATATAGACAAGTACACATATTCACAACACCGACACAACAGCTATGTGTCTGCAAAGACAGGAAGTGGGATTTGGGATGTTTATCTTATTAGTTTATGTAAGGGTTATCTCTACTGTGATGGTTGCAGGGAGGCTTGTCTCAGCTTTACCTGGTGATTGGAGGGCACGAGGGACTACATATTTTAAAGGACGAATTGCCAGGATATATGGTTGACAAGTATGCCAGTGCTGTCTACCTAATGCAGGCAGAATCAAGAAACCAAGAATACCAGGTGTAAATGCAAAGGCCCATGATCAGATGGCATTATCCGGATATATCCAGACACAGATTGAATGTTAATATCAGGAGGACATAGGGTCAAAGATGTTGGTGGAAACAAAATTCACTTGGAACTTTGTACTGATACTGAAGTCAGTATTTGGACATCACTTAAACATATCTGGCTTGAGGCCATTTCTTAAGTTATGACTACTTATTTCATACAATTAACAGTTAATTAATTCATTTTTGTGTGTGGTGGACTGTGGTCAGGCTTTTACTTGTCTAGCATACCTTTAAAACTGTGAAAACCCACAATTTACTCCTTGAAACGAACTAATTTATGCAGTTTTTTAGTGGCAGCAATTAGTTTGAGTACTTATAGAAGAACATTTTGTCCATGCGTATGATTATGCTGGTGTGCATGTCTTCTCCTGTAAAGTCTATTTAACAGTCACTTGAGTGTCAGGGACGCAACTGAGGAAATCAGAATTAGGAAGGAACAGAGTCGGTCAAGTAGAGTAGCATCATCCAGGCCTGTTCCATTTAGATTGATTTACCCCAAGCCAAGGGTCTGCAATTATTGCCTGAGCAATCTCTTCAAGTCAAGAGCACAAAATTAGAGTGGAATCACACTCCTCCTTCTCCTCTTCTTCTCTTCTCCAGCTCGAGATCGGCTCAGTGGTGAAGTGGATATATATGCAGGCTGGCACCAAGCGGCAAACTCATAAATGCAGTGACACCCACAGAGCGAGCTCCACTAGAAGGGAAACAACATCTACCCAGGGTATTCTGGGACAGCTAAGACAGCCACAACAGCCATTAAATTACATACAGTGATACAGTGCCTGATCACAGGGCTCCCATGAGTCATGGCGTTTCTGGAATATAAATGCATTTCACTTTGCCAGAAGTATTTCTAACAGAGGAAGTCAGGGAGTGAGTTGAAGGCATAAACTGTATAAAAAAAATGCTCCGGTTGTCGCCATCTTGGCAGTCCCTGTCTCCGGCTAATCCAAAAATGGGCTGAATGAAGCCTGGTTGATAAAACCACCTAGCAGCAAGCCACCTTTCACTCAAAGCGCCTTATTTTAAGTCTTAATATAATTAAGGCCTAAAACCACCCCCTTACTGTTGGCATGAACAGGGAAATTAGCTTTAGAGACCAAAACCGTTTTTTGTACCACACTGTAAACATATTTATTTCTGTTGTAAACTGGCTCATTTTAACAAGGGGGTTAATGGGAATTGACTCGCTTTTGGAGTTTGCTGCTTGGTTGAAGGCATCCTCCCCCAAATTCCTTCCCAGTGTGCAACACCACCCGGCAAATAACATCATTAATCAAATATAGTTACTACAGTATCACAGGATCACTTTAAACTAGGACCTATAAACTGGTCCCAGTTTATTGTGTTCCGGGGCAGATGTGAGTTTAGAGGTAAAGCGTCTCTTTAACCGGAGGATCGGCAGTTTGATCTTCCCCCAGCTCAAATGTCAAAGTGTCCTTGGGCAAGATACTGAAGCCCAAATTGCTCCCAAATGCTGTGCCTTCGGTGTGTGAGTGTGTGTGCATAAATTAGTTTCTTTGTACTGATGAGTGCCATCAGTGTATGAACGTTTGTGAATGGGGTGAATGACATGTAGGCTAGCGTAAAGTGCTTAGAGTGGTCAAAGGTCTAGAAAGTCGCTACACAAGTACAGTCCATTTACCATTCATTACAACATAAGTAGTTTCCTTGTTGCAGAGAATATCCAGTAATTCTGTCCTCTAGATCCCAACAATTTCTGTGAAAACCCATGTAGTTCCCCGTTGCAAGATGCCCCCAAAGCCCAAGACTGAAGAATCAGCGTAGGGGTTTCTGGCACAACTTCCCCTTCTTCCAAGGTGGAAGGTTAAGGGAAAAATTCAAAACTGTAGAATGTGTGTAGAGCAACTTTAATGTTAGACCAACATTCATCAGGATGACCCTGACCTTTAAAGTTGTTATATTACAAGTGTTGCTGGAGTTTTGACCTCCTCCAAATCAGAAGACATCACATTCTAACTCGCCAGGTGAAGACTATTCCTCCCTTACTATTATTTTCTAGTCAGTGGAATCTGTTGAATCTTGTACTACCTCTCTTAAAAAGCATTTTCAGATATATCAAAGTGTTTTCTATGTGTAATTTTTCGACCTCTATGTTGTTTTTGAGTGAATTTTGACTGCGAGTCTTAAGTCTCTTATTGAAAGTGTTGAATACTGAAGCGTTTAGTGACCGGAGGTGTTGGCTGATTTGTTGGCAGTTACATCAGATATAATTTTCTGCCTAAACACATCTCCCCCTTTGTCATTTTAGCTATTTGCTTGATAAGGAACTGATAGGGTTGAAGATTATCCTAATGATACTGTGATAAGGATTTCAACAATATTACCTAACCCTAACATTCACTTTTCATTGATTTGTTTGGAAATTCCTTGTTTGTTTGCAGCACAGAAAAAAAACCGGTGGTAACAGTAACAAGTATTTATTAGGGACGTCCTGATGAAGTTCATTTGCAGCCTTGATTCAAGTCCTTCAACACTGAGTCTCAATCCTATATTTATATTTTTAGAGATAATTTAGCTACAGAGTGCACACTTAGCCTAAGGCGCACACACGTACCTAGGGGAGGCCATGTGTGTAAGTGTTTGTCTCTGCCCATGTACATGGATTTGCATGGATTTATACAGTTTTGTGTCTACGTATGTTTCCACATATGCAAGTATAAAAATACACTGCATGTTTGTGCTGGTGCACTTGTGTGATTTCTGGCTATCTGCTTGAGTGTGCATTTGTGCGTGGCCTATGTACGTGCGTGTGTGTACTTGTACTTGCTACATAGTGAGGACTGAAGCATGTTTTTTACCTACGGAGTGAGGGCATATTTGGCTCGTCCCCACGACTTCAAAGGGCTGTTTGAAGGTTAAGACATGGTTTTAAGGGTTACGGTTAGAATTAGGTTATGGTTAGGGGAACGGGAAGGGTTGGGGTCAGGCATTTGGTTGTGATGGTTAAGGTTAGGGGAAGGGGCTAGGGAATGCATTATGTCAATGACGGTCCTCGCAAAGATAGAAGTACATGTTAGCCATTAATCCTATAAGCCTAACTAGATGTAAGCAGAAGGGCCACTATAATCCAATGGACGCCCCTGTAAATAGGATGGCCAGCTATATAGATCAGCTAGAAAGAGTTATAACTCTAGTTCTAATGAGGTTAAAACAGAGGCAGAATGGAGGGGAGGAGGCAAACGAGAGGAACTGAAGTAAGAGGAGGAGAGGATGTGATGCAAAAAAGCAAAAAGAGGAAGGAAAGTCGAGCATAAAAAAAAAGACAGATAAGTCAAAGCACCTGGAGGTTAAGAAAGCTACGGTCAAAGCTACAGTCAATTTTGAGAGAGGGGCATGCAGAGAGGAAGAATGGGGGGGAATGACCAAGAAAGAAGGAGTGAGAGAGAGACTAACACAAAGAAAATCAGAGAGCTGCATTAAGTGTTTCCACTCTGTCCACCCCAACTTGACCCATTGAGCTGAAAACTAAATTAAATGCCTTGTTCTATGTCGGTGTGTGTGTGTGTGTGTGTTTGAGGGGTTGTTTGAGGTTCAGGCGGGAGAAAAACAGAAGCGGAGAGAACCAGCATCATCGCGTCGCACTCCTCTCCACCCCAGAATTTGTCTTTCTAATGTAACCTGATGTGTATTCAAGCTTTAAACACACACACAAAAAAAGATCCCTTCAGAATTAAGATCACTCCTTCACCTGTCACTCCCCGCTCCTTCCCTCGTTCATCCCCTCCCTCCCCCCGCTCTCTGTCACTGGTGATGGATGTTGCCTGTGCTTCAGACTGAAAAGGGAATAGACTGTTCTCTCTGTGCGTTTCACAGCAATCTGGAGCTGTCAATACACACACTCACACACACACACACACACACACACACACACACACACACAACTGTGTGAAGCTGTCATGTCTCTATCAAACAACCTGCCTTATGCATCAAAGGCAGAGAGCGAAACACCCAGAGAACACACAAACAGAAACAACAACTAAAAAGTTTGTCCAAACTGTAGACAAGTTGCATTTTGTGTATTAAGTTTTTAATGGGTTTTTTTTTTTTGGAAACTGGAAACTAGTTCCTTTTAATTACCCGAAGTCCTATCTTGACTCTATATCTATCTATCAGGACACCATCAGAGCAGACTGGTGGTTCCAGCGACTTCTTAACCCGCTGCACAAATGGGGTTCGGGCCCCACAGCCCCTCTACTGAATCCCGATCAGTTTCAGGGCTGCCGCTATGTTGTTGACCCTGACCTTTGAGCTCCCAGCAGAGGGGGATACAAAGAGGAAACGATTGTGGGCTAGACCCTTTCAAGTCTGTCTAAAAAAAGCACCAAAATACAGATACAGTATACCCAAGACTGTAGCTACCATTGAGGTCCTGTGTTTGAAATTGTTTCAGGGAACGTGGGGATTTCAATGACCTGTGGAGGTTACATTCTGCAATTACAAACCATTTTTTAAAGGACTCTTAACCATTCACTTATGTCAGCCTTATGGGGTAGGTTTAAGGATATGTGTTAACATAACTATACCATTTTACTGTTTTATGTATTAACTATGATCTAGGTAACCTGCGTTCAACCTTTTGCGCCACTCTATGTTCTGCCTGGCTTCAAGACAAAATCCCCTTTGCGGACGATAAAGCTAAAGCTGAGGTTGACCTGAGGAAAGTAGCGAGATGAAGCGTAAAGAAAATACTTGTATATAGTTATATCAATAAGTAAAGAGGTTGAAAAAAAATTGTTTCAAATTGCATTGGTATGGCAAGGTTCTTTGTTGGAAGGGCATGCAGCAGAGGTGTGTTGAGAATAAAAATTTTAAATAACTATACAGTGAATCTACATCAACTGTACACACACACACACACACACACACACACACACACACACACACACACACAGGTATGTACAACTATGTAATATATAGGTAAATATAGTGCAGAGAACAATAGTAAGATAAAGTTGTTTGTAATTTATATGGTCAGAATTACTGATTGGGCAGTTATTGTATTTTAGGCGCACTTTAAGAACTTCTCATTCTACTCATTGTTATACACATCAAATGACTAGACATTTAAGTGTTGCTGTTGTCAGATTTATCATCAGCATTGAGCTGCTTCGCATCTTGACCTTCTTATTCTTTTTTTCTGTCCTGCTTTCTCTCACAATATGACTCAAACGATCCCGGTGGCGTCTGTCACTCCGTATTTGTGTGCCGATAAACGACTGTGTGTGATTTTTAACTTGTACACTGACTCAGTTTTTTTCTGCCGCTTCATGACACACTCAAACACACACACACACACACACTTGATCGCAACCGGCTGCTGTGATTAATGAAACTACAGATTGTTTATGTCCCTTCTAGGGATTCTGAATTTATTCTTCACTCCTGATCTGTTGCTGCTCTCTCTCTATCTGTCGCCCTGTCATACATGATGAGGTACATTAGTGCAAATGTCCCCTTGACAAAAAATAATAAATACAAACGATGCTTTTAATAAAAACCCATATGTCATATCAGCACAACCGCGTCCCATCCGTTGTATAAGGTTCACCAATTAAAAAAAAAAAAACAACAACTCAAATTCAGGTGTCATCAGGGCTTCCGGTCACTTCGAGGGATAACCCCCTTTCTACAGGAAGTCATTTTCTTCCGCTTGTCCCGTTAGGGGTAACAGGTGACTGGAGCCTATCCCAGTGACTTCGGGCCACGGGGAAGTGAAAAGATTCAGTACAGGTGTGTCCTACATTTCTGTAAGTTTGCACACCATCATGAAAAACCGGAAATCCCCACTTTTTGCAGTTACTCGGCCTACTCTGCCCACTCCTCATCTGCAACTCATTCGCTCATCACCATGTCACCATATATACAAGTTTACTTCTTGGTCAGTTCGTTCCAGTTGCAGTGTTGACGCTTGCTTTTGTTTTCTGCCATTTGGACCTTATCTGCCTACCTGCCTGCCAAACTGTGTACCTACCTGCCTGTCTACTGGGCTGCAGACCTGTACCTGCCAGTAAGCTTCCAATAAATCACTTAATTCATCGTGCAGCCTCCTCTGTCTGTGTTTGGGTCCTTTCCCTGTTACCTGCTTGCCAACCCGTGACACTCCAGTTATTCAAACTTTTTTTGAATAGCATTCAGGCATCATTCTAAGATAACTACCCTTATTGGTAGCCTTGTAGTGCAAGTAACTTTATTTTCAATTATTTTGCTATGTAAGTGGCACAATGAGATACTGTTTTTTAACTTTCCTTTACATAGGAAAGCTTCACTCAGAGCATCGAACAAGAGTTAATGGCCTTGCTCAAGGGCACCTCAGTGGCTGTAATGAGGGTAGGGCAAGTGCCGTTCTTTAACTTTCCTCACCCAGATTTATCCTGCTGGTCTGGGATTGAACCAGTGGCCTTCCTGAAATAAGTTTGCTACCTATGCTGCCCCAGTTTGTGCATTCTCGGGAAATAGGTGGTGCTGGGGGCTTTATGATGAAGCGATTACTTTTGTGCTTAGTCACTAACTGGGCAGTACGATAATAGTTAATTTTTGCCATGCACTTCTGTCTTGTGACTAAACCCTGCAGCTTTTTTGCGGAGCTGTTTTTAACTCCAGCAGAGAAGGGTTATATAAAGTTGGATGTTGTCACACAGTTAATGTGACAGCTTTCTCCATTTTGGACACTTTGGCCTTAACAAGTCTGCACTGTCAAGACAGTTTGCAGTTGGTCAGTGGTGCAATTTTGAATGTCATAGTTCACAAAAAACCTCCATGCTAAACTGTGTGGATTTATTTTGCCTCTGCAAGTGAATCTAAAAGTGAATCTACTGATCAAGATGAAATGACTGACGATAAACATAAGTCATTTAATTAGAATCATCAATGATTGGATTCTTCCGTCTCTCTCGCTTTCTTTTTAGATACAACTGACAAATATGTGGAATAAGTACATATTTTTCAAAAAACAAATCACAAATAGCAATGATACTATTTCAAATAAATGGAGTGGATGGGCAGATCTTGATATTTCATCAAGTTGTGGTGGGGGAATCATGCCAGCAGAACAGATGGGAGAGGGGCCGAGACATCAAAAGGGGTTGGCAAGAATGGGATATTTATCAGAATCTGATCATTTCTACCATATACAATATCAGTTTTTTATCATTTATGATAAATTGTCAGCAGTGTTGGGCAGTAGCTGTGTTTCTAGTTTAACTAAATTTCTCAGTAGCGTGGTGGTAGCATCACTGTTTTCTGAGTCAAATAGCTTTTCAATAGCTTAGCTCTTTTATTGATCGAATAGTAGCGTCCGCACATGCTAACTTGAACATTTTTAAGCTAAAACGCAGCAGAGCTTTCGGCTGCGGTCTGACATAAAACTGCTAAGGATCGGTACGTGACAGCTTTATACTGAGTACTGAGATTGCAGTGACTTGGAATGAAGATGGTTCAATGTTAAAAAATAAAGTCAAATGTAAAATATATACTTTTGCCATGTTGCTGCTGCAGCTTAGCTTGCTACATTTCTCTGGGGGGTAGCATCAGTGTAGTGAAGCTTCATTTAATGTAGAGTAACTGGCACCTTACTTTCGAAATAGCTGGCCCAACACTGATTATCAGTGTGTTTTCTTGCCAGATTCGCTCGCAGCACGCAGAAAAAAAAAGTAGACCAGACGCCGAAACTATCGCTGCTGGCCGCGAGGCACGCTCTGTCTGAACAGTCCAATTGGTTGACATGGATGGTGAAAGGAAGCGGGCAGCGCTTGGGGCGCCCCTGCCCGCAGTGTGTCCCTGCTGATTCACCTGGATTTCTGGGTGATGAAGTTCTAAACACGAATGTTGCACTGTCAGCAGGGGGCACCCATGATCACCAATGTGAAGTGGAGCTTGAAACTAAATGAAACATGAATGAAGCATTTATATAGAGTAAAGGAGTAAAATGCAGTGAGTCTGTGAAAAGTGCCACGTACCTGCATGTACCCACTGTTAGAGCGAGAGATGTGGAATGCAAGTACTGAAACATTTACTGATAATCCAAAGCAATCAGACACATTCACTGGCCATCAGCTGCTCCAAGTGACAATCAGGAAACATTTACTGCTATCATCACTGACAAATGAAGTAATATCCTGCTTAGTTTGTTGTACTCCAATAACACCCGCATTACTGACTAACTAGCCCTTCTGGGTAAAAACAACATAGATCAGACTGAATTTGTCCAACTCTCTGATCCGTCTTGGCTGCAGTAAGAATAAACAAACACTTTGATCGGTTCTACAAGAACGCTCAGACTGCTGCTTAACCAGCTTGGCAGGGGTATAAAGACAGATCAAATTTGATTTTCTGCACTCCAAAGAGTACTTGTGGATTACTAAATTTGCCTTGACAAGGACAATGTATCTGGTGGAGCATTTCCAAATATGGGTAAATGAAGCGCTGCACCAATATTATTTTGGCCTGGACCTCTTCTCAATGGACCCCTGTGTCAGTGTGTTCTATAAATGGCACTCAAAGAGTTCAGAGAACGCATGATTTTACAAACTTAAGACTGGAGAATATGGTTTCATCTAGTTTCTATGACTGTCAGCCTTTCAATTACAAGAAATAAGAGTACTGCCCTAACAAAGGCAGAGAGAACAGTGATGTTGAGAAAAGTGTGTGCGCACCTACAGTAAACAGATAGGAACAGTAAATGCCTCTAGTCTAGGCTCGCTGAAACTCTCTCTGACTAGCTTCAAATTAGAATAGTTCTCTTTGCTTTGACTTGGCTTTTATTTCTATTTTAAAGTGCAACATTTGTCTTTTTTTTTTTTAAGAACAAATGTACTGTAGGTACTCAGCAGTCACTCATGTTGACACATTTTACTCCATGGTTTCCCAACCAGATACTGATGGTGAAAATGGTAAGGAGATGAATGAGGAATAGTGTTTTGTAAAGAGAAGCTTTTTCCGATGGCATACACCTGTGGTATTAAACCCACAAAACCAAAACACTCAACAAAAGTGTAATCCACTTCTGCTGTTCTACAGCTGGCAGCTAATTTCCCTACATTCCGAATACAACTGTGGAGCCACAATTGTCGTTCTCAAATGCAAATGTTTCAATTTAATCTGACTAAAATGAAACTGCGTCAACAGTTGGTGAATCCAGCCTTTGCCCATCGTCATGCCTTCCTTTCCCTTCTCCCCCCGTGCTCTCGGGCTCTCCTCCTACTAGTGGCTGGGTTGTTATGAACCTAGCGTAGCCGTGACGCTCGAGATGTGAAATTGAAAAGCCAGTCAGCTGTTTAAATATCCATTTATTGTCACACGCTAATGAAAACAATCTTTCGCTGTTTAATTTGAATAGGCGAAATTGCATTTAAAAATGCATAAACCAAGAGTGCCTGACAAATGCGAGATGATATGGAGAGACAGTTGGAGGTAAGTGGGGGAGACGTGTGGACAAGTAGAAGAAGAGCAGCACGCTGCTCATTATGGAGGCTGTAGGACTGTCCCTGCTTAAAATACATAACAAACTGTCCACTCTGTACCCAAATGGAAATTCTGTCCACTTCTTGTGTCCCTCCTTTCTCAATCTTACATGACTATACAGGCCCAGGAGTGTCCAGTCCCAACACGCTTAATTAGCATGTACCAATCCAAATATGCCAGGTTGCGGGGAGGCGTATGCATTTTCACTGTGCGTCCGATGGCGCTCCCTCGAATCGGAGCATTGCATTTTGAACTACAGATGGGGAAGGCCTATGTGGTACTGTTTTTAACAGCTTTTGTTACATAACAAAACTGTTACCACCTGTGCTTTGTCTGTCTATGGACAATATAAAAAAATATAGTTGCCATGTTCTTAAATTGAATAGTTATAGTTAATAACTAGATTCCTAAGTGCGCGTAAGCACAGATGCATAGGCATCACACTATAGGAGGTGAGACCCAAAAAGCATCTGGGTAGGGAACATTAAAGACAGAACACCCAACTCACTTGTGAAGGATGGAAGGCTGCCTTCATTTTCACACGATGAGTACATCTCAAAATTGCTGACCTTGCCCTTATTGACCTTGTGCGTGCTTTGACTGAATATTCTCAATAGCTTTATTGACAAGGACCTCTAGTGACAAATGTGCAAATAATGACTGCTATCCTGTAGATCAGGAGTAAAGGTGTGTGACTTTGGCATCGAAGGCCACGTTTGCATCCAATCTCCTCCCCTAACCTTAACCCTCAAAAAACCCCTACAATTTTTTTCCAAAGTCTTAAACACATAACTTTAGTCCCCTGAAATTATCTTTTTTTATTTTATTTTCAACAAGTTTTCAGTTAGCTTTAGCTAAACAAATATGTATATATGACACACGCAAGGTCACACCCGAGGGTTACGGGTGTTGTGGCACCCTCACTTCTTTTACAGAAACATTGACCCCCCCATTGGTCAAGTTAGATTGATTGACTGGCCATCCAGCCAATCACAGTCATTTGGCCCAACCCACCAGGCCAGGGAAGAGTAAACCGCTGACGATATGAAAACAGGGCTTCTGTCACTCGCCGATGAAGCTGTTGCTTGCTGCAATCATAGACTAGACAATATGAATAAATAAACCTCTTTAACTAGTTAGTAATGTAGAATTTTCTTTTGTAGCTTTGTCTTTTACGACGTCTCAGCTAACATTAGCTAGTCAACATAAAATTTAATAAGCTATCTTAGTTGTACTAGTTTCTATCTCAGTGATTCCAAATGCAAGTCAGCTGGCCAACACACTTAACATTAATGCAAGCCAGTGGTAGCTGACCAGAGCTGCAAAAAGTATTCAGATCCTTACTTATGTAAAAGTATATAAGTATCAGCAAAATGTAGTTAACATACTTGTAATGTAAGAGTACTCCTAATGCAGTAAAATGTTCCCTGTCAGTGTTTTCCTATTATATCTGATGTTCTGATGTTTCGGGATTAATATTACTGCTGCATTAATGTGAATGTTGCATTTTACTGCTGTAGAGGTTGCGTGCTCATTTGAACTACTTTATATAATGTTGGGTAGTTTAGTCTACATTCATACATCATGTTCTATAAGATCAGCATGTGTGTGTAGCATCGCTGTCCTGTGAGAACCACGGATCTCTAAAAAAGTCAATTTTTTAATGAGCTCAGAAAAAAAGAGCCTGCTTTCAGCTTTGTGACCATTCATTTTCTAGCTAATCCAAGAGGGGCTTTACTAGTTTACTTAATGTAACAAGTACAATTCCCTCTACCCATAAAAGAACACTTACACATTCACATTCAACTCAAATCAAGTAGTCATGTAAGTGGAGCTATAGTGACATGGGCTTGCTCTGTCTTTCCTTTGGAAGGACACATACAGCTTGCTTGCAATCTATGATACAATCATTTAACTTTATAGTAGTACAATCATTTTGTTCTTGCCTTAATGCCGAAGGCGGCAGGGCTTGCGGTGGTCACCTCCCACCCCTGGAACCCCCACACCTTTAAATTCGCTGCTCCACCCCAGCGCAAATGCAGGTACATGACACAAATACTGCGCTAATATTATTATTTGGAAACTCCGCCTTACTGCTTCACAGAATTCCTTCAACAATATCTCTAAATAGTGGTTGTGCGCCACTGGATGCAGTGTTATGAATAGAGCAGCAGCCATGACAAAACTGTAGCAGTGTGCAGCAGATGGTCCTAAGTAGACAAAAGCCTGTGCCACCAGTGGTACAGTCGTCCCAGCGCTATTGATTTAAACACAGAGGGAGCATGCTACAGCAGAGATGGCACTATGATACTGCCACTTACTGTATCAGCCTCAGAAAAGGTGAGGCTACAGAGTCAGATACACACCCATTGATATGAGATCAATAGCTGTGGTCAGATAAGGTGGCAGAGGTCTACAGCCTGGGGAAACAGTCCCATGTTCAAAAAGAGTGTGACAGAAACAAGAAGGAAAAAATAAATACATAAACATGAGGGAGGAGGTTTTGTTTGGGCCAGCTGGGAATTGACCCTAGGGCAAGAAAGCAAACCTGGTTAGAAGCAAACCAGAATACTCCAAGATTAAAATTGGTTGCAGCCTGAACGTGGGGAAATGTGTACTAATGCTTCATTTTTGTTAAGAAATGTGATTGCTGTGTAATTAATGTTGTTCAGTGTTGTGCTTTGCACGAGCCATCTGATACAGAGAGCAACGGGATGAATGAATTTCAGGTGGACATTCTAATTCAACCATGTAGAGATCTCATCTCATCTCATTTTCTACCGCTTGTTCCTGTTAGGGGTCGCGGGTGACTGGAGCCTATCCCAGTGACTTTGGGCCTTAGGCGGGGTACACCCTGGGCAGTTGCCAACTTGTCGCAGGGCTGACACATAGGCAGACAACCATTCACTCTCACATTCATTCAGTAGGGGCAGTTTTAGAGTTGTCAATGATCCTACACATGCATGTCTTTGGAGGGTGGGAGGAAACCGGGGAACCCGGAGAGAACCCACGGTAACACAGGGAGGACATGCAGACTCCACCCAGAGAGATCGTGTGATGTTGGTCTGGTCCGGGATTCGAACCCACGATCTCCTTATTGGGAGGCAGGAGCTCTACCGTGCACCCCCCCATGTAGAGATCAAGAACAAAAGAAAAAATAAATAATTCTAGTTAGGACAAGTATCAAAACAGTCAATAAGTCCATGTTGTTCCAGATCTATAAAGTAGAGTTTATGTTGATACAGTTTCTTAAGATTCAACTGCGATCAGACAATTAGACCTAGACATTATAAAAGACAATTACAATAGACATTTGAGTGGTATTGTACACTGTACAGAGGTATAATTCCTTTGATCGTTCCACTGGGGAGACAAACCACGAAGGTGGCCCAGGACCTGGACTATTAAAACAATGTCACAATTTTAGACAGGTAACAATCAGTATCTAAGAGGGCAAGTTTACGGTGAGTCAGAGTGAACAACAGAATGAGGCCATGATATGAGAAAGTGGGGTTGATTTATTCTGTAGCAGGACATTGAAATAACTTGTTTGGGAATTGTAATCTAACTATGGAAGATTTTGAAGCCATGTCCTACTGCACAAGGATCACTGAAAACCATTGTGCAGCTGCTCTGAAATGTGAATGACAGTTCCTAACATTATAACAGGCCAGAGAGTACATGCCCAGTAAAGCAATTATTGTGTCTCTTTCTCTTGCCAACTCTGTTGTAATCTCACTGTCTTGCTCTCCACACCAATGATATCAGAGATGCACTCCAAATCCAGGCTCGAGCGGCTAAATCAAATTCCTTCAACCCAGGCCAATCACGATCACTTGAATGTGATTGCAGCTCTCAAAGCGAGACCGCACAGTGCCAAAACGTCTTCCACTGCTTGCCCACTGTCACTGCTGACTATGGCAATAGTCTGTAATACTGATGCTTAAACCCCCCCCCCACAAAAACCCCACCAAACACTGGGTTCTGTTGCAGGGTTGCCCTGGACTTTTACAGCACTTTGAAATTCAAATGCATAATGCATGAATGTTACGGCCGGCGCCCACCCCATTTGACTAACCCTTTTCAGTGCTTTGTATGTATGCCACGTGGGATGTGTGGTCCCCGGAGTGAGATTTGTCCCAGATGCCCATCCCACTTCCTGATAGGCATCCTGAAGATCCTGACTGGAGCAGCACCCTGTCCAGCTCTCCGATCCAGGAGATGCAATTCGGGGGGACAAGTTCCATAATATACTCGGCGAGCTTGTCAGTCCAAGGCGGCTGTGATTTAATGTGATCAGCTCGCCACAGTGCCCCTCGATTTGATTGTGTTTGACGGATGTTAACTGTACAGAACTTCATTTTGTGTTAAACCGAGGTGCCTGCTTAGCTACCTGGGGACTGAGCAAGGTATAGTTGGTTTAAAGAAAGATCACATACACATAGGTAATCTGCTAGGTAGGTAGATACGCTAGGACCATGGGTGCTGTTGTGAATGTTGTTAGGTTTGGGCATGTAAGGCACAGATATAGGTTTAATTTAGTTTCCTTTAGCGTGAGTTTGTTTATATGGGTTAAAGCTCGATTTTAGCAGTCCTCGTGTGGTAATATGTGTTTATTTGATTTGAGCAGCACCCACAGGCCCTATTTCCTTTGCAGTTTGCCCCTTTTGTTTTGTGTCATTTGTAAATCTAAGTGGCTCGCAATAAATAACTTTATTTGACCAAATCCATCTGGTATTATGTTGCTTCCCTTTCCCTAGAGCGCTGGGTTGTAACAATGACACATGCTAAAAAAAGAGATCAGCCCTTTTGGCTTTATTTTATCTTCCAGACTGCCTTGGACAGTGTCAAGCACAGTTTAAGCTAATTTCCACCCAGTTCCAAAGTAGTTATTTCAATGCAGATTACACCTGACCCTGACATACAAGCTACAGTAGATCTAATATAACTATTATGAAGAACTGATTTTACCTTCTTTACGTGATCAATTGCATTCATCTCTACAGTAGAGAGGCCTGTACACAAATGTTGTCCTTATCCATTTATTGCAGTAGTGTGAGTTCGACCCAACCTTAATGGTAGGCTTTCCTCAATATCAAGCTAACACTAGCAGCTGAGCCTGCAGGTCAGCCCAGTATCTCTAAGAATTCATTATATATATACCCGGAAGATTAATGTGTCAACGTTCAGTGCCAGTGCCCTTTACGTAGCGAGGCTGAAACTAAGTTTTAGATGTTGGGGTATTAGTTGGGTGTTATTTGTCACAACCACATTTGCTTCCCAACCTTAACTGTACCCTAACCATACCGTAATGTAGTTGCTCTGCAAGGATATTGTAGAAGTAGATTGTTTTAAAAAAGGTTAGCATGGAATGGTCAAAAACATTGTCATTGAATATAATCTAGGTTTTTGTAGTATTGTTCAGTATCAACATTATGTCTGATGCGTAGGTTGAGAAGACAAATTACAAATACATGTCAATATAAACTGCAGATACAAAAGTACCATTTCTCATTAAAAAGAAAGTACAATGTGTGTTGTCTCATGATCAGAATTGGGAAGGTACATATGAGGAAACAGATGAAGAACAAACTATTTCTGGCCACCCACCACACTGGCAATTGCTCTTGTCACAATAACAGCCTGGGGGAGAATCTTGCAGCATTTGGATGGTGGCTCCACACCTCACACTTCATTTAACACATTTTATTCATTTTCAATACACATATAAAACAGAAGTGCTATTTAAGAAGAATACCTGTATATTTTTGCTTTACTAAGATGCGAGGTTGACAAGAAGGCGTGTGTGGTTAAGAGAGACAGTTAGTGACTCGGTTATCTTCAGGCAACACCCTGTCTATGTGAGAACCCCTCTATGTGGATCGCTCATTAAAGCCCAGCAGTGGGTACTGATAAAGAGAATTGGATTACTGTGATTAATACCATGTGTCACTTGTAATGTCTTTAACGGTATGAATCATTCCAGCTCCACACGCACATGCCCGAGTGTGCACACACACTCGCGCGCTTAATTTCAAAATGATTTTGAGTTGGGAAAACTTGAAAACTTTGTGTATTTTACAAACAGGACATTTCTAATGTTAAGGTTGACACTCACTGATAGCCTTCTCAAAGGTTTTTTGCCTGGCTAAAACACACACTTACAGTAAGTATACCGAATGCCACACACACACACACGGACAAATATAGCCACACGTATTGTCTCTTTTGTTAATTAGTCACAGTTTGGTTGCCCTATAGGGCTCTACAAGAATCCAGTCTCCTTATGTGAATCCCAAACATATAAACACAGAAAGTGCTTCTGTGTGTTTGTGTGTGGTTTATGTGGGTGTTTTGGGATATTTGGCAAATCCCAAATGTTCTGCAGTGTGTGCAGAGTCCCCAAATTGAGAGAGATTATAAGAGAGAGGCGCACGCACACACACGTTGTGTTTCCATCACTTTCGGGGACATTACATTGACTTACATTCATTCCCTGGAGACTTACCCAAACCCTAACCATAACCACTACTAGATCAAACCTAACCCTTACGCTAGCCTAAACCTAACCTTGCCCTTACACTAAAACCAAGTTAAACCAAGTTTTCATCCTAAAATGTAACAATTTATGTTATGGGGACTAGCATGTTGTCACCATAAGGAAGGCAAGTCCTCACAATGTGACTGTGTAAACAGATTTATGTCCCCACAACATTAGTAATACCCGCCCACACACACACACACACACAGCAAGATATGTGAAAGTAACCTGAAAAAAGGTGGCTAGAAGTAAGTGTGTGTGTGTGTGTGTGTGTGTGTGTGTGTGTGTGTGTGTGTGTGCTGCGTGGGACAGACCCCTGGCTGAGGCTCGGTCTGGCCCTCAGGCACAGCAGATGTTGCTCCATTGCCCAGAACTGCATTCACACACACACACAAACACACATTTACACCGATATACATACACATGCAAGGTGACATACTTAAAAAATAAACTTAAGTATCAGCCAGAAAAGAAAATGAGAAAAAAGCATAAGAGAGACTTGAAATGTACAACACAGTATTATCTATCTATCTATCTATCTATCTGTCTGTCTGTCTGTCTACCTGCCTCCCTAGAGTATATCTCCTCCCATAAACTCCTAGGCACCATCTTTACACACCGTGTCATTTAGCTCTATACCAATCTATGGAAAGCATGTAAACCTGCCACGGTTGTTTGGTTTTTTATTTCTTTCTTTTACACATAGGCCCATTGGCATTCTATATATTTAGTCTTGTGCATGTGTGTTTATGCTACCTTTATTGCGATATTTTGAATGAATCAATATAATTTTTAAACATATGTGAAAATGGATTTTACTTGCCACGCACATATTTCTTCCTTGTCACAGTGGGAAGGTCTGTCATGGCACTTAGACCATCGTATGATACTGAAGCTCCTTCTGTGATGTTTTTAATCAAATAGAAAATAACAAGGAAAAAAAAGAATAATTCAGAATCTAAAAAGTTTAACATCAAGGTGTCCCTGAGGGAAACATCCGAAGGATCACATGGCCAAAATCTATTTCTTTATCGTTTGTTTGTACTAATAGGACAGAAAGGATGGTAAAGGCAGTGATGCTGAGCCCATCTGCCGAGCTGGCTTCTGATTGCCAACAGAAAAGTCTTGTCTCTGCCTTCCATTCCATTAGTGACTGAGATGATAAGTTAGTCAGAGAATTAGATTTTAAATAATCTAATTGCAAAGCACGTGATTATTTGTCTAAAGGGATTTCTCTTCTTGGCTTTAAGGTTGAAGGCTAAAAACTACATCAAATAAATAAATAAATGACTAAAACCCTTTTTTTTTTTTTGCCCAGCTTCTGATGACTTTTAAGTTCTGGGATCATGTTAACGTGCTTCATGTTGAACAAATGGACTTTACAAGAAGACACAAAACACTAAACTACAAAGCATAAATGTAACATAGGAAATAATCAAGTGAAAATAATTGACAAAATATGAGGTTTCAAATGTTTCTGTTATATTATTATTTGGGTATTTTTATTATTAATGGGCTTTTTAATGGATTGACATTTCCATTCAAATCTTGTTGCTGCAGTGTTGTCAGTACAAATTCTCTAATATTGCCGATGGGATGAAGTTATGGGTCACATGCAGACTGGTAAACGGAAAGCCAAGGTTGTTAAAATTTGTCTGTTTTCATCATAAAACGGCGTTACTAAAACTTAGGGGATTTATATCGTCTATTTCCAACAATGAATCTCTAACGTGTCACAATTTGAAAATGTCCAACTTTCCAAAGATTCTGTGATGACAACAGACCCCGCAGTGTGGGGCATAAACTGGTTAAATAAGGGTGTAGATTGAAGGCAGTGGTTGGTATATGGTTATAACCTGGGTTACATGTAGGCTGTTAAAGACTAGGCTCAGGCTATAAGCTGGGTCAGCAGCAGTTAAAGTGCAAGCATCAATAAATGTATGAAGGTGGAAAGGTCTCCCTGGGGCTGTAAATGAAATGCTCCTCCACTTTCATTTCTCCAGCACAGAAGCTGTGGACACACCACCAACAACTTGTCAACACCATGACCAGTTCACGGCTCCCACGGGGCCAGTTATGAACCTGCAAGGCCAGCGCTTATATCTGGACTCCAGTTCTCTCCGCCAACACACGAACACACACCTACACAAACACACAGGTGATATGACTGGATTGAACACTAAGGCTATGTTCACACTACTACGTTTACATTTAAAAAAAAACACGATCTCCGTCCAGACGAGCGTTTCGGCCCTGTTTCGGAAAATTATCTCTGTCCATACTACGCCTCAAAACGCATATCACGTGTCTTACTTACGTACACTGTGTATGGGTGTGCCAGTGTAAACAGCAAGCAGGAAAAAATAAAGAGACAGAAAAACAGGACTGCTCTTCAGAAAATCCTCCTGGATAATGTAGTTTTTATTTAAACATTTCGGATAGCAGTTTTGGTCTTTCTTGCCCATCGTTTTCTTTTCAACGTCCTTTTGTGTCTTTCTAAATATAGACAATATAACATCCATTCCGTCAATGTACGACCTCAAATACTTGCTGTTGATGTAGTATGTGGATTAGCATTGTAGCATAACTTGACCGTGCATTTGTTAGAAGTTGATGACACGGTCCTTCACTTTGGACTATGGACTCGGTGTTTTGATGACAATCTGGACATACAAAAGTTTTCTCGCCATTCCCCGGGAACCACAACATCATTAATAAATTATCCCACCAGGCGCTGGTTCTTCACCCAAAACCCGTCATGTAGGGCTGATATCGCCGCTGGATTTGGGAATTGTCACAAATGGCTCGTATAGTAGTCGCAGTAGTAGCATTATAAAATGCAGAATTGAACTGCACAACCGCTGTTAGCATAGGCAGCAAGGTCAGCAACGCCTGTAATTCGTTTTCCATGTTGAATTAGCCATGCCAAAGTTACTCGATAACCCGTCTCTGGCCATGCTTTGTGTTCGGGACACCTGATAGCGCCACGACGAATCAGGGAAGGACAGGTCGTGACTGACAAGACCCAATCGAGAAGTGAGCTCGGGTGGCCGCGTTATCGTTCCAGAAGCCTCCGTTTCTGGCCCGCCAAAATACTGCTCAGCCGCGGAGTTTTCAAACAAAAACGGGGGCAAGCAGCTTTTCCAAACGTATCCGTTTCATGGGCTCGAACACGCCGGAGTAGTGTGGACGCTAGGTGCAAACGTAGCGAAACGTATATGTTTTTAAAACAAAAACGTAGTAGCGTGGACCTAGCCTAATTTGTACCTAACATGTCAAGGAGGTGTTTCTTCTGGTTGCTGGTTAGACCTGACTAAACTAGAGTTGTAATTAACACTATGTGTTAGTTATCATTGCACCGAAATTATTCAAATAAATGCATCTCATGGTTATCTATAATGCAGACAGATTTAGTTGTATTTTTCTGGATTTTGAGATACCCCCCTTAAAAAAAACAAAAAAACTCTGCTTCCACACTGATACAATAGAGGTTAAAAGTGACATTAAAAAAAAAACAACAAAAAAAAACGCAGCAGCAACATTTCTTCACAGCATCCATAACACACTGTTAATGAGACACTTCACATTCCAATGACCATAAGCCATGTGCAGCGAGTGAAAGAGAGAGAGAGAGAGAGAGAGAGAATGGAGAGAGAAATAGAGGGAGGAAGAGTGAGATGATTATTAGAAGGTGTGTGTATAATGAAGATAGATATTGGTGTAAACACAAGTAGCTAAGGCCCCGCAGTGCCGTCATGTTGGAGGGGGAAACAGAATTATTAATAATTATGCATATTAATATTGATGATTAAGTGGTTGTTATTAATGGTTACTTCTCTAATTAGCATCAGCAGGACGCAATATGCTGCTGATTAATTTTACACATGCAAATCAAGCAGTGAGTCTGCAATGATGACACAGCGCCTCTCCCTCTCTCTCACACACACACACACTCTATAGCTGAGCCCGTGTGTTTACTTGCACAACAACTTCTGGTGGTCTTTTTGTGTTTTCTTTTTGTTGTTTCGCTCAAATCGCCAACACAGGACTCGCTAAGTGTCAAGTCATTTCACAACACTAGCCGGAATAAGAAAGACAACTAAGACTTAAACTGAAACTGGAAGCAGTGGGCTCTGTTTCAGAAGCAAGAACACCTCATTCATAATCACATCGGCATGTTTTAGAACATGAATGGCACCGAATCCAGCCTTACTCATCCTTGTGGCATGTGGTTCACACCATATGCCAGACAGGGATGGTAAATGTGTTAAAAATAGTCGTGATATCATTGTATATTCAACAGTTATGGTTTTAGCTGCCTTGACTGTTGCCGATTCAGTGTCTGCAGCTCAACAGACTAAGGACAATTGAGTGGTTGAGGCCAGTCCACACATGGTAAATGGACTGTACTTGTATAGCGCCTTTCTAGTCTTTCTGACTACTCAAAGCACTTTTACACTACATATCACAATCGCCCCATTCACACACTGATGGCAGGAGCTAACTGCCCATCAGTACAAATTAAACTAATCATTCACACACACTCACATGCCGGAAGGCGCAGCTTCGGGAGCAATTCAGGGTTCAGTATCTTGCTCAAGGATACATCGACACGTGGCTGGGGGAAGCCTGGATCGAACCGCCAATCTTCCGATTGGTGGACGACCGCTCTGCCAACAAGCCAAAGCCGCCCACATGGCTGTAACAAAAGTAGGACAGGGTGTATACCTTTTTTTTTTTTTTAGACAGCAGAGGTTACAGCTAAAAGGTTAAACAGATTACATTAGAAGAGTGGAGATCATGGAAATGGAAGGCGTCAACAGATACAATAACATACAGGCCAATGTATGCACTGGCGTACCAGTACATCTTAAAATGGGAACTGTTTTATTGGAATGCGAACAAATTAGTACTGATCAATAGTCTTATATTAACAATGGATGAAATTATAATATGTCATGTGAGAAGAGTCGTCTGCAAGAATTAGCACCCAGCTCTACAGCTTTAGCGTCTCATGGCAGGTTGCTTTATTTTACAGCCCAAAACTTTACTGGTTTTGTTCAGGCTCAACCCTGTTTCCAGCAGCAGCCGTTACCATTAAAGCATAAAATAAACCCATTGTGCACTACCTGCCCAGCAGCAAATGGAGAGGCAGACAAAATTAGGCACTAGATGATGAACCTCTGAACATTGGTGCAGCATTTAGCTGCTAAAAAGTATTTACATCAGCGTTGGTGGAGACCAGAACAGAGCTAAAGGGGGAGTGAATATTGGACTTACATTCCCTAGGTCGCCATAAATATATCTGCAAATGAATGTTGCCTTGTGTCTGCTGGATGTGTAAACATAGGCAGCTGCTTGCTATCATGTTCAGCACGACGGCTTGATCTACAGGTCGATCATTAAGGCAGTGGAGTGGCTACAGTTTTGTTCCAATGCCACCAAGTGGCCCAGAAACTTATTGTTGCTTCAAGTTTGTGAAAATCGCGAAGGGTTCAAATTCCAATATCAAGTGCTGTAGTAGCACTTTGTCACTGAGGATAGTAGATAGTATGTAAGACCGGTGAAATACACCGTCAGTGGGAGATTACATTGATTTACAGAAGCTAGCGGGAGAGCAGCTAAACAGGAAGTCATGTCAGCACTACGGCTCTCTTTAAGGATCCTTGCATGGCATTTGTGAGGTGGCATACACTCGGATACTACCTCACACGCATGCACACATATCCCCTTACTGGCTTTTTAAGTATTCATATGCCATGACCTTCCTGTTTTCTTTTATTACAGATATTGATGACTTGTGTACGACGCAATGATACTCGTTTTCAGACCAGTCATGTCGGTACAGTGAAAATGCATGAAGTGCTAAATGTTGGCTTTTGAAAAAAACGCTGTATGGCAATAAATCATTCAACTGAATTTGAATGAATTGAGACAAAAAACAAACAGAGAGCGAGAGAGAACAGTAATGCTTTAGGGAGACGGAGCCAAACAACAGGATCTTCCTCCCTTTTCTTCCACCTCCTCATCCTTTTCTATCCTCCATATTGTTATTTTATTTCCATCGGGGGGGGGCGGGGGGGAGACAAATGAATACACGGTGAGTGGTGAGAGCGGGAGCAGGGAGAAAAGAGAAGGCTGACCTTTGAGAGGATTATGGGATTTGTGTTAGAACAAAGCGAGGAGGCAATATGGCAGATGTATTCTGTAAAATAGACTATTTAGTAGTGAGACGCCTTGATTGCAAAGAGAGCAAGACAGTGGCAGACAAAAAGGCGAGGATCACTGTGTTAATGTAAAGCTTTGGAAAGAGCAGTTGCATGTTGCCGGGAGGAGCTCTTACTACAGCAAAGAGATGCACGACAATATTGTACTGGCTGTCTTTGACTTTCCCTCCTGAAGGTTTTTAGTGAAACAACTGGATCAGATTCCACGTTGTTTCTGAAAATGCACACACAGAATTCTTAGATTTCTGATAGATTTCGGTGTCAAAGCTGTCAAATTAGGAGCTATTGAGTGGCCTAGCCCCATATCACTTAAATGCCTAAGAGTGCAAGTGGTAAAAAATGATGGGGGGGTCAGTAAACAGGCTGCAGCGTGCAGTTGTGATGGTGTAGCATTGATATGTCTGAGTGTTGCTGTTTTTGCCATCAGAATCCAGAGGTCCATTTTGTTTAATACGGACATGACAGCAGATTCAACGGAACGTTCCTCATCAGCGGCAGCCATCTTGGTTCTTTAAGCTCGGTTGACCTTATGAACGTCAGAAAGAAAGGGTTTGGTGTCAAGTGTGCTGCAGTCAATAAGAGTGCTGTTTCAGGCCGATCATCACAACCCTCTCCTTTGACAAGTACATTGATATTTGAGGATCCTGCAAAACCCTTGATTACGGTCAACACAATGTTAACTATTTTAAAATTCTTGCCCACGGTATGGTTAAGGTTAGGGAAACATTGTGGTTTTGATTCATTAAAAAGGCAAATGTTTATTGAAGGTCTGTGACGAGAGACATGAACTCCAGTCTCCTGCATGTAAGTCAGGTGTGTTACACGCCCAACCCCCTGCCCGGACCTCCTCACACTTACCTTCTGCCTCACTAAATGAGTGCACGCTTCTTCCTGACTTGGCACTCAAAGCTGGCTCTGGACGTAAACCGAGAGGTGCGAAGTTGTGTGTAATGCCTAGGATACCAGACTGATGAGTGACGCTATCTTTTAGGCCAAATTACTGATTTGGTATCCTGTTAAAATATTGAAAATTGACAACACAAATTTCATGAAAACTGGAAATGCACAAGCCACTATTCAGTTCCATTGCAGGTTCTGTTTAGGATGAAGGATCCTTCATTTCAGACACAGAAAGTATGACTGCCCAATAGCTCATATTTAATAAAACCACATATTGACCAAACTGCTGTCGGTCCAACCCTCAAATGCATACACGCACAATTGATCTCTTTTGCACTCCTACAGACACCCATGCTGTTCTCCCCTCCCTGGCTGCCTGGTGTCTCAGCAGGACACTCCTATCTGACCTCTAAAAATATGGCGACGGCAGATTTGTGGCTCGTGCTGATAACCAATCAGATGGCTCGTGTCGTGCAGGGCGGACGGCCCCCGTTAAGTCTTAAATCACATTTTCTCGTCATCGTTCTCTCCCTCAGTCTCTCTGTCTTCTTTATTGCTTGTTGACGATGGTTTTATTTGGTGCCAGCAGATAGCGTGGTGAGTTCCTCAGCGGGCTGAAGAGGGGCCGCGTGAGCGGTTCGAAAAACCAGGCTTACCCGGAACTACATCAGACCGGTGAATAGAATAGAATGAGACAGTTATCTGTTTGTATGAAAGTAGCATCACACAGATAGACAGCTGTTCAGAGGCTGGGCTGGTCCACTCCCCTACACATGTAGTTTGCAGTGATCAGAGGTGTTACATACTGCACACTTTGATCCTGCTGCTACACATGTCCATCTGCTGTACTAGCCCCGCTGAACACACACACACACACACACACACACACAGGCAGACACGTATGCACACAAACACGCACACACATTCATTCACACGCAAGCAGAGGCCAAAGATTTGATCAATAAATAACTCTGCCACCGGGTGCTCTGTACACATACTGAGATATCTACACATGCAGCTTGCAGTGAGGTGCCTGGGAAAAGCTTGGTGTGGAGGGATGATGTAATCCTTGTTTCTCTACCCATCTGCCCCCTGCTCCCCCGTCCAGCCAATCAGCATCTATCCAACCTCTAGCCAATCAGCGAGTCCCTTTGACGCCTGCCAGATCAACAGTAGCATAAGTACGAGGCTGTGACGAGGAAGCCAAATTTGGGACCAATCAAATAGATCATCCAATTAAATCCAGTTTTATTGGTTTAGTAGTATAGGCCTATATCGTATGCTTCAGTGGAATTTAATTTTGAGCTGT
Source organism: Coreoperca whiteheadi (assembly GCA_011952105.1). Lineage (NCBI taxonomy): Eukaryota > Metazoa > Chordata > Actinopteri > Centrarchiformes > Sinipercidae > Coreoperca > Coreoperca whiteheadi. Next base: position 28,072,263 of record CM022489.1, read on the forward strand.
GAACAGTTTAGGGAAACCAGGATTCGTCAAACTGGACATTTTTAAAAACTGAAATGACTTTACTCAAAAATTTAGTCATATTGGAGAGGAAACATGTCTCTGAGTTTGAACTCTTCACTGCTGAGCAGCCTCTAGCAAAGGACTGTAACTTCATTTCGAGGGGTCAAAAGCCAACAACTGCTTCGAATCCAACCGGCGGCCCTTTGCTGCATGTCGTCCCCCTCTCTCTGCTCCCGCATTTCCTGTCTCTGTCAAATGAAGGCAAAAAGCCCCAAAAAAATAAATCTAATTCACCAGTTTGGTGAATTTGAAATTATAAAGTGATATGGTGCAGTGTGCCTCTCACCCTATTCATGCCGGGATAGGCCCCAGCCCCATTGAAACCCAGACCAAGCGCATATATAGAACAGTTGGCTGTGTCCCAGTGTCCCAAATTGATCAAAATGCAGTTTCGAGCCATTTCCCTCCCTTATTGTATGATTATTCGGAATGAGGGCTTGGAGTTTTTGTGGGGTCAAACATATTGAATATCCATATAAAAAAAAATAAATAAAAAATCACCAGTCGGCAGTGGTGGAGGAAGTATGCAGATCCTTTACTTACGTAGAAGTTACAAGTATAAGTCCTGCATTGTAAATGTTACCTAAAGTAGTAAAAAGTAAATGGAAGACTAAAAATAAAAGTGTCTTAGAATAATCAGGAAAATGTACTTAAAGTATTAAAAGTAAATGTACGTAATCCAGAGAAATGCATGTGACTGTTATTATTATTACTCATAGATTAATGTACAAGCAGGATTTTACTTTGGAAGTTATTTTAGAGTTATTTTTTTTGTATAAAACATGAAACGATTATTTTCTCAATTAGTCAGTTGATTGTTTGACAAGCACGTGTACCTCAATTTGGTAATTAAGTACAGCACTTGAGTAAATGGACTTAGTTACACTCCATCACTGCCAATCGGTTGCACCAATACGAAACTAACAGCAGTTGATTTTACAAACCAGTATCACACAAACCCCACCATTTATTGAAACCGAGCAAGTGATCTTGCAATTTGCACAACACATTGGTTTCATTATTGATTAGAAAGGGCGGAAAGAAAGCAGACAAAATGCATGCAAAGGAAATTAAAGTGTGAAGACAAGCAAGAATAAATACAAAAGGGAAGGAGGTAAAAAAGAAAAACCGGGCTCGCTTAGACTGAAAGCTCATACTGACTCTAATATCAATACAATATGCAGAAATACTGTAATTTTGGCAACTCAATTTTTAATGTCTCTTTCGTTTTTGTAAAATACATTTCGATTTTCCAAGTGGACTTAATGGGTAGTTAAAAAGCTGGCTGTATGAGTTTTCAAACCTTACCGGCCCAGTTCCAGCAGTTGGATAAGTAGCAGTAGTAAGGTAAACCAAGCTTAAAAGTAATTCTAACACTTACAGTTTTTAAGCATACAATAAGCACATTCTGCACATTATTTCATATTAGTAGAATTAGTAGAATTTTTAGTAGAAAATGTTTGCTACCGTTAGTATATTTGGTGTTAGTATTTTTAGTAAATAGAGTCAATTCATAGTTTAAGAGCAGGGCAAAGAAGGAAACAGAGAAACGGATAGGAAGAAGATGCATTTGTTAGTTCAGGGATAAAAAGCATTAACATGCAAGAATTTAGTGTGGCTACTGGTTTCATTTCACCAATCTGGCGTCACGGAGTGTTTTGACGCTTGCAGAATTATTACTGCATCCCTTTTTGACTGGTTTGGCTTGTACAATTACTGGTAGACACTAGAGAGCATCAGAGTGGTGATACAATGTCAGACAGGACTTTAGCATGTGGATTTATTATTCAACCATGACCTTAATCTTTCTCCAGCCTTTACCCAAGTGGTTTTAATGACTTGAACTTAAAAATATCTTAATACCACAAAGTAAAGAAGTTTAAAGTTTCGCCTATTTACACTGTGGCAGAGTGGGCTTTGGGTAGATGTACAGTGAATGGTCTTTCCAGAGCCTTATTCGTGTGCTGAAATAAGTTTGGGTAATTCTAACTACAGATTAGTGATTTGTAAAACATGAACGTTGATTCTAGACCTCAGATAGTAGTTTGAAAACCACAATCCCAACTGCAAACCTTTTCCAAAACTTTCAACCTCATCACATAGTCATCAGCAGATGGAGTTTGTTCAGTTGACATGGACATGGATCTGTTGCATGCAAGCTTGGTAGCTGTTCTAATTGAATCCATAGCACGTTTAGAACTTGTCGTCCATGTTGGCTTGATGGACTTTCATTCTTATCTCTACAGTACGCCAACATGGACTAGTAAAGCTAGTTGGTGGCCCTTGAATTGGGATTTTATCAAACTACTCATTTGTGCTCTGAAATTACAAATGGTTGTGCCTAATTTGTGCCCCTAAATGATGCATGTGCATGCTCTGCAGGCTGCTGGTCTGGAGCACTGGCACCTTTTTATTCCAATTCAAACACTGCCGTTATGCCTTTTGAATGAAACCAGCAACAACTGCATGCGCATTGACTGATTGATTTTAGCACCCATCCTTTGAGAAATTGTGTATTGGAACCGGAAAGTGGCCGTGGCCATGTATAAAGCATTATACATGAAACATGCATATTATTGTGTGCATAATGTTGGGTTGGTGGCAAGTGGCAAAAGTTGTGGCTACAGACGCCTGGCGCCTGGCAGAGCGTGCCCAGATGGTCGTCTGTTGTCCCGGCCTTGGCCAGATTAATCCGATCCCTGACGCATCGGCAGAGCTGCTGTAAACCTCACCACGCCAACCCCACCGTTGCCAGATCACCATTAGCCTAGCATAGCTTCCATGGGCATTGCGGCCCCCTCACTGAATAAATCAGTATGCCAACGACACCGAGCCAAGAGAGCAGGACACAAACAAACCGAGCAATGGCAGACTGAGACAGCCACACAATGGCCAGGAGATTACTACATGCTGATGATACATTTAAACACACAAACACACACACACACGGTGTTGAATGTCTTGGGTTTAAAAGCAGGAGCATAACAACAAAGCATAAGCCTCGATGCTAAAAACGTTTTGGTCCACAAAGTGGCTTAATAAAGAGCTAAATAGCCACCTGAGGACTCTCACAAAAAAAGCTTTTAACATGCATACAGTGTATGTGTCATTTTAAAATAAATACGCTGAACATAAATTGGTGAGACGGATTGGTAGCCTCTATCACGCACCGGTGTCATTGTCAAGGTTTCTTCAGGTTAAGATCATGTTTTCTTCCTCCTGTGTCTTTACTGAGGAGAATGAACCAGTTGGAAATGATTTTCACTCCTTCCTTTTTTCACTCCCTCAGATATCTGAAGTTGCCAGAAACTCTGACAGATTTAGCTTTTAGGAGAAATACATTCGATTTCTTGCCACGAGGCACAGAATTATCCCAAGTAAAATGCATTAAAGAGGGCATTATTGAGGCTGCCAATTGTCTCAGTGAATTGCTCCTGTCTTTACAGTATCTACATGACTCGAGGTTGTAAGCATATGCACGGCTTTGAAAAAAAACACTCTGTATTTAAAAGGTTAGGGGAAAGCTGGTGTCTCAACAATGGCAGAAGGAGAAAGACTGTTAACATGAATCCCGGAGTAATCATTACTCCCCCTCCAAATACCTAATAAACCACTAATGAAGACTCAAGTGAAGCACTTTGTTTAAGGGTCAGACCCATTCCATGAGTTTCTGAGCGAGCTGTGTCAGGGTTACTGGCAAGGAAGGATGCAGCCAAGGGAGGGAGGGGGGGTGGAGAGATGGCACGAAGGCATAGAAAGAGTAATGAACCCGAATCATTGGATTATTTGTTTCAAGGAGACATAAATTAATAAGCATGGAAATAATGGTCCTCAACACTTAGCCAGCAGTACGAAAACTAACGGGAAAGAGAAAGCCCAATTACTTTGGAGGGAGAAAAGGAAAGAAGATATATGAGAGAGAGAGAGGGAGAGAAAGTAATATTTGGGAAGGGTAAACATTAGGGATAACGCCTGTGTGAGAAAATGCACCTCAAGCAAACACATGCAATTCTGATTTGGATACATAATAGCCATGCAGGCTGATGTACAGTTTGTGTGTTTCTAAGTATGTTCCAGATGCTGAGAAAGTACACATGCTGTGAATTCTCTCAGCATCTCGACCATCATGGGACACTGAATGACTCCACTGACTTTGTTTGAGCTGGTACCATAGGACAACCTTTTTGTTTGGTTTTTTGGGTGGTTTTTCAAAAATGGCTTTTGTTTGTAATTCCCCCCCCCGGTTGTTCTGTCTTGTTAACTAATCATAGGGTTCTTCGAGTCATCAAAAATCCGCACGTGCACGCACAAAAACTCTCCATAGAGTGATTGTTAATGAATAACGAATCAGTACATATCATATTAATCTAACTACAGCGGGTGAATCTGTCGTTTTTGAGACACCTACTTTTGCATCTTGTTTCCTGGCTACGCCTGCTTGCTGGTCCTTTTCCTCCCTGAACTGCTCAGATGTGAGTGTGGTGCTGAAAGCGGGGCAAGGTTTGAGAAGCAGTGCTGTGCAGAGAAATGGATATTTTACTGGCCAGGTATATCTTAAAACAATCAGAGGCTTGATGAATTGGCTGAATGGCTGATGTATGGCTGGAATGGAAGGGGTATTTGGAGAAGGTTTGAGTCAGGGAAATGCACCTCATCAATCAGGATGATTAAAGGTTTTGGCTGGGCCGAAACAAACTCAACACTGTGAGGGCCTGGCCTTAAAGGCACAGTCTGCTGTTTGGAAGTACAACAAACAAGCCCTGTGGAGGTATTGGGTTCATGTATTGGCAGTTGCAATCGACTTGTGGTTTTGTCTTTGTCAGAACACCGGCGCATGTTGGAGCAGCCGACCTACTTAATTTGGATCTAGTAAATTTGGATTTACTAGATGTTAAACTGCCAACAACTCATTTCCACATCTTCCTAATTGTTCAACAATCATCATTTTGTCATTGAGGACAGAATTGACAATAGTGAGGTGATAAGAGCAAGACAAACTGTTACAGGAAAATATAATGACACTACCTTCATGAGCCCCTAGTACTGAGTACTTAGTTTCAAAATAAAACCAACCCCACAGCAGTGTCCCATTTTAAACCAAGGAGTGACATGACGGAGACAATAAATACTTGCCACCCTTAATAACGACACTTATGAGAACTATACCATGTGTTTCATTAACACCTGATCTGCATACACGAGAAACTCCTAATCCATTTAACACACACACACACACACTCACACACACCCATCGTCACACACTGACAGGATCATACGACGAACATGCCGCATGGCCAACACTGTTGTAGCCAAGGCCCTTAAACGATAAATACAGCTTCGCATCAGCAGCTTTGCATATTTAAAGCCACTAATGGCTTCCTGCAAAGCGCTGGCTCTCAGACACACAAACACACCCTCAGCCAAGGAGAAAAATCACTGGTGCGAGAGTAGGGAGTTCTGTCAGCAGAGCAGCATCTCCAAGCCACCAGGTGCTGCAATGGCTGGCTGAGTAAGGTCAGTCGCGCACTTTAACCAACGGAGGCTAACTGGCCGGCTAGAGAACATAATTATGAGTCTGGGAGACAGTTGAAAGTTATTAATGAAGGAGGGTGTTGACAGACTCTACACTACTTTCCAGTCTTTTAGTTGAGGATCTGAAAATCTCCTTTTGAGATGTGTAATACCTTGGGGCTCCTTGTGGATAGGACCTACCTTAATTAATTAATTCATTCATTTTCATGCGTAGTCAGCCCTGGTCTGCCCTTTTAGGAAAAATGCCAGCTGCCTAAGGATGTTTTCACAAGAGGTTTTCCAGACCCATGGCAATTTTCCAATGGAATTCTGTATGTTTGGTTATTGAGTGCGAAAGCAGTGATCAAACTGTGGGTCCAGCAAACCACTCTTGGGTCCACTACAAAATGTGAGCTCATTATCAGATATAATACCTCAATTGTTGGTCTATTTATGTAGCTAATATGGAGAAAAACATGGTTTGCAGTGTTTTTCATATGATGGGTCTCTCTAAAAGTCTGTACAGGCTTAATTTTAGAAAAACATGTGTCATCAGCTTGCTCCCTGAACGCGAACTCATGCACAGAGACAACTGCATCCAACAAACACCCCGTGAAACCCTGCATTGTTACGCACCTTACTAAATGGCTGAAGGTGCTGCTGGATTATGACATGCCACACATCCAAGAATGACTCGTTTAATGGTTGTTGTTTTTTTGCATGGTATTGGGACAAATCATAACAATAAAAATGCTGAGACAAAGCCTGAACTATCGTCTGTGTTTGTAGAACTTGCACACTTCCCCAAGGTGAGAAGGGTGATATAGGGGTGGTCATTAATAAATGTTGCACAATCACTTCACAGTTTGGAGGTTTCTTGAATGTGCAAATACATTGCCGTAATGACCCCCTTTGAAGAGATCTGAAAGAAAGGAGCCAGGGTACGGACTTCAGTAGCCGGACCAAGAGTGAAAATGCCCTGGCAGAGCTGCATTGTTCCAGCACAATTTTACATTCTTTGAGAGTCAACGGCAATATCTCAAAATAAGTACTGAGACAATGCTAGGGAATATATGAAACGAGTAACTTTCTTACTTTAGTCTATACTAGACTAAATGTCTTGTTAAGATGGGTATTTTTGGCAGTGTAGCTACCTACTGAACTCACTTGTATACATACTAAAAACTGGATGACTGACTGGAAAGCCCAGTGGGTTGTGAGCCTTACACCTACTATAGCTGAGTGCACACTCTATCCCTGTCACTCACACACACATACACACCATCACATGTTTGGCGAGGTAAAGCCGTATGTTTTTGTCCATTGCCAGGGGGGTAAACACAAACACATAGAGCCTAATCTGAGTGCAAACAGCGGCGCCTCATGTTAACCAGCAGGGATACAGTTCCCCTCAACACCATGAGGCCTGCAGCAGTTAAGAGCACATCAGAGAGAGGGCCCTGATTCATGGAACTGGGGATCCTGCCACATCTAAAATAATTCAACACCATAAAATCTGATTGACTGATTGTTGTTTTGCTTCGTATTGTTAATCCCTTACGTTGCTTGTCCTTTTGGCATTTTCGTCCACTTTTTGGGATGTCTCTAATATGTAATAGGAAGGTGGAATTGGTCAAATGTATTCTCTAGGTATTCAAAACGAAAACGTATTTACACTGACATTTTAGTACAGCATTTTCCCAAAGAAATATCAGAACTGTTGCTTGGTTATCGCGCCGCCGTTAGCGCCGTTGTTTTTTTCATGACTAATCAATATATCAATCAGTAAGTTTATGAAACACCAGAAACGGGCGTAAAATGCCGATCACAATTTCCAACATCACAAATTGAAATCTTTAAATTGCTTGTGGTGTCAAACCAACAGCTCGCGAAACTCAAAATTGCTCACTTCCTGATGGTTAAAATAAATAAATAAAAAACACAGAACAGCAGCATTCTGACATGTTAGAAGCTGGAACCAGCAAATTTGTGGCACATTTAGTTAGCTAATGATAATTCATTTTTTAATTGCTGTTGATAAATGTTCTGTCAAACAACACGTTCATGTCAGTATCACTGTGTAATGCTTCTGGCCATTATCATTTAGCTACAGCAAATGGCTGGGCATTAACAGGCTCAGAGGTTCGCCGCATTGCCTCCCAACAGGAAGGTCAAGGATTTAAATCTCAGCCCATGAGCACATGCAGGATTGGAACTCTGGACTTGGGAAATTTCCACAGTTGTGAATGTATGTATCGTTCTTTTTTCAAAGTATGTACTGTGTCACCATCTATATACAGTAGTTTATGCATGCGGTCATCCCGCACACTAGGATAGTCTCCTGCCCCCTCAGTAGCCTGAAAAGGAATAAGTGGGTATTGAAAAGGAATGAATGAGTGGTAACTGCAGATGATGGAGTACTTTGTTTAAAATCCACTTTTGTGGTTACAGAGCTTGAAGGTTGCTGAGGGGGCTTGTCCATCCAGTGACTGGCTGACTGACAGTTATAGCTCCAAGAGACGTGAACCACGACTGCTCCGTTAGCTTCTACGGCTGGAAAATTTCTAGTTAGTTCTAGTTTCTCTCACCTGATTTCGGGCTGTCAGGAAACTTAATATCAGAGCGTTTCATCCGATTGTATGCAAGAAAAACATTAGGAGCTTTCACTGATACTCAGTATTTGCAATTTAAACAAATAAATATAAAGGTCATGTAAAAGAGATCAGGAGCTGAATAAGTGATGAGAGAACACATTCGACAATGCAGACCACCTGCAGAGAACAGTAATGTTGCGTTTTACGTTCTGCTTCTGCCATCAGTGTCTCAAAGAATCGCCTTTAAGCTCATTCTTCATATGCACACGCACACACAAATGTGCACAAACACATGCCCCCAGCAAACAGCATTTTTGTTGAGTGAAAGACCTATATCTTTATTCTGGTCGAGTTTAATAAGAAATGGAGAAAGAAAGGAAAAAGAAAAAAGAAAAAAAAAAAAAAAAACAGCAACCAAAACAACATGGAAATGGAATCGGTTCCTTGCATCCAAACAAATGACAGCGTAATCTCATTTAGGACGGAGGCAGCGAACCTTTGTTTCTGTCATGTGTTGCAATATATACTTGCCCTCTGGGTAAGGCAGTGACATCCATACACAGGAGAAAAGGAATTAAGAATTAGACTGATGAGAAGGGATAAGATCGCGGAAGAAGGAAACAGAGAGAGGAATGGAAAAAAAAACAAAACAGAAGGGACTGAAGATCAGAGAAGACATTGCCATGATAGATTAAAGGCTACTAAATGTAAGAAAGGAGACAGGGAGGGTGGATGCATATGAGCGTGGTAACCAGGCCAAATCCCAGAGACCAATAGTCAGCTCTTGCAATGGATGTGTCATTTTCAATACATACATGTGTCAGCACAGCAAACATTTTGATGTTGAATAGCTTAGATATGGATATGAAGGCTGCCACTACAATATTCTGCGTACATCATCACAATCAAAGCTGAGCTATAAACAAAATCACAACATCAGTGTTAGTGTATGTCCTTTACTGTACATCTGACAAAGCCTTGTTTGGTGCTTCTTTTCGAGATAAAACGGGTTGGTAGCATTATGCCCAAGATATTTCTAACAGCATCTGTTTGTATCGTCACACACTGCAGCATTATGTGATAATCTGCTTGACAGATGGTGAAAGTTAAAGCGAAAAAGATTACATGTTATTTTTAAGTCTACTTTGCCTTTGACCTTCCTAATATTACTACATAACAAAGGAGAAGGACAAAACACGACCAAAAAACTCAAAGACTCAAATCCAACCTTTGGATACAAAACTCTGACGTGTATTCAACAAAGCAGTTGGGAGCCGATATCAGCCGCAGATACCAGTTCGAACCAGTTATTAACAAAAGCAATGACCAATGAAACCAAGTGAGGAGCTCAGCTTCCCATTGAAGAACCAGAATCACATTTAGCTAAACTCTCTGGAATATCACCAGCACATGGAATCACCAAAGAACAGACGGAAAGGAACGAGGCGAATAAGAAAGACAGAAAGAAAAAAGACAAGCAGCCAGGAACTTTAAAATTCTAGTGTTGGCTCTCAAGGCTAAGCTAAAAAAATCTGGAACGCAACCAGCAGCAACACATCAAAAGAAGCTAACGCAAAGAGAGAAAGGCGTTGAAAGATTCAATTCCTCTTCCTCCATGCTAAGCTAAAGTCATTGGAAAATACCAGCAGCAGCACATGGAATCACCAAAAGAAAAAGACGGACAGACAGAAAACAGTTGCAAAGTTCATTTTCCAGCTTTAGCCTCCATGCTAATGGAACCACCAACGAAGGAAGGAAGAAGAAAGAACGAATGGCTATCACACGAACAATGTTTGTGTAGCACACTGTACAGCAGGATCCTTACCTAGGACGCCCAGCCGGTAGTTAACAGTTATGACAATCACATTCCCATAGCTGGCCAGGATGCTGCCGTCAAACATATTCCCAGTTCCTTCCATGTAGGAGCCCCCGTGGATGAAAACCATCACCGGCTTGGGGCTTCCACTCTCCCTAATGTCTGGAGGAGGGGGGATGAAGAGGAGGAAGAGGTGGAGAAGGCAGAAGGACTGATTAGATTACAGATTGAAGGTGACAGCCAGAAATGCAATTTCAATACTTTAGGGGGCTTTGGCCACCTCTCAGATTTATTTATTTTTTCCTGAGTAATTTGGGCACACTGGCTTTTTTAAAATGGAGACCTTGTTAGTTTGAGGCGTCAAACCATTCCTTTTTCTACGTGAAGACGATGACATGTTTGTGGTGATCGTAAAATGTTGTATTATTTATTTGTTGACCTATTTCACATTCCACGTGCGTGTTAATGAAACGGGATATTTATTGTGGCGAATTTTAATTTTCCTCCAGGCAATGGACTGTCGACATGCAAAGAGTGGCAATCCAAACTGTCATACCATGTTGAGGTAAAACGTGCGCGATTAATCTTTGAGAAAATCTAATCAAGAAATGGCACATGAGATTTGGCAACTTTCGGGAAAAAGCACGGCTTCATTGAAACTTTCATTTGAATTCCGGTTAGCACTTCACAGTTGTTTGGCTGTGGGGAAATGGTTGCCTTGATTTTGTGAATATAAATGCATGTGAGGGCACTTACTGGCAGCCGGAGAAATTAAACAGAACAAATAGCTGAAAGGTACAGTTGTCTTTTTAAATTATTTAAAGGGGTTTTGTTAAAGTGAAGGACGGGCTGTTGAATGAGCTTTTCAATTAGAGCTCAATCATTTCTATAATTACAGTTAAAAAAGGCAGTAGCTATATAAAATATGTGGTAGATGATGAGTTGTACTACTGAAATTACTTATACTGCAACAAAGCAGGAGGTGTGTTTCTATTAACAAAGGAATATTTCTTTTAATGTGTAGTTGCATCTGTCAAGTATGATGTGACGGTAAGGAGAATGGTGGGCCTGCTGTTAGCATCAGAATTAGCCACACATTCAAATGTGTTACATCTGGCTGATTAGAGCGGAAGAAAGGAGGGCTGTATTGTAAAGCTTTAGCCTGTGACAGGGTTCTAATATGGGTTGGGTTGTGAGGAAAAAAAAGCATGAGAAGACTTGGAGAGATCTAACAACATGCTGCAACCCACGTTCAAAACAAGGTTTCACTTTCATCTTCTGTATCCGAGAGATGAAGCTTTTCATCTTGCTTCATAACTATCTCCATCAGTACATGCAGCCGCACACATCGTTTATCCCACTGATGTTTTACCACTGAGGGACTCGGGGCCCAGAGAGAGATCAGTGAGTCTACGCGGAATTAAAAATTAACCAAGCAAGAAAATAAAAAAAAAATGTAACAAAATAGCATTACCTCCGAGACAAGAGAATAAATTGGCTCGATTGGGAGGGAAGTAAGAGAGGCTGAAGGGTAGCGCTTGTGGCTGAAATTTGTCCTACAGTGTGCCAAAAGTGCTCACGGGCCGCGGGGTAGACAAAATAATGCAAACACCTCAGGGGGAAACAGTGCCCCTTAAAGTAGGCCTACTCTCCTGTAATTAATGCCCATTAGTAGGACTATCATGATGAAACTTTGACTTATTTTACTAAAGTACTGAATTGGGATAGTAAATCTACTCTAGCAAAAAAAAACCTCAAAAAAAATTATATTTTGGTGGATTTGCTCTCCATTTTACCTTACTGGCGTGTGAGTAAAGGTGAACGATAATACATTACTGAGGAAGCAGGACATTATGCAGCAGAAATTAACAGGAGGAACTATCACAGTGTGTCTATATACAGTATTGGGCAACGGCAGGAATAGTTTTCTTCCCAGCGGAAAATATAAAACAGACACACATTTTAAAAGAAATTGAAATGGCAAGAGGAAATGGGGTAAAAGAAAACAAAAATCTAGCGGGACATTAAAATGAGGCACATCTAGGTAAAGTGCTGTCTCCGTGTGTGTGTGTGTGTGTGTGTGTGAGCGCACTATGTTTGTCCTTTCCTCTGTTTCTCTCGGTGCAGAGCTCATTACATCACTTCTATCATTCTCTGTCCTTTGTAGTGTTATTATCCCCCCCCCCACCCCAGTTGTTCTTCTCCCTCTGTCGCAGCAGGCAGTGGCCACGATGCAGCGGCACATCGTAACTCTCCTCTGGAAGGCTTCCAGAAACGTCTGACAAAAAAGGTCAGGGGATTAGGGCAAAAGTGTCTATGGGTGTTTCTATGCGTGTGCAGATATGCGTGCACGGACCAATCGAGAGGAGGGAAGACGAACGGCGCGAACGATAACAGTGAACATGGCTGGAAATGGCCGGATTATAACTCCGTTCATGTTCTGGTGGTCATGTGATAGCGACGATGGCGATAGTGGGGACAGCCATGACGGTGGTCGTGGTGACGATGACGGCCTCGGTGATGACAGTGACGATCACGTCGACGACGATGACAGCAGGGGCGGGGACGCTGATGTCGATGACAATGCCGGCGATGTCGGACGTGACCGGAATGAGGACGTTTATTATAATAATAACGTCAGTCATCACAGCAATGACTATGTTGACAATGATGATGGCAACGACCACGACGGCGGCGTTGATGACGGCGGCAGCCATGGCGGTGAGGGCGATAATGTGCTTGATGATGGGGACAGCTGTGCCAATGAAGACGATGTCGATATAAATGATGGTGTCGGCCATGGCAGTTCCGATGATGATAATGATAACAAGACCCAACCATGATGCTGATGGTGTCATGGCAACCTGATGACGTCGACGATGTCAGTGATGATGATGGCAACAACCGTAGTGGCAATGTTGATAATGATAATAGGGTTACCTACTACAGTGATAACAATATTGACTGGTGACTGGCAACCATGGCGATGATAATGATGATCTACTGATAATGCTAAATCCATTATGATGGTGAGGATGACGTTGATAATGGCGACAGCTATGACACTGACGATGATTGTGAAGTCACAGGCGTGACAATGCTGATTATGATGATCGTGGAAGCAGCTATGATGACGTGGATGCCGGCGGCCATGATGGCGCTGCTGCTGCTGCTGCTGCTGGCGCTGCGACATTGACATGGATGCTGATAGTGTTGATGAACACGCTGACGGCGGCCACGGCGTGGAGGACGGCCGCGGAGCCATAAACGACCATAAAACTGAAGAGGATGTTGACGATAGCAACGACCGACGGCGATGATGAAGTCGATGCTAATGATGGTGACTGCAACAACAGGAAAGGCGATTATGCTGAAACCCAATGAGTTGATTGCAATAAAAAAAAATAAAAAATGAGGATGGTAATGTTGATGATAAAGGACAACCATGGTAATGATGATGACGAGGAGGAGAAGGACACATATGATTGAGAACATTATTTGTTGATTATAAAAAGGCTCCTGGGAGCATTATTGGTGTATTTTACTTTGAAGCATACACAATTATGGATGATTCCTCGCATCCTTATGCCCTTTGTAGGAACTGTATGGCGTGACACTGTTTCCTGTATGTGCTCTAAAAGTATGACCTGAATATATTCCTTTCTGCTGCAGCCGGCTCGGCTGTTACGGCTGTTGCCTCTTTGTGTTCGGCTCTGAAGGTCTGCGGCAATGAGGCGAGGTTAGGACAAACTTGTCTTGCCAATGTTTGAACATTTGATGGATTTACCTGAATGTACCTAAAATTATTGGCTGAAACGAGTCCCGATGTAAATTGAACACAGGTTTGAGGTTTTAAGTTTATGCAATCCAGCTTGCTCTCATTATGGTTTCCTGGCATCCTGCATTGGCACTGCCACTGAAAGACAAAAAAAATAAATAAAAAAATCCTCTAAACCCCAGTCTCTCCCTTCGTTCCCCTAACTTATGACTTAATCATCAATTCAGCTGATTGCAATTTGCATTTCTCTCCATCATCCTCTTGCTTGAAGTGAGGTAATAGTGCATTTGGGGTGGTTACTGGAACGTCCGCTATTCCCATGATTACTTGTAATTTTAATACGTCCTTTTATTCCTCTGTAACTAATGTATTAACTAACTTTAAATTATTTCAGTTTTCAATAAAAGGTGTTTGGAAGCAGGCGGGAAACATCCAACTGTTCTCCAGGGTTGTTGTTTTTTTTTGTTTTTTTTTTTTTTTAACCGTGAGCAGCGAGATGAAAGTTTGCTTTGAGAAGAGATAAAATGAGATGCAATCTTGTAGTGATTCGACCAGTCAATCTACCCGGGGACGACGGCGGGTGAGGGAGAGTTTGTCAGAGGACAGGTACCGCGCCAACATGGAGTAGATCGCTGCTTCCTCGAGGATGGAGGTTATGATCAAAAAGATTCAGGTGCTTTAGAGTTCTCCGCGCAAACCCTGAGAGATGCCCCCGGGCTGTTGCAACAACTTCAGTATCCTCTCCGTCCGCCGGTGTAGAGGACTTATCAAGCCAACACCAGACACGAGGAGCGGAGGTGTTCTTTATCCTGGCTTCAGACTTCTGCTGCGGGGAGCAAAGCCATGGGGACTCTCGGCAACAGCAACAGGAAACAATATGAGGACCAGCGGTGAACCCCAACGCAAACGCTTCCAGAGGAACTGCGCCTGTGTAATCAGTGCAACTGTGCTGATGTAACTCATTAGAGTACATATCCACTGGCGTGTGTAAGATTGCATGAATACGAAACATGTAATGACATGCAGATTTTGATGGCATAGTTACTCCTGCCATATGCGAAAAAATAAAAACGCTCGGGATTATATTACTTTTGCAAATAGGAGCTGATATTTCCAGGAACTGCAATTTTGGCTCAACTAACGCATTGTTTTACCATATTTGCTTCCGCTGCGTTGCATGCCATCATAACCCATGTGTGATATTTCAGCTGTGATGCTGCTCTTGATAACAGAAACATTCAATGACTTGTTGTGAGCCCCCCCTCACCAGACAAATGATTTCCAGTGCTTAAAATGACCTGTTTTTGTTATCCTGACAAGTGATTGGAGTGTAATTACTGTCCTTTCATTGTTACGGAGTTACCATAATTACCAAGCTTTCGACTTGTGAAAGCTGTAGTGTTCAGGTCATAATCAAAGTAAGGCTTACAGCTATGGAAGCTTGGATTTTTCCATCAAGTGCCACAAACCAAATATACAGTATATACCTCCCATCAACCAAAGTCAGTTGTTGGAGTATTTAAACCCAAATTTAATAGATTTAGTGCTTTATAGTGAAAGTACTTTAACCCCTTAAACGAGGCAAACTCTGCTTTGGAGGGTACTGACAACTGATGAGCAACCCGTTTTGTTGTTTAGGTCCAGTATGAGGACTTGTCAGCTGCACGTGTGGCTGTCTCGAAGAGAAGGCAGGATGGTTTTTTTGCTTTTTTTTTTATTTTTTATTTTTTTTTTAAATCAAGTCCGTGTTGAATTGCCATGCCTTCGATGCGAGGAGCAGTTTTTGCATTTGCCTCTACTTTGTCATTGTAGGCGGGCTGAATCCCTCCCTGTCGCTGATGATTTTAATCAAACGTCAACTGCTGTATTTTCATTTGCAAGATGGTAAGTAAAAGTGGTAAAGGACGTTTCACCTTTACTCCACGTATGTGACATCGAGCAGCCGTATTAGTCGGCGTTGGCCCTCAAATGCCACCAGCTGGAGCTTCTTGGCGAGCGAGATGCACAGGTAACACATTACCCAGTTGATGTTTTCTCATCCTTTCCTCAGTTCCAGTATTGTCCTCGTGCTGTCAGCAAAATCTAAATCCTTGTGCCCTCCACACTCAAAATAATATATCCATAGTGTATAGCAAGATTAATATCTCACAGGTATTGCCATATAATACTTTATATAGGGTAACAGGGGCCCAATAAGAGCCTTGTAGATATCGCAGTTCACGACATCTCCACTTCTGTATGCCCACGCTTAACCACTCCAGCAATATTCATCATAAAAAAAAATAAATTAAAAAAAAACGGAGCTTCTAACAAATCCTCAGCTCTCAGGGACTTTCCTGTTTACATCTCTATTCCCAGCACAAAGGGATTACAAACACCAGCTTTACTGAGTATAAAGAGATTGTAAAAATCCAAGATTTGCTGAGTGGGACGGGTGGGGAGGTTAGGGGACGTCCTCATTGGGTTTGCATCTACAAGGCGACAAGCGGTCAAAGGGTAAGAGCATCCAGAATCGCTGGAGGCGGGGGTCGTGGTGGTGGGGTCTGGGCTGATCAGAGTCGGCCCGGATAGGCCAGCAGAGTGTGTGACTGCGCGTGTGTATGTGTGTGTTCTGGAGCATATTTTCCTCTATATTAAACTGGATTAGTTGCCTGCCCTGCATCCTTTATCGAGATAATACTTGAAGCCTGTTGGGATTTCATTGAATAGATCTGTGTGACTCTCTCTAATCTTATTGGGGGGTGTGTGTGTGTATGTGCGCGTGTGCTCTCAGAAAAACTGAGTGATGCGACAGATCAAAGGGATCTGGATGGATGCGAGTCTTATTTGGATGTAATTGCTGTTTACTTCGTCACATTATACAGTAGAGGTGCCTTATTAAGACTTTCTGCCTGTCATTAAAGTTGCACTGCAGCAGTCTTTATGGGATATGGCTCTATCGCGGGGTTTTTATCAAGGACATTTTATTCCTAATATGACTTTTCAAAGGGCTGCTTGTTTATGGAAACTAAGCATTACGTATTACTGAGATTAATGGATTTCCAGCTCACTGTCTTGGCTTTCAAACACCATGTAATTTAAATATCAAGAGGTGCAATTGCAATGTTTCAGTCCTATAGTCTTTGCCGTGCTAGTGGATCCCTTTAGTATTCCTTGTCATCAGTACATGCCCAATACTCAGTGGATAAATGCCTTAAAAGCAACAACAGTATTTGGGAGATTTTAATGTATTTTTATTGCATTTTACCTGTGTCATGCATGCATACAGAGTATGTAATAAGCTTATACAATTCAATATATTGTTATATATTAAATGACCCAACGAATGCATGCTAGTGCATCAGTGATAATTAAAGGAATTCATGTAATTTCACTGAAAAGATCTTAGCGTAAGGCTCACCTTTCCGGAGCTTTCAGGCACATCTTGTGGCCTCCAGCTGTTAGTTGACAACTGAGCAAATTTTATCTGCTAATGAGCTCCACGAGAAGTAGCTGAAAGCTCCAAAAATATCTGTAAGAGGAGATATTTTTGATCCAAGTATTCGCACTATTTCAAAAGCCAGAAATTAACTTGCAAGGAAATAAAGTAAGGTAGATGAAAAGGGCTTTCTGCATAGTGAGTACTTTTACTTTTGATACTTGAAGTGCATTTTTCTGATAATACATTTGTAAATTTTACTTCTTAAGTAAAATTTTAAATGCAGGATTTCTACATTGTGGTATTTATACTTACTTAAGAAAGGGATATGCATAAACAAATGAACTGTGTTTTTACTTATTTACAGCTTTGAGAATTATGTTGTTGCAAGGGAAAGGGGATAGCTGAATACATCCCCTACATAGCTTGCATTAGCTGCATCTTTTCTTTCCTCACGGCTTCAGTCAGTACTCGCAGAAAGATTAGTATTATGTCTCGCAGAATTTAAATTACAGTCGGCTATGTGTTCCTCAAAATTTGAAAATCATGGTATTGACTGAAGCCACACGAGGATGTATGTGCTGCTTTGATTGTGTGTTTTCCAGAAAGCGTTAAAATGGAGAGCCCAGATGATCACTTAAAACCATAATGTCAGCAATGTCACTTGGAATCAGCTCCACCCAAATGTCAACCAATCCCCATTTTATGGAGCTACCGAAACCACTAATTTGGCAGCTTGGGATTTCTTAATCTAACAGCCATTGCGGGTAGTTGAGCAGAAAGTAAACTTCATACTGGTGTGTAGTAAATTAGCTCCGACTTTGCGCTGTAGGAGAGGAAACCATGCCAGGAGAGATAACAACCCACACATCTCTGCAGCAAGAGAGATGCTTACACTGATTTAGTCCAGTATTTTCATGTTGTTTCAGACTGATAATGTACTAAGGTGATTGGTTTGACGCCCAAAATGCGAACAGGTCTAAGTGTTAGGATAGGATAGCCAGTAGCTGATCTTTTGAACATGATCCGATTTTTATAAACGAGACGAATTAAAAGGAAAAACATGCAAAAATGTGTTAAGAGCTGGCTGAAGGGTTAATAGTTACTTGATCTGCTGGTGGGATGCAACATAGAAAAGGAAAGAAAAGGTACAAAAAACAAAAACAAAACAGCAAATCCAAGCAGATAATCTATTTTACAGGATTAATATCAAAGAATGGTGGTAGACATGGAAACTTTAGACATCAAGCTGAAAAGGACAAAACACATCCAGCCCAAAAAGAGAGTTTACGAGTAAAGAGCAAAAAGAAAATGTCCATCACTTTCAAAAAAAGGACAAGAAATGTAAGAAAATCAAAGAAGATAAAAATTGGAGGAGAAAGGGTAAGTTTGGAATCCCTTGTCATGCAAATCAGTTTGGCAACTGGGGGAAAAAATACCTTCGTCGTCCGTGCGGTCACTATCACCTAAATCATCAGTGTGTTTCTTTGTAAGGGGACCTATAGGACCAAGAAGGAGAAGATGGAGGAAAACAGTGATCAAGAACACACACAGCCTTCAAAAGATGCTCTCAAAAGATAAGAAAGTATGTCAATAATTAAGGTTTCTAGAGCCCCTTTTTTGGGGAAAAATCTTCACACTGACAAGGAGACTGGGTAAACATTACCACACACCCACTTCACATGTTTACAGTATGGATTTACTGTATATGGGTTCATTTAAGAAAGTAAAGGAGCAAAAAAAAAGAGAGGGCATTTTAAAAAAGCTGTGAAAAAAAATATTAGTTTCTCTGTTGAAAATGAAGACTTAACTGAGGATAAACCTCTTAGGATCAGAATACATAAACCTCATATGAAACCGTTCACACAGTAGCAGCCATTATACACATCAGAGACATTATGTTAACATTTGGAAATCATCACTGTAGCAGAGAAAAAGGCAGAGGCTGTAAAAGAAGCAGCATTTTTAAGAGCAGAGCACTCAACAGAGGCATGTGACAAACTCCCCCTGTCGTATATTTCGAGTGTGTTAACTGTGTGTGGGCCTAAACACACACACACACACACACACACACACACACACACACACAAAAACGCGCATATCCAATGTCATGCATAGATCTGACTGCAGGGGCGGTGTTGCGAAGCATAGCTTACATCTGAAGGTTTTAATTAATGACAGAAAGATGTAGATGAGAACAGGAAAATTGACTGTTATTTTATTTAAATCTCTTTACTTCTTTTCTGACTTTTGCCAACGTGAACTACAGAATCACAGAGACTGGGAAGTCATGGTTAAAGCCTTGCCCGCATGGAGATGTATGAGAAATTCAATTTTGATAATCCATTTTGTAGAAAAAACAAACCTATTTCAATACTTAAACTGACCACTATTGTCAATAAAGGACAAGGAATAAAGGAACATTTTTGGGGAACGCGCTTATTCACTTTCTTGATTAGAGTTAAAATGATACGACTCTCATGTGAGCATGGTAAATATATGGCTACAGCCAGGTTAGCTAAGCTAACTCGGCTTAACACAAAGACTGGGGACATGGGGGAAACAGCAAGCTGATAACAGGCCTCCAGGAAGTCACTGGCCCAAGATATAATGTGTTCATTAGTGAGCTTTGGAGGTGCTGGTAGTTGGATTTTAGTTACCTTTGGACAAAGCAAAGCTGGCTGTTTCCCCATGGCGCCAGTCTTTATGCTAAGCTAATCAACTGCTGGATGTAGTCACATATTTAGTATCCAAACAGCGAGTGCCATCAATCTCATCTAACTCTGCGAGAAAGAGCGAAGGGGCGCATTTCCCCGAAATGTCAGACTATTGTCACATGATATGTGGTTTATTTGCGGACGCAGAAAGAATTGAGACGGTTTAATAGCATTTAAGTACCTACTGGAATAGTTTGACAGGGGAAGTGGTCAGCTGCTTCTTTATTGAAAGTAATTTGAATACATTTTTTTTTTGTACATCCATAAACATATGCTGTCTTAAACAAAAGTAACAAAGACAAACACACATACACACACCAACAAAGAACACGCAGAGAGATACACGCGGATGCCACATAACAGATCTGAACACATGCAGGCCCGAAGTAAAGCATGTATGCTAGCAGGGTGCATGGCACGCAGAAAAATGGGGGGGGGGGGCATACTGGCAGTGCTTCAACCTTCACTCACACACACACACACAAAGCAATGACATCCACAACATGTGATGCCACAGGGCTTAAAATAGCGCTCTACTGATGAGGAAATGACCACTCTAATCCTTTCCAACTATATTCATTAGCCACAGCGCCAAATAGCCAGCAATTGTATGCAAATCTACTTCAATTCCATTTGACTTCATGAAACTGATATAGCAGTCAGTTTCAACATGACAAAGGTTAAAAGGCACACTCTGTGAATAACCTTAATGGTGAAAAATGGCCCTGACTGAATGGAGAAAAATTGAATGAAAACTCAAAAAGGCGGTGTTGGTTTGAACGTTCATGGAATAGAGAATGGGAGATTAATCACTTTAAAAGGTTCAAGATGCATTTAGTCAGTAGCGCATGCTGATGAGCCATTATTCCTCCATCATTCAACATCCTGGTGGTTTATTTTAAGGCCAACCATTTCTCTCCAGTGACCAGAGGGGGGTAGTAACGAGTCACTTTACTCCGTTACACGTGCTAAAGCCACTTTCTTGAGTAAATTGAACTTGTCAGAGTAGTTTTAATGCCGCATACTTTTTTCTCTTGAGTAAAGTTTTAGAACAAAAGCGCTACTTTTACTCCAGGGTAGAGAAACTAATTTTATTTCATGTGGACATGACTGATATAACCAGAGATGGTCTTGAAAAAGTGAACATGCCTGCATTTAGCAGGTAATTAATGATGAGACATCACAGCATTATCTCCTAATTCGCCTAAATGAGGGGTCTGCTATTAACCATTTTCAGAAAGATAAGAGACTGATTTGGTAGCGTCTCTTAATCTCATTGTCTTCGTGTGATTGGAGAGAGCTAGATGGGGGGGGGGTCTAACACGTGATCTGTTGCCGTCTGTGATGGGAACTGGAACATCTATAAAATCAAAGTTTAAGGACACCGTAACATGTTGACACTCTTTAGATTTATTAGATTTACTTTTTGACTTAACAGACGCAGATAAAATATGAGACAGGCAAAGAATGGAATTTAAAACAATTCTTGTCTCATTGGTGTCGTTAGTAGAGTATAATATTAATGACAGATTGTGTGATCACAATCTGTGAGATACAGACTGGGACTATAGTCCTGGTGTAAATGTGGCAGGTTATCTAACCAGGAGATGATGACTTGTCATTTCATCACAATTAAATACAGGTGTATGTTAACTTCTTTACCTGAGGAAAACCAGCTGTGGCTGAAATATTTCCAGTCATATCCACTAGGGGTCCGCGACACCGCAAAATTTGGTTTCAGTCCGATACGAAGTAAAACAGGGCCAGAATCACAGATATCAATACCGATACTTTTTTTTTTTTTTTTTTTTTTAAATCACTAAAAGCGGCTTATGTGCTTTCATGTAGGGGAGAGCAGTGTCACGACTCATGGAGGTAAAAGCATCATTACTAGGCTAAATCTGAATTCATTTTCATCACAACGCAATGATTTGCCAAAGGTTAGCACTCACTGTAAGGATAGCTGAGTGGTAGAACCTTCCACACCCGGGTTTGATACACACATTGCAGTAGGCAACGTTTTCACTCACAGCTGCGAAAAAGCGCCGAACGACGATCTTCTTTAGTTCTGCCGTCACTGCAATTATTATAATTCATGACAACGGAACTGCGTTTGCACAGACAGTTCTATTCTTAGATAAAATACAAGGGAAAAACGGATCCTTCTTTTGGCACCGATCCTATTGACGCTATAATCCATCTTCAAAACGAGCTTACTCCTTTCGAAGCGTCGATGTAGTCGGCGCACTACGCTTCCCAAGTCGCTTGCCCAACACTGCATATCATTCGGTCCTACGGCAGTCTCCCTGCTCCCTTTTGTGAATTTGACAAGTCATTTGATGAAGCTGACTTGTGCTTTCTGTGCTGAATAAGCACCAAGACAAGAATTGCTTCTTTGAAACACAGAGCATCCGTTGTCTGGGGCTGTGTTACCTGTTTAGAGTATACTGCATAGGGTGATAACTGTCAAAGCAATACCTACACTGTGGTTTGTCGGAGATTCATGTTCGACTTTTAACATATTGTTGAGTGATACAAGGCTCTACGCTAATAAATAAACATATGCCACAAATTAAGGAATGTGGTCATTTTTCTTCCTACTGCCATTAACCTCTTAAACTCCCTGACTCCATCCTTTCAAACGCACGTTGGGCAATTAAATCGAATCGCAAATTTTGTAGGCGTGTATGAAATGATGCAGTATTACATGAAATAGAGTATTTCAATTAAATCTGGTATCCATAAAAGCATAGTACCTTAGCTTATAGGGAAAGTCTTTGTATTTGCTACATTTTGTATACCATCTACAGTATAAAAGTAGAAGTAGTGCAGCCTAATGGGGATGGAGGTTAATATTTTTTCATGTTATGACACATTTGCTCTGTACACATTCATCTAGTTTTAACAAGAAAGCAATGTTATAATATATCAATGTAAATCAAAGAAAAGGTGTCTCACTATGACATCACACTGACCTACCTGTTCTTATTATAAAGAAGGGGTCTGCTTGTATAGTACCATGACTAGAAACGTTTATATGATGAGAACATGTTCTTGGTATTTTGTGTTATGGTGAGGGTAAGATGGTGGTGCACCTTGGGCCTTCAAAACAACTTCAGCGCTCCTTGACAGAGTATAATAAGTCCCTGGAACTCAACAGCTAAACTGACAAAGACACTTGCTGTAATACGTTGGCAATGTTTACTTTTGACTAGAGTATTGTAGGTACATTTCTACCCACCTTATCCTGACTCCTAACTCAGTCTCTCCACATTTGAGTACCTCGAACACACTACCTTACAGCCTGTTCCGCCTCCCACGCATACTGCATTTGAAACTGATGTGGGGTGGGGGAGTTTGGGGGATGTCAGGGGACATGGCTCGGCTTGCTAAGAGTATTGAGAGTCCCAAAGAGCCAAAACCCCCTTCTAGCGGTCTGTAGGCATAACATGTTTTTGCTAACTTAGGCCGGAAATCTTCATTGTGACGCTGTCCAACACGGTGGTGTCAGCCTTGCAGTAGTTGTATTTCCAAACTAGAAGATTTAGAGTTTTGTTTTTTTTTATCAAAAGTTCTGAAACTATGAACTAACTTTTACCCACACACTAAACAGACCCTATTCAACACAATGTGCTGTACACTGAAAACAAATCCATAAACCACTGCCCTTGTGAAATACAGAGAGGTTAAAAAACAAAAGCAAAATAAGTTTGACGGTGGATTGAGTTATGAGCAACTTCAAAATCTGTGAGAATAAAAGAACGTGATTGATGTGGCCACTCTCTGGACCGCACATGTGCTGCCATTACAGTGGCACGTTGTTTGACTGAGGGTTAGTGGGAATCAGAGCAGATAAGACAGCTCACACACACACACACACGGAGAGAGAGAGAGACATCATACAGCAATCAGGTGTCAATTCTAAACTGTTCCGTGACAAGGAGGCCTCCCCGACACTGACCTGCCCACCCCTACCCCTACCCCTACCTGTCACTTGGAGCACATGTGCGTGTGTGTCTTCCTGTGAGTTTGGGCAGCACAAGCCCCCGACACTGGTGAGGTCTCAGCTGGCATCCGCCGTGATAAGTGATTAGGAGCTTGAAACTTTCCATCGGACCACGTGGCCCTCTCACCACCCTGCATCTTTATTTTGTGTCTTCTCTGCTTTACATTTGAACACATTCCTTCCTAGTCTTCTGCTCTGGTTATGCCCCTCTGTTTATATATATATATACATACACACACACACATTGAGTTAAGATTATTTTGTCTAAGTAATACTTGCTAAATGACTTAAGGTACCGTTAAAAAAACAAAACAAAAAACACACAACCCAAGAGGCGCTGTTTCTCTCTTTACTCGGCAGCATCGAACCATGAATAAATGCTTGTGACCGTTACAGTCGCAGCGAAATATTGCGACGGCTGCCATTCTGATTGGCAAGAATAAAAAGCGTTTCTGATTGGAGTTCGAGCCATTGAAATAATGGTTCAGAATCGGAAACAAAGCTGTAGCATGAATCTCAGAGCTTGGCAGAGTAACTTAGAGAAAATGCGGTTTAGTAGAGAACAGGGGTGGAATGTAACCAAATACAATTTGTCACGGTTATGCAGATAAATAGGGGAAGGACCCAAATGCAGACAGAGGTGGGAGGCAGATGACTTGATTTGAGATCTTTAAATACCTCACTGGAAGATGACCAGTGGCAAACAGGTTACAGGTCGGCAGACTGATGACAAGCAGGTAAGCAAAATCCAAAGGCGCAGGCAGAGAGAAATAACATTTCCACAGTGTACTAATGAACTGAAACAGAGAGAGGGAAACACAGCAGACTAAATACACTCAGGAAGGGGAGCCAACGAGACTCAGGTGAACTAAATGACACAATCAGGGAACTCAGACAGGAAGCAAAACTGACAGACACATGAGGGACCAGACAAATCACAAAATTAAACAGGAACTGACAGAAACTAAACCCAAAACCCCAGACAGGAACAGACATATTCAGAATAAAACAGGAAATCGCAAAACAAAAACCCAAAAGTGTGACACAATTACTTCTGTACTTTAGTAGAATTTAGAGGTACTTGTACTTTACATGGCATTCTCTGCTACTTCAGCAATAGACTGATACTGAACATACAGTACTGATGTTTATTTAGCTATTTATTTTATTTTTATTGAGTCTTTATTTTCTCAGTGTTCATTTCTAGACTTGGTTGACAAAGTATGTTAAATTATTTAAGTAAGTACATTGGGTCAAAGGTGAACCAGGTCAGTCTATAAGTGATGATGATGATTAAAATGGACAGTTTGGGTAACAGTTTTACCATTGGCCTGATCTTCCAATTAGGTTTGGCTATCCCTGGTTTAGAAACTAAAAGCTCGTGTCTCTTGTGGCATCAGACTTCTGTATAGTGATGTAGCCATGTTCCCAGATTCCTGCCATTACCGTGGGGATATCTCTGTCTATAATCTCTTCTTCTTCTATTGCAGTTAAGTTACTGTTTTCTCTCTGGCTATCTCTCTCTCTTCATCGTCACACCTTCCTCTCTCCACCCTCCGCATTGATTGGAGACCGATGAGGAGGAGTTTCACGCTCTCTGACAACTCTGCAACAATCCATGACTTCAAAACGCCAGCCAGGAAGCAAGGATACTACACACACACACACACACACACACACACACACACACACACACACACACACCCAAACACACTCAACCCTCAGGCTTTCCCCCTCTCCTGGATGAGGTAATTATTGCGAGGAGAGTCCGTGCATCGATCGCACATTCAGCACAAGAGCTATCCATACATACATATCGCTGTCTGTATGAATCAGTCAAGGTCTGCAGCAGCATAGAAACACCGCGGCTTAATCAATCACGAATGCACATTAAAAAAGGGGGATCTAACAGAGCGCATGGCTCAATGAACCAAATAGGTAATCTACTACTGACCTTGGATAAAATCCCTACAGGCTGTAAACTATAAATACAGAATCCATTCCCCAAGGCAAAACTGGGAGTCTAATGCACTTCAGCAAACCCTTATGATGAGAGGAATTACCAGAGACTGTGAGCAGTGAGGAAGCACGGGAACTGGGTTTTGTTGGAAGTGTGCTGATGGGGCTCACGTCTTAAAACGCATTATACTACTCATTTAATATTTGAAGGAAGCCATATGAGCACTGATTTCTTCATATGGTGCATGTGTGGAGTTAGACTTAGTGGGGCAGAAAGCTCCTCAGATGCACCATGGATTCCTTCTTTGTCTTTCGCAGTCCCTTGTGTGTTTGTCTGACCATCTCTCGCTTCTATTCTCATACTGTTCCTGCCACTCACGCCCACCAGGAGAGGGTTTCACTCTCTGAAACTCCCATCTATGTAACAGGGGTGTAAACACACACGCATACATTATCCGAATATGCACAGTTGAAGAGAGGAAAGAGAGAAATTCTATTTTATTGAATAGCGTGTACTGCAGTTTCTTGATTGTCCTGACAGATAATGTCCACTAGTCCCACTGTATTTCGATTCCAAGTTAATATTACACGAATTCCTGGGGGAAAAAGCATGCCAATTTGCGCACAGGTTCTGTAAAAAAAGTGCGACGGTACTCCCCAGAAAAATGACAGAATTGGTTTGGGTTTAATTAAAATGACAGGAAGTATGCCGAGGTTTTACTACAGGCAACCCACTGCGGTTATCTCCCAGTACCAAGGCAGAAGTAATGTGACATTGTTACAGTGCCGCACAACGTCTTGAGGCCGAAATGAACAGGTTCATACTGTAGGGACGTATAACGGCAAAAATGTGTCTCCTTGAAGGCACCCATGGCGTTGCACGCATTTGTACACACAGAGGATGGCAGAAGAGGTTGTGTAATGAATGAAAAAATAGCGAGTGAGAGAGAAGTTGCAATTCCGACACCCGGCAATGCCTCAGGGAGGAGGTGCAGGTGGATGGTTGGGCATGCAAAGTGTGTGACTTTGATATCGGAGACCGCTAATCACATCCCTTTCTTTTAACCTTGGCCAGAATCTTTCCTTAACCTTGACCAAGTGGTCTCAGGATAACTAGCACAATTTTAATTATCCTGCATTTCTTACTTTCGTTTACAACATTTCCCCACAAAAAACACTTTTTTTTTCCACGAAAAAAACAAACAGGGATTCCAAGCAGGATTTCATGCTCAGAGGTGTTTGTCGATTCTGAAGGTGTTTTATAAATGAGAGCACCAGCGTATTATGAAGCGTAGCGAACGCTCAATCAGGAAGAGACTCTCTCTTTTCCTTTTCCCCTTCCCACCCAACCCCCCCACCGAGGGCGTTCACCCACTCAGTTAAAACCTGTCCGATTTTTGCCAACGAACTCTTTGAGTCAATCATCTCGTCGCTGACAAGCCTCATCAACTGGCTCCTGTTGCTGTCAGCTGTCATTTGAGCGTGCGATCGATGCAGCTCTCCTCCATTCAGCGGCCCTAATGCCAAGCTCATTGGCAGTCCATCCATAGCTTCAGCGCTGCCCTTCACCCCTTCATCACGGGCCCCCTAAACATAATGACGTCACAGTGGGGTCTGAGCGCCAAAGACTCTTCACATGTTTCTTCGACTTCCCGACTGCGTACAACGTCACATCAATCATTTTCTACCGCTTGTTCCCGTTTTGGGGTGACTGGAGCCTATCCCAGTGACTTCGGGCCTTAGGCGGGGTACACCCTGGACAGTGGCCAACTCGTCGCAGGTCCAATTGGACGGTGGGAGGAAGCCGGAGAACCTGGAGAAAACCCACGGTAACATGGGGAGGACATGCAGACTCCACCCAGAGAGATCGTGGTCTGGGCCGGGATTCGAAACCACAATCTCCTTATTGGGAGGCAGGGGCGCTAGCCGCTCTGCCACCATGCATCCCAATGTCACATGAATTAATTGAATTCATCTTTAAGGCCATTTTTCAGTTACCTCTCTCCTCATTGAACTGGTTTTATGTCCATGAAGCATCATAACAACAGTACTGTAAATGTTATCTGGGGAAAAAAAAAAGCAGAAAATCTTCCAGGAGACTGCTAGGCCGTGTATGTTTGTGTGGATGTGTGTGGTGGCGCAGTGACACGTGGGCGATACCTGCGCTAAGACCTTGTTTCAAGACAAGACAACCCATCTAGGAAAAGGTATAAAATAATGAACAAAAACACAGCCATAAATATGCAACATCAAACAACCACCTCCAGACACTCAAGCTGGTGGCGGATCACATCATCAATGAGTGAATCCTGCGCTTGGAAAGTGCTCTGTTTAATATAAGATGACCTTTATTCTATAACATAAAGGTTATATTTATATATTTTATGCATTACTCATTTTCGTTTCTTTTTAAAGACGTTCTATAAGTAACCCTTTCAGTGAAACCAGGCAAGCACAAAAAGCCTTTTTGACGTATTTTATAGTGTGCGTGGTCACATTTGGATAAAGTCAGCATGACAAACTATATAACCTAATGCTTATTCTAATGCCACGTTGAAGATGGCATTACTTGTGGCCCATTTGTGTGGTTAAATAGAAAAAGGGAGGTGCTTTTCACTCCTTACCAATTTCTTTTGGCGGCGGCTGTGAAACACAAACAGGTAGAAACCCCCTTACCCTAATACAGTTGAAGCTACAAAGTCTCATGAAGTTCAAAAAAAAGATGATCCCTCCCGCTTAAGTGTCCTAAATACATCCCATTGCAAACACATACAAGGACTGCAGCACTCTGGAAGTCCACCGTAGCGTCCCCCTCACCTTGTCTCACACCCAAACAAAGTTTCTTGTTCTTTTTCTCTGCTTCCTCCTGCCACCCATCTCATTCACTCGCACGTCCTACTCCCCACCTCCCCTGCCCTTATTCCTGCATTCCCCCGCTGTTCCCTCTCCTGTTACTGCTTGTGGACGAAACAAACGGCTGCACAGTCAATGTCAGTGGGTCAACTCCAAGCAGTGCAAAAGCCTGGGAGGACAGGACATGAGCGAAGACGTGTGACTAGTGTGCAGACGAGCAGTCACCTACTAAGAAAGCATGCTGCATTAGTGGTAAACATTAGAGGTTCAAGATAAGACTTGCCCCGCACTCAAGTGTCTTATGTAAGAAGAGTCCAGCAGCGGAAATCTTTGCTACCGTTTCACATACGAGGATATTAAGTCAAAATGCCCTTCACAGTAAGATGTGAGGGCGGGAGCGTTAGGCCCGGGACATGCTTTAGTCAAACACCAAAGCAGCAGATCAAACAGAAAGCACATCGTGTACTGTAATGACTTTACCAGCATTGAAGGACTTCTCCACAACCGCTCGATTTAAAGCAGCTGTATCCAGTTGTGGAGTGTTTCCTCTCTCAGTTCGGTTCATTTACTCATGTGAAAAACCCAGCAAGTGGCGGCAGACCTATTTGAGGTGAAGGTTTCATCGTCCATGAAAGTAGGCAGGGTTTAAGCTACTCTCGTAGGCTGTCTTTTTTTCATTTCTCACACCCTGTCACTTTTTGTGTGTACAACCGGCTACCACGGATGCCTTCAAGTAGAGACCAAAAGAGTGTGTGCTTTCATAAACATTTGCGCGATTTAGCGCATCAAAAACGATAAAGAGATTGGGGGAGGCGGTGGTGGTCGTTTTTTGAGTGCGGCATTTTGGGAACTGTTGGAAAACTTGGACTCAAAAACATGGTTAATTGGGAAGGAATTCGAGCATCCTATGGATAAAAAAATTAATTCAAAAAGTCGTACCAGAAGTAAACACGGACAGTAATCCCCTGTAAATCCCTGTAACTGTTGTAGCGAACTGCATAGCATCCCCTTTCAAGTCAACTTGCCGGCAGAATTAAATGGTAAATGAACTGCAGTTATATAGCACTTACATAGAACACTTTGACTCTCATTCAGCTACCCACACACTCCGCAGCAGTGGCAGCGAGATTCTGTGCAAGGCACTGGCACAACAATCTGGAGTGTCTTGCTCAATTTAGATGATTTAGGATACAATAGTGTTTTTTTGTTTTTTTTTTTATCCACATTTCGTGCCCAAATAAATTTCGATCTGGAGTCCACATTTCCCAAATCTCTACAGTGGAGATGGTGGGTAAGGAGTTCTGTCCATTCACACCAGACACGAATGAAGCGATAAGCACGAGTGATTTACGTGGTAAAGTCAATGCAAAGACGCGAAGAGCGCGACTGACGCAAATTGAGCGATTCGCTTTGGTGAACATTCGCGCCGTGCTAACCAATCAGGTGATTACGAGCGGAGGCAGAAATCCGAGCAACAATGGAGTATAAAATGTTTGTGGCTGTGTGTGGATACCCGGAGCTGTACGATACGTCCTTGTATCGTTATAGAAACAGGAATAAAAAGGATCTTGCTTGGACGAAAGTGAGCGAGGAGGTCGGACAATCCGGTAAGTTGTAAAAAACGTTTTTCAGCCTTCCATAGCAAATAAAGCGCAGCTACCCTCTCAACAAAATCCATGTCAGCCATTTCCATTTCGCAATGAGACGAGCCGCCTGGCAGAAGCCCCTCCCATGACGCGAATTCGAATCTGTTGTGTACTGAATGTCACACTCGAATGAAGCGAATTTCACACGCTAATGAAGCAAATAAACTCAAAAGGTTCAAGCGTCTAGCTTCACGGGAATAGCGCGACTTTTTTGCTTCATTCGTGTCTGGTGTGAACGCCCCATTACACTGCTTGCTTTGATAGATTTCACTCTTGCCGACTCCATGTTTCTCAAATGTTATCAGGATTAAGAGTCACACTGGACAACAATATGAGAACAAGAGCAAGGTCGACAAATTCAGAATTTTCCTTTCAAGAACAAGTTTTACCCTGTTATGCAAATACCTTTTTAGTTCACAATTTCTAACCAGTTAAAGCAATGTTTCGCCCGTCGATAGCTGAACCAGTGGAAAAGACACAACAAACAAAGAGTAGAGGTTTGTAATGACCACACTGCTGGCATCACCCATTATGTTGCTGATTTAGTCAAGAGTTGACTCAACTCACTACCAGACATGGTTGGGGGACAGAACACTGGCCAAAGCGGATCAGTAGCCACTGACTAGTTTCTCCAAATACATATACTGTGTATCTCAGGATGTGTCACGACTGCATGTCTCAAATCCAAAGAAACAAGTGTATTTGTTTGTTTTTTTTTGTTAACTGACTCATTTAGACCAACACTGTCAGCTAATAGGCCAGTGGCCAGTCCGTTTATCAGGGAGTCAAGCTGTTTTTGAACCGAGCCTTCTCTCCTCATGCAGTGAGACTTGTCAGCTCTGCTCTGTGTTCACCCACCGCTCCGGGAAATATGGTATGACAGGAACTGCAGAGGTTTTAAACCCGAGATTGTGACCCTACTTACACAAAAAAGAAATATGAATTTTGACTTCAGGCTTTGAGGCGAGACTCAGCAGAAAAGATGTTTGTGTAACACTATACATAAAGAAAGGTCCCACTGGTAGAATGTAATAAATATATGGGTTATTTGAAGCTCCAGCAACATGTATATTACAGCTTTTTTTATTTTTAATGATGCAGATAAGAAAATGCTTCATTTTTATCTTCAAATAATACTGTATTATGGGATACTGTGTGCTTTCCACTACAAAGGTGTGTCCATATTATGTAAAGTCTACATTTTTACTGTGCTTTTAAAGGTTTTTACTGTACTCATGAGGCTGACATTTTCAGGCATGTGATTGGAAAAGGACAAAAAAATCAGGAAAACATACATAAGAATGTATGTAAAATATACAAAGCGCAGAACACGGCGTGGCTGAGAAGGGTCCAACTGCAGTCCTCCCGCCAGAGGCCCCAGTTCTGTGAGCCAATGAGGTTTGAGATGAGTAGTCGGATTCAGTTGTATAAAATAGACTACTTAAACTTTCACTTATTTCGCCTTAGAAGTCCACCAAAATCTGTTGCTGAACAAATTTGAGGTGGTAAATAAGTAATCCAGTTGCTAAACCTTCACTCATTAGATCTACAAGGCCTAATTTAAAAGTTTGCTCCGACTTTTGTAAGGAAAGAGCTCTACGGCACTCTCGGTTGCCAGTGTTGGCCCATTAGCTTATTGCTATAACTTCCCATAGAGGTGAGTGGGTTAACTAACATTAGCTCGCAGTTTGCTGTATACAGCCTGTGGTAGCTCATTAGCTGCCAGCGTCTAGCTTTCCAATAATTTCTGTTCTAATAAACTTAAGCTGTGTCATTGCTAACTATATAACTAAAACGCCAAACGGTTTTGTTTCTCATTTTCCTGATTATTATTTTTATAATTATTATATACTGTTGGATATCTTGCATCGACCAGCGGGGGCAATAGTGCCTGCATGACAGAGGCCTGAGGAGGGAGGTCTGAGGTGCCACAGTACATAATCGTACTTGTACTTAATTGTACTGCAAACCCCACTTACCGACAGTTCCCCCTTTTTGGAGTAAAATCCCAATTATTATGTTATTTCTCACAGCGAGTTCTCCCCTGTTGCTGTCGTTTTAAAAGCGGCAGGTTGAGCTCGAGTTGACCACAAAACAAACATCCTTGTGGATACCCAACGCGTTCTCATTCCAAGGGCGTCATATAGTGTCGTTTAGTCATGCCCCTCAGACAAAACGTGGCTATATGACGCCCTGGGATGAGAACGGGTTGGGATACCTGGAAAGGGGGAAAAAATTCAGAATTAATCCGGAAAAATCCCATCTCTGCACGTTAGTGCCTTAATTGGAATATCAATGTAGTGAAGTGAAAATCTCAAGGATTATCACAGTATCAAAGCAAATCAAAAGTGCCCTGTAATCCTGGTTCAGTCATAAAATGTCAATGCAGTGCGGAGCACTCCCTCCCTGGCTTCGGCTGCTGAGCTCCTGGCAGCTCTGCTGTCAGCAGAGGAGACCATCACGCTGGCCTGCCGCAGGATTTGATGCTCTCACGTGCACATCTGCTCTGGTTTTGTCACGTGAAGTGGGAAGTCACAGAAACACACTAAATAAATGCATTGTATCCTGACATCTTGGTAGGCTTGGTAGGCTGCTAAAAAGAACTTCAGTTGTGTTGACAAATACAATTTTTAACAGTGCATCGCTGTTTAAATGAGGTAAAAGAAGGCAAAAAAGAGAAAACATGAAAATATCCTCCTCATCAAACATTAGTAATTTCGTTTCATATTTCCACAATGCAATTGGACAAAACGCAAAGGGGGCGTATTTATGTACCTTTCGAACAAGGTTTCAAAACAGCTATATGAACACAAGTACTTGTAGTATACTTGCACTTGTTTTCTTGTGTGCACTGACGTGATAGTGAGCTGCTGTTACAAAAAGTTCCCCCTCGGGGATTAATAAAGTATTTCTGATTCTGATTCTGATTCTGACAACAAAACCAATGGGTATCATTTTAGTTGATTTCGAAGGTCTCTTTGTTGTTACATCTGCTGTGAGTCCTGGTGGTTCTTTGGATTAAATGGCCTTAAGTGTAGGCCTATTATATTGAGAGTCAAACTGCCGTGCTGGGAACCCATAACCCCTCTGACGAGATCCCACAAGAGCCCATGTCATTTTCAGCTCGGGAACATCTTTTCAGGTTCCCATTATGTGCTACATAGAGCTGGGGAACACTGGACCCTGGGAACATGGGAATGACCCCCAACACAAGCAAAGACAACAACAAAATTCCATTAAACACGATAGAACATAAACAAATGCATTACAAATAAAGAAAACACTACAAATTGTACTGAATACCTGAGTAAACCAACACAAACTAAGTTCATCATTAAAACTATGGGAACGCGTACGCAAATGCCATTTGGTTTTGGAAAATGAGCTAGTAATTTTGATGTTAGCTTTAAAACTGCAATGATTCCTTTGTTACTGGATATATAAGCTATGTTTTGCACTTTGGATCGTGATTTAATATCATCATTTCATAATGTCCCTTAAATTTAAGTAATTTAAACTAAATTATCTTACCAAATTGGAGATATTTGTTGAGCGAAAATATGACAAAAAATGCAATGCTAATTGCCAACAGTCAATTGCAATTTGAGTTTGCCTCATTTCGTTTTTGCTAAGACAACCGTAAACTATGAAATCCAATAGTTCTGTTTGTTAGTGACAGTGTAGTTATGTGATTAGTGTCCATGTTAATGGCAGTAATCACATAAGTGGCATGCCTATTGAATTTCAAAAAGATTAACATTTAGCCATTCTGCTGCAAAAGTATAAAAAATATGCTGAAAATATCCTTTCTTTCTCAATTCAGCCCATGCTTCTTTAGAATCCCCTGTCGACAGAACTCTGTCTATTGAAGGCCATAAAAGCCTACTTTTTATATTCATTGAACCATTATTTTAAAGTTGTGTTTCCTTTAATAGACATTGTGACATGAGAGGTGAGATGGGATGAGATAGTACACACACACACACACACACACACACACACACACACACACACACACACACATTGCATGCGCCTTGGCCTGCTGAGCTACCACGGCAGCCAGAAGCCACATTTGAGTGGAAATCAGCATCTTCCAAACTGCCTCCCCCCCCCTGCTGTGTGTACATGACGTGAAGGAGATCTTAAAAAAGAAGCCCTGGGCCTCATGGTGACAAAACCAATTAGAGGAAAAGCCACGTACATGCAGCTGCATGGGAATGAATCCCAGCTAATTTTATGCTGTCATAGCTTTCTCTCTTTCCTTTCTTGTCTGTCTCTACACTATAACATCCCTGAACATCACTGACGTAGTAAAACATTTAAAACGGGGTAGACCACACTGCTCTCATTTTAGGTAACTAAATAGATGTCTTTAAGGGGGAATACAACTCAGTTTAAGAATGGATAAATAAGGTGTAAATTTAGTTTTGACTGATTGACTCATATTTTACACCGATATTTCATTTTCTAACTTTGAAGTGTGACTATTAGGATACCATAAATACCCACAATACTGCCTCAAGATATGTGGGTTCACGTCCTTTTCCAGCGTTGACCTTCACATATAACTGAGTCCTGGTTTAGTTCTTAAAGAAGATAATGTGTAGGAACAGAATTCTAAAGTGTGACAGTGAACATTTTGCGATATATTCAGTCATTATCATAAGCATTTTGCTGATATGCTGACTATGAACGTACCCTGAACATACTGCTTTTACAACATTGGCTGCATTTTGCAGATGTTTAATGCGGAAATGGTTTCAAAACGTCCGCGTTATGTTTTTCCCCCCGATATGTTCTCTGTTGAAGCAAAATATTTGGATACCTTACAGTGTAGTTTTCTAGGAGAAATAATTGACTGATAACAAAGTAACACGCTCACACACACACAGTCATACATTTTTCTGTACACACATGCACTGATGCATAGCGTTACATTCAGAGTAGAGCAGCTGTACACAGATGTGTCACACTACGTAACAGCATAACACAACAGCATGTGTGTGTACATTCCTTTCAGCCTAATTCTGTCACAAATAGAAACAGCACTGGCCTTCATGAATATTAAATGCCACTTAATGTCACGTACATGGTTTACTCGCAAACATCTTAAGGTGTGTGTGTGTGTGTGTGTGTGTGTGTTGATTGGAGAAGCGCTCTAGGGGTTGTATCTGCTATGGACCTGAGGAGGCCAAAACATCAATGAAGACTATGATGGTGAGGACCTCAGTAGCCACAAAAGAGTCCTACAGTATGGTGGAGAAAGGCATTATTTACACAACCAGACCATACTGTAGCGTGATCGACGTGCATGCTGATGAACATTTTGTATCTGCTATTGATAAAAGAATGAACCTTCCCTGAAGTTGTTGTCCACGTCTTATGAAACAGGCTCTGTAAGGACTCCACGAACTGGCCTTTGCAATGAATGAAATGAAACGTACATTAATTGCTGATTGGGATCCAGGGGCAATAAACCCTGAACTAAGAGGAACTGTTTCTTTAAATGAAGGAATGAAGTGTGTATGGTGTTTTTTCTTTTTTTTTCACAAAGCACGGCTCACCATTTGGTTGTAGTGACACAAAACTACTTTTCAGTGGCATTTCTGGTCAGCTAGCAGCATGTTTGGTTTTGTGGGACGCACAGTTTGGTTGGTGTAGGCCCTTGCCTTCAACCCCAATGGCACATTTCAAAGAATGTTTTCTACTGATTTGTGGTGACGCGGGACCAACCCCCTCCGGGAAAGCACCCGAGAGCGGCGCCACGGGGAAGCAGCACTGCCAGGTCATAAGTAGTCATCAATACACTAATAATCCGTGGTCATTAATTGTTTGGGCTGTATTCATAATTGCACCCATTAATTTATTAATTGTTCATCACTGTATTCATTTTGAATTTCTAAATGGATGCATTGATCCATTCATTTGTGTGTCTAGTAGTTATTAGTTGCGTGTGTCACTAGTAGTTCAATAAACCTTTCATTAATAAAGAACCTTTTCATGTGTTTGTGAGAATGAAGCATTATGGTCACTGTACACAAGTCAAAACCTTAGTAGCTAAATTAACAAAATTAATTAATTGGCTATCATTTTCGAAGGGTGGTGCCCTGAGGTGAATTTCATGCAAGTTAAATTGTATTATTTAGTATAAATATTGATTATTTCTGAAAGCCGAAGTTTAGTGCCATCCCTCTGCTCAAGTCATATCTTAATGTCCTTAAAGGTATTAATACTACAATACAGTATACTGGCCCAAGCCGAACCTTAAAAGTGAAGGGATTTCAAAAAACAAAAGAAA
Organism: Coreoperca whiteheadi; assembly: GCA_011952105.1. Taxonomy (NCBI): domain Eukaryota; kingdom Metazoa; phylum Chordata; class Actinopteri; order Centrarchiformes; family Sinipercidae; genus Coreoperca; species Coreoperca whiteheadi. The sequence continues at coordinate 28,108,919 of CM022489.1, forward strand.
AGAAAAACAACCGGATTTTGGGATGACTGTCTCATGGAGTGACGAGGAGAGAGACGCCAAAGCCGTCCTTGTGCTCCATGCTAACACTTAATTAGCTTATATTACTCAGTGATAGTCAGCTGCTCCAAGGACTGATAAAAAAAAAAAAGACAAGAAAGAGTGTGATTAGAGGGCTTCCATATAGATGCCATGTGTTTAGCATAAAATCTCAATTCCCCAATGTAAAGAATCAACCCAGTCTCCAGAAATTATGTTTGTATGCAACTAAAATGGTTTTGGCAAAAACTCTTTGGGACTATAATTGCTGCCTGGATAATGTTCATGTAAAAAGTGCAGAACCGGGGCTTGTGCCATGTGGTTAGCATTGCATTTCTTTCAACACGTATTTTGCTGTCAGAAATTCATGGTACACAGGTTTTGTTTTTGACTTTGAAAAGTTCTGACTTTGGCACTTAACACCAAACTTTGGCAGCTTTGGTGGTTTCATTTAAGAAGAAACTGGCAGACACAATGTCCACCGCCAACGAATCAGACCCGGGGACACTGAGATGAATGGACTGAAAGTGCCCATTTCGACTGTGACGGTGTCATTTTCCCACAAAGAGAAACTCAGGCCAGGTAATCTGAAAGATGCTAGAAACAAATAGAATAATTACACATAGTGGCTTTAATCCACCCAAAGAGAATTTTAGTAAACCCAAATGAAAAAACAAAGGTGCAACCAAAGAATTTCAATCATTAGGACAAAGACAATTGGGTATGGTAATTTTGCCAGTTTATAATATAAGTGCCTCTCTTTCACAGCTAGAAATGTGTGCTGCTTCATGGTCAACTACCTGGACAAGACGGTGAAGGGGCTGGTTGCTGGCTCTCGGAGTAACACAGATAGAGCTAAACTATGCTACGCTGCCATTTCAAATTCACAGGATTAGTTTAAGATCACTGTATTTGATTCCAATCCTGTATTTGAATTCAATTCAATAATGTGTGTTTATCCAGGTGTCTGTGACATGAAAACATTTGAGATCCCCTGCTCTAATTGTCCTAGCGTCATCGTCAAGTGAAGTCCCATCTCTAAAAGTAGCCTCATGTAGAAAAGGTCAAGTGTGTCTAATTATCTCTGCGAGGCTGATGTGAATCTAACTCAACAACATGACTCTATGGCGCTAATTGCCGCTGGCAAATAAAGAGATGCCGTATTGACAACTGGAGAGCTAAGGAGACGCGCGGCTATTGGCAACACTGCCTTTCCGCAAAGCTTTCTACCTTTTCCAATTATCGACTGGGAATATTCTTCATCCCTGAATCCTCCTGCTTATACATCATTACCAGCACGGATCAATCACTGATAATTAAATGAAATGTACGTTAAGGCTGAGGGGCATTTCCATACCGGGCGGCAGGCCAGCGAGTGATGCTGGAGGGAGCAGCGGCAGCAGCACAGAGACCGAAGTGAGGCTAAGTCAGGCCACGCTGCCGTCTCATATGCAGCCACCGACTGTGAAGTTGAAGCTGTTTTGTTTAGTTTTTTTTCTTTTTTAAGGACATAAATGGCTTGACGCTTCCTTGGCTTGACAGGCACCAGCATGTGGGCTATGGGAACGCGGGAGCGCACACACCCACGCAATGCGTGCAAGCAATATCGTCCCCCGTACGCATACATTCACATGCTCACGTATTTCTACACAGAATTGTACCCTCAGCTGCATACACACACACACACACACACACACACGGTGACACACAGTCATATTTTTTTTTTCCTCTATCATCTCTCTCTCTTACTCTCTGTCACTTTATGTGACTCATTCATTCCTTCTTGTAATCCAATCTGTCCCAATCTCTCTGTCACTCAGTCTCATTCATTCATTCTGTCCCCTAATCCAATCTTCCCATGAGAAATTGAATAGATTACACAGTTCCCCCTGCGTAGAAGAAGCATGCCTTCGTTTATTTGATGTTAAGCGGCCCTGGAATAAAATGTAGCAATTTTCACATGCCTTCCCATGACTTACGCGTTCCACTTCCACTCCATGACTGAAAATGTTCCTCCAAAACGTGATCTGATCCGGCAGATCATCGCTCATCTGAACGCCATATGAGAGTATTTGGAATCTGCCACAGCTATGGTTGAGCTCTGTTTAAGTTTTGGCAACTAAGGTGTCCTCCTCCACTGATCCGTTTTGTGTTCACACTGACTTACTAAAAAAAAACACAAAGCCCAAGAGCTGTATTGTGAAGTCCGATTGGACACACATGCAACTCCGTCACTGGACTGTGATCCTGCAGCATCGCTTCTGGTGACTGACAGCCGGTCATGCAACACCTTACTGAAGCGTCTGTGTATATTCATCTTCTCTAGCAGTCAAACAGCTCACAAAGAAATGAATCATGTTAATTATTATTATTATTAATGAAATATTAGTCAAGACTGCTACTGGACCTCATTAATCCAAGTGTTTATAAAGAGTGACACAGACAGGAATGGGACAAGAAGGGCATTTTGTACAGTAATATTCTGGGGATAGTTACTGTGTAGACTATATGTTAAATGCAAATAAATCACAAGGCTCAATACACCGTAAATCCTATTTCACGTTCTGATCAGTGACAATCCCAGCGCTCACGCGGTGATGCGCACATATGTTACCAATGTTACCAGATGGTGGGTTGGTCTCCATTGCTTTCACAATGCAATCAAACTGCAGCGAAGGTGGGTTTTTTCGGCCCAGTGGTTTGAAAAACAACCTTTTTTTTAAACCACAGGTTAGGTGTTAAAGCACCCTAAAACTACTTACTGTAGTTAGGGTTATAGGGAAAAATTGCAGTCTTGGGTAAGAGAAACCAACATTGACTGCTGCAGGAGAGAGAGTCTACTTCTGCCTTTGCTTATGGGAGAGGACAGTCATTTGCATGACCAGAGTTTTCGTCAGGTTAGCTTATACAGCGTTTGTTTAAAGTATTTGAATGGACAACAAATGCTGCTTTTCGGCTGAGTCTAGTTAACAGCCCAACTGGCCTGAATAAAAACTAGCTAAAGCAATGAAACGTGTGAGACTGTGGTAAAAATAAAAGTGAATGCGGGGACGCCTCGAGAGACGGAAAGGGAAAATGGGTTGAGTGAAGGGTAAAATAGACATGAGGGAGACGTGAGGTGTCAAGTGTGGCTTGTTCACAGAGTGTGGAATAAGACAACACTGAGGAAGTGAGCTTCTGATCAGCCTTAAAACAAACAGCCTAGTGAAGTGTCGACACTCACACACATGCAATTATAGGACATAACCGGTTAATGCTCATCCTTTATTAATTAAAGAATCCTTTTCAGTTTGTGAGCAGGTGAGTGCCATCTCTCTGTTGAGATGTTTAACTGTAGACTGATAGTATTTACTTTCCCTCTTATATAACACTGTATCATTCATTAATCATTACTAAGACTCTGAGAGAGACTCTTATGTATTCCTTTTGTGCGTTGAAAGTGGAATGCTTCACTCCACTGCGTTGTGGTGTTTTATGTGTCAGAAAGCAGAGAGCAGATTCAGGGGGATTAGGGCTGAGATCGCTGTCATCTAAAACATTGACATTTAAACACTCCCTCATCTCTTATCACGTCTCAGTCGACCCGTACCACCTCTTCTTGTCTCTCTTGTTTTTTTTTCTTTCTCTGTCTATCCATTTCTCCACTCCTTCTTTCTCTTTGTGTCTGTCTTTGGTGGATGTGCGTTTGTCTTTCTCCTCACCAGCGCACTGTTGATCAAACTCCTCATCAAAAGGTGTTTTGGCATTTTGTTTCTGACACTGGCAAGTTTCCAGAAACTGCTCAAGACAGGTGTGTGTATGTGTCCAATCTTCAACTACAGAGCATTCCATTGCTTTGTCTTTGTGCTCCAGCACATTGGATTTGCAATGAAAGAGTAGACTGATGAGCTTTATGTGATGACTTTTAACCTTTACGGTGTTTGTTCACTGATTGACCGTAGCCCACATATTCTCTCAATTCTAGGTCAGTGCAGAAGACGTATGACCCTAATCATATGGTCAAATAATTCAAAACATAGTCAAGGTCAAATAGAGGAACATTCTCAACAAGTCCTCCAAATTAATCAAAAAAATATGTCATTGTCATGTCATTGCACCTCCAGAATTACTTATTACACACTGTAGAAGAAATGTTCTTTCATGTCCAACATGTTCATATACTTATCTTAACTTTCTCGTACCTTTTTTCATACGTTGGGCTGGTGCGAGTGTGCCACGTCAGATTCAGCAAAAACTTGTAGCTTTAGATAACTGTGTAAATGACTCATGTCAACATGATGAATGCCTTCTGTGCGTGAGTGAGAATTGTAAATCTGCATAATTAATTAAATATGTAAGGAAGTGTTCATTCATGAAAATGACATTGAAAAATAGCCCTGCTTTCGGTGACCTACAAAGGAAAGCATGTAATTTTTTAACAGCGTCAGAAGTGGAATTGAGAGAATGGGGTTGGATAGGTGTGTCTGTTTGCGGAGTTGGGGCTTTATCAAGTTGCACATTTCATCGGGTCCAGTGCCTCGCCTGTCAAAGAATGGAGATTGTATTCAAGGAGGGCTGCGCTATCCTTTGGTGGGTCAGTGGTAACAATTGTAAAAAGGAGGTTTTCCAGAGCATAGAGCAATAATCCGGTCATGAGGGCAGTCAGCAGCAGCTGCCAGATGAATGCTGGCTGATGTCGATATCATGCAGGGCCTTAGACCTTTTGTACTGTGAGGCATGGATCCACGTGGGCCATCCTTCACACTTCTTAGCGGTGTTGGTGGTCAGTAGGACTTCGAATGGGCCGGTCCATTGGGCTGAAGAGCGTTCTTTCACTTGTACTGCTTCACATGGACAAAATTGCCAGGCTGGATTTTGAGACAATCAGCGTTGTCAGGAAGGGCCCAGGCAGCTGTCAACGTGAACGATTGCCCTCCAGAAATACTCATTAGACACCCCCTATTGACAGGATGTCGTTATTTGTCAGTGCCCTCCAAAACCATTACAGATCACTCTTTCAAAAATAATGCTGTTTTCTGATCTTACACAGCTATGGTTAAGGTTTGGTTCGGTTTAGACACGCACAAATACAACTTCAGGGTTAGGGAACACTTGGTTTGGGTTAGAATTAGTGTTGAGCAAGTACTCAGCTGAAACGAGAATCCAGCACAGATGATGTACTTGAGTATGAGTATCATCAGAGTAAAATGTGTAAATATCTGTACTTAGCAACTTTTAAATGTATTCTTTAAATGGCTCTCTTGCTCTTGTGATCAAAAAGATAGCTGAAACCCAATTCTGAGGCTGTTCTGTAAATAGCTTTCTAATAACTGAACACCTTCTGGTTAGTCCCACCCACTTCCAGTGTAAGCCCAACCCACCTACGCCCACTTACGCTCATTCCGAGTACAGATCGGAATACAGGTAATTTAGTTGGTTAAACAGATACAGATAATGGTGTACTCGCTCATCCCTAGTTCAAATTACTACTTCATTAAGTTTAAGGGACCTCCTACTTCATGGTGACAACAATAACCCCTTGGTTAAGGTCAGGGAATGAACATGATGATGCTTCAAATAAAACATTTTGAGTGTCACAAGGAAACAACAAACAGTGATCTCCCATGTTAAAGTGCTAAGTATTTCAATAGACAACAAATGCTGTCATTTTTCAGGTAACGGTAGTCTCTCCTTTGTTATCTAATGTCATGATTATAAAGGGGTGAACAATGTGTTAGACAACACAGCTGGCCTAAATGCTACAATCTAAAGCAATGAAACATGTGAGCCATGTTAGTCCGATGTTTTGTTGACCCATCCATCCACCCCGACTTTCTCCCTCTGCAGACTTTGTGGCTCTTATGGCCACTGGAGGACTTTGTCACTTGAACACAAACATATTTGTTGAAATAACTGTTTCTCTTGTTTTCCTTAGAAGGTATGTTGGTCAGCTGACCTCAGTCCAAACAAACCCAAGACAGAAAGCTCCCGATGGAAGCAAGAAGCAAAGATTGCTGCACTGCACATCTGGCAAAGCGTCTTCAGGGAAGACACCAAGAGTTTGCAGATGTCTTCATCTTAGCTTCCTTAATAACATATTTGAAACTGTTTTATTTCAGAGATAGGACTTCATAATTCGTTCCCTTTTTTTTATCCACTTGTAAATATGGATGACCATGTTAACTGAACTAAACTCCTCTACTGATGAGCTGCTCTAAAACCTAGTTATTGGGCCTATTGTTAGGATTCTTTTTTTTTTTTGTCAAACGGCTATTTCTAATGTCAGAAATTAAGTTTTTTCCATACATAGACTTTACTTGGGCAGGCCGCCCAGGCATATATGTAACCCATTTTAGCATTTGTTTTAATTGTCATTTTTTCATTCATCAGTGTGCCTGTGTGTGTTCGCAGCTTACTACTTTTATGCATGCATCTACATACATGTGAACTTCAAGCATACTAATGTATGTTTGTTTGCGTGTGGAACCTTTGAATGTGCAAATGTGCCTACGTATATATCCATGTGCATGGGTGAAACAACCTCCATCCCAATCAGCTGCAGCTTGATCTGTGCTCCTCTGGGAGCTCTCCAGCTGACGTGAAAAGGGAGGGGAGTGCTGGAGAGACTGCGGCCCAGAACAGGGCCTTCGCGCTGTGGGAGAGGCCCGTTCAAAGGGCTCGTTTGGCCCCGATGGGAACAGCAAACACAGCTCATTTGCCACAGCAATTCTATTTTCACATCATTTCAATTTCAAAGAGCTGTGTGGCTCCATTAGCATTTGGATCAGATAAAAGAAGAGTTAGTGAAGGGGTGGAAGGGTGGAAAAAGAAAGGAAAGGGTGGATGAAAGAGATAGGCAATGAGCATGTACTTTATGTGGTGATACTGTCATGGATTAGATGACATTTCTAAAATTTGTGACAGCCATACCCATGCACTGGGCACTCATCCTGTACTATATTCTCTTGTCTTGGTCTTTCCGTTCAGTCAGTCACTCAGTCTTTAACTCAGTCACTTGTGCTCCTGCTGGGTCACATGGACAAAATTAATGTTTCTGTCAGCTGTTTTAATATCAATGTACAAAGTTATGTTATGAAAAAGCATATGTGACCAGTCATGGAAAGTAGGGACACAGGTCGCTTCTAGGGCATTTTGAGTTATTCACAGATTCAGAAAGTGTAGTCTCCAAGCTTTCCAACGATGTGTAACACATGGAAATCTGATAATATTTGGAGAAGTTGTGGCCATTTGAAGGTAGGCACTCAAAAAAGCTCAAAAGGGAGAAAACGGCCTCTAAAGATTGTGCAGTTCTCACCTGTTCTCACCTGCTTGGAGTGACAATAGGGCTCATTTAGATCTCATTTAGATAAGCCATACCCCCTGTAAAGCGCCCCCTGTAAAGCTGCATGGTTGCATAGCAACGAAATGCGCAACGGGAAAAATCGGACCGCATACTATTAATAATAAAGGATTATTAGCATCACATTCAATTCAAGAATGCTAACAGGCAGGTTCACGTGGGCGAAGTCATTGACACCAGTCAATTCAAGCAATCAACCAAGCAACTGAAGCATTGTTCAAATTAATAGCAGATGCTAACATTACCATCTAAAAGCCCATTATAGAAATGGGACACAAAACGATAAACTGTGATGTTTATAGAAACTCACCCCATAAGAAACAGAAAAGTATTCTTGCAGATCTCATTGCTTCCAATGAAATAAGTCGTTCGGGCACACTTTCTCTTTGTCGGGGTCTTCTTTGTGGATGTAACCATCTCCGAAGTTTGCACTGTGCATCTGTTTGTCTCTAAATGTCCAATAATTCGCATGTCCTGCCAGTGAGCACTTGTTCGTAACCATCTGGTTTGTCGAAGAAGTACTTCAAAACATTTTCAGTGTAACGGCCATGGTTCAGCTCGTCTGCGATAATCTTTGCGGCGTCGATCTTCATTGAACTTTGATATCAGCTAGAGCCACTTTAGAGGGACAATACACATTCTTCCTCTTACCTGCAGTGCTGTTTATCCATCTAGATTGTTTTGGTGGGAGTTGCAGAGTTTTAGAGATATTGGCTGTAGAGATGTAAGGAACTTTTGAATGGGCCACCCCAGTAGCAGTTTCATGTTGGAACTAATTTCTTTCTGCCTACAGTTCCTACAGGAAACTGCTCACAACAAGGTCTGTGTATTATCTAGAGTATTAGATTCAATAAAGGCAGATATCTCTACGGCCGATATCTCCAAAACTCTGCAACTCCCACCAAAACAATCTAGATGGAGAAATAGCACTTAAGTGAGTTTTCAGTTGTGACTTAAAAGAAGCGACCGATGTGCTTCACAGGCATAGAACCTGACGGAGTGCATTCCAGAGGTTGGGGCTAGCTACACTGAAAGCCCTATCACCCATAGTTCGGAACGTAGAGGTTGGAGTGGAGAGTAGATGGGCATCAGAGGAACGTAGTGAGCGAGTAAGTCTGTACGAATGGAGAAGATTGAATATGTAGGGAGGTCATAAGCCATGGACAGATTTATAAACAAGAAGAAGTACTTTAAAACAAATACAGTGTTTAACTGGGAGCCAGTGCAGTTGCTAGGGGTGATGTGCTCCCAGGACAGCGTGTGGCAGAGAACTCTTGCAGCCGAGTTCTGGACATATTGTAGTTTGCTTAGTCCCCGAGTAGGTACACCAAGGAGAAGGGCATTATAGTAATCTAGTCAGGATGTAATAAAGGCATGAATGAGAGTTTGTGCGACAGAGTGGGAAAGAGAGGGGCGTAATCTGGAGATGTTCTTCAGGAGAAAGAAGGCCATCTAGGTGATGTTTTTGATGTATCAAAACAAAAGAGTGGATCATGAAATAGAATAAAGCCAACAACTAGTCATATTTGAAAAGCTGCAAGAAGCAAATATTAAGTATTTTTAGTTGATAAAGACTGAAACTGATTGATTGGCATCCGTGACCCGCCATCGAAGGGCCCTTGCCGACTGGCCTAGCACCAGCGTTTGGCCCCTACGGTTTCACATCTACGGCTGGGACTGCCTCAGGTCCTCAGGCTCAGGGGTCTCTGTGCTCCTCCCAGGACAAACGATTGGTACCGAGACCGACATGCACCGTCTACCCCAGCAGTCCTACTACGGCCACCTCTGGGACACCTCCGCCTCCCGCGTGGCGGGTCTCCAGCAAGCATGATGTGTCTCAAACCAGGGAGAAATATTTATATTTATTGGGGCAGCTGTTGTTAACCAATTGGAATGTTGGCAGTTCGTTCCCGGCATACCCGACCCCACGCGTTGAAGTGTGCTTGAGCAAGATACTAAACCCCAAATTACTCCCTAGGGCTTCGCCTTAGGTGTGTGAGTTTGAGTGAATAGTTAGTCTCTTTGTACTGATGGGCAGTTAGCTCCTGCCATCAGTCTCTGAATGGGGTGAATGTGAAGTGTGAAGCAGTTTGAGTAGTCGGAAGACTAGAACGGCCCAAAACAAGTACAGTCCATTTACCATTTAAATGATTTTGACCATTGATTACGAAAATTGTCAGTGAGTATTTATAGACTATTTGAACAATAGACTGGTCTAGCTCTAAATACTTTCAATATATTTGTCACATGGAATTGCATGAAGTGTAATTCTCATCAAATTACATACATTTACATTTATATTTTTATTTTGAAATGTTGTCACAGTATAATACACGGTATATCATATTTTAGTGAGAGGCATCTTTCTGGTAGCATTACAAAAATAGTTTCAAAGAGATTTCCTACCATACTGCAATATGATGCTACCAGACTGTCAGGTTGTCCACCTTGTTGCATTTGTGCATGTATACACATCTATGTATCTATCGTGTCTCCATCTCTGCCTTCCCCTCTTCTCTTTCCCTCCTGTCTCCCTCACTCCACCAGTGAAGCAGATGCCTTTGATGCCATGCTACAAATCACACACTTAGCTTTTCATCAATATTTCATCAATCCATCCCGGGCTCGGCTCTTTCTAGCTCTCTAAATCAGCACTGGCTGTGGGTGGTGGGGGATTGGGGTGGGGTATGTGTCTGTGTGCATGTGGGGGGGGGGGTTCGTAGTTGAAAGTAAAACCATACACCTGGAGCAACCTAATGGGCCTGCAGTTCACAGTCCGCGGCAAACTTAAACCAGACGCTAACACATCCGTATTCTACGGAACACACGAGCACCCGGACAAAGGAAGGGGAAGGAAAGAGGATCAAGTGGAGGGATGTGGAACAGGCTGAAGAGAAGAGGTAGTAGGTTCCCACCACTTGCACTAACACTTTCCAATGTGCAATCCTTGGAAAACTAGATGAGCCAGTTAACAGCACTAATAGAAAACTATGGTGACGCACTAGGCTCTTTTGCTTCACAGAGATGTGGTTAACAGAAGAAGTGAATATTAACCTGAATGGTTACACAAAGAGCTGACAGAGACTCAGAGATTGGTTGAAGGGCTTTGTATGGCTGTAACCAACAGATGGGCAACTAACTTCACTATACGTGAAACTGTCAGCACTAAGGACTTTGAATTAATGACGGTGTCCTTTAGAGCACATTATCTCCCACTCAAAATTTGGCCAGACTACTATTGTTTTAGTATATGTCCCTGGGCATGATTTTTCACTTGCAGCAGAACGCATCCCTGACACCTACTGCCAAGGTCTCGGCAAAGACTTAAAACATATCCTGTACAAACCAGAACTATCCCCATGTGGACAAATGATGCAACAGAGCAACTCTGAGGATGCATAGAAGTTACAGACTGGGATGTTTTCTTCAAAGGATACAATGAGGACATCGACTTCCTTACTACAATGAGGACGTACAATAAATATTTTCTGTTCTATTCTAATATACATCAGAGTTTGATTATAGCAATTACACATCCATACCTGGCTGAAGTTAATACATAAGTAAAATCAGTCTGACATTCCTTATGCCAAAAGCCAAAGAGAGAGGCTACCTGCTCGACATTTCTGGAAAATAATCGAAGTTTCATAAATATAGATGGGAGAGAGGGGGGCATCAGCAGAAACAGGTGGAGGTGGAGGGTAGTAGCGAGCAGATAACCTCCATTCCACCAAGGTTTCTCTAAGTTTTTTCAGCAAAACACACTGAACGGACAGCTAGGGTACCATGCGGAGATATTTGCTGAATTTGACAAAAAGACGTGTATTGGATTAGAATCACACAGCGCACCTTTAAAAGTTAAGTTTGGTGATATTGTATATTTGTAGTATTGTCAACAAATCCCATGAAAAGACCAAAAACCACCAATGAACTTAACCTACAGGACTAACAAGTATTGTGTTTGTATCCAAAGCTTGATATATCTTATTGCTCTGTGCCAGAGAGCTTCATTGGTCTCCAAAAACACATCAGTGAGCCACACTGTGGCACTGGGTGACATGTTCCTTCATTACCATAAACACACACGCAGTGTAATTTATTCTGAGTCCATCCTACATACACCGTCCTGCTGCCGGATACATTCACCAGAGTACCTAATGTGTACTAATCCACAGCTGAAAATAGACCCCAACAACTGCACAATTTTCTTCCTGTTTGAGTAATGTTTGCCAAAAACATTGCCCAAATAATTTAGCCTCCTCTTTTTTTGTTCATGACCCAGTTTTAAAGATTTACATCTTCAGTAGGAACCAATGAGTTGGTGCTGAGAGCCACAGGCAAGGTAGAGAAGTCTGAAAGTACTGAGAGAAGTAAACATTTTTGATTTTGGTCTTTGCATGGGAATTGTTAAAAATAACACAACTATTAAATATCGCCAGCCGTATCCTTTAGAGTGAAAAAACATGAGGAGCTGCAAACGGTTGGACGCCACAGACTAGCCAACTCAAGACTCAAGTCCAGCCAATAATGTAGAACCGAAAGACATAAGAATTCATTTTCAGAGCTGACAGTCTCAGTGAGCATGCAAGTTTAAATTTCATTAGATTGGTAAATTGAAAATGTAATGGTCTCAGTCAACATATTGGCCCACTGCAGCAGGAGAATGTCGAATGAAAGTGGAAAAAAAGTGTCAAACTGTGAGTAAAAATGTGCAATCTACAAATTCCAGCATTAAAAGGCGAAGATGTAAGGTTTGTGCTGTCCAATGACAAGGAAAGCACATTGCTGTTATTTTCTTTTCTAAACATATTTTTGGAATCATTAATTAACGAATTCCATTTCTATTCTATTTCTTTAATAAAATAGTAAAAGTTGCTTTGTAAGAGGGGTTGGGTGGTGGTGGTGGTGTTCCTAATACCCCTTGTTGGAGGCTAAAATCCCAATTTACTTCCGGAAAGAAGGAGCAAGAGACATTACCAAAGCAAAGCAGGAAACACCCGGGAGGAACATTTTACATCCTTTTCTTTCTCACTTTATTTCTTAAAACAATTGGGGTTGGGAGAGAAGAGGGAAGGGGAATAATAAGGCACACAGAAATGGAGAAGAGATAGCTTTAGAAGAGATAAAGTCAAAGAGGGGAAGATATTTTCTTGTTATGACAAAAAGACAAGAAGCATAAAAGGACAAACAAAAAACTAGGTGTTGTTTTAAGTTTGGCTGCTTTTATTATCTACACTGCCACAGTGTGGGGGACTGAATGTTGATTTACTCTTCTCTGCCGTGCTGGGTGTTTAGTAAAACGACTGCTCATCATTTCTTCTTTGATATTTATGTTCCAGCAAGAAACTGGCAGTTAGGATCTGATACATCCCTCTACAGGTCTGTGTACTAGCTTCACAAAAACGACATGACATGTCTGTATATGTATGTGAAAAGGAAAAAATAAATTCTTGTGAAGAGAGTTTTCACTAACACATTCTGTGACTAGCGCCATTAAAAAGGGACCGTTTAAGAGATTAGAGTGCACTCACATTTCTAATTAAGCAGCGCCATTACATAATGCCTCATGAAACCCTATAGTCTTAACATAAAAATTAGGTGTGTAATTATTTCTGCATTTTTACCTCTTATATTGCATTCCTTAAGATCACCTAACAGGTGAAGACGAGGAAAACCTAACACTTTTACTTTCAAGGCATGACATGTTACTTCCACTCAGTTGTCAGCTTAATAAGTCCACCTAGCTAAAACAAGTGCAGAAACACTTGTTATGCTGAGTGGTGTTTCTAATATTTTGTCCGTCCCATTACTGTCAACGAGGGTTGAGACTAAATATTATAAATAATCATGAAATAACCTTCATTATAACCAAAATCCTACTTATTCTGCCTTTATCTAGATTGCCCTATTTATTCTTTTTAAGACTTTTTTTTGTGTGGCATTTTTGCCTTTATTGGACAGCTGATAGTACAGATAAAAACAAGAACCGTGCCAGAATCAAACTGGAGGAGGTGACATTAGATAGTATGCATCTTAAACTACTAGTCTGCCATGACACCCCAGTTGTATGTGATAATGTTAATGTAGTGTGGCAACATACACTAACTTGACATACAGTGTAAGTGATATGGACGATAACCTAGATCTGACAACTGAAAACTAGCGGTGATACCATAGCCATAGAACACACTGCACATCTCAAACATACAGTAGTTCCAGTCAACAGTTTCACCACTAATCTAAATCACTGCGGATCATACATTATACTGAGCTGCAGGTAACCATAGCAATAGAAGATACATCATGCTTCATACCCATTCCCAGTTTTCTTTTGCTTATGAAACCTTAAGAAATAGCAATATCTACTTGCAACTCCTCATCACAAGGTGATATTGTATATTTTGCGACCCCTTGGTGAACATGCCCGTCAGCATCTGCCACTGCTGCTGACGGATTCACAGAGCTGCTGTGTAATTGACTGCACAAACAGATTTCCATCCATTAAGTGTAACTTTATGGCACGTGTGAAGCTACATACAGTATATATACAGTACATTCTGTACATATTATGTGTAACCATGCTAACAGGAGAGCGATGGAGATGTCAAGCTCCATAACGCGCTCACTGTGTCCTGAGAAGAGGTTAAAGCAGGGAAAATAAGAGAAAAAACACTTGTGTGGGTAGACGATGGTTGTAGATGCCTTTAATCGTGTTTTTATTCCACCTATAAGAGATAATGGAAGTACTGTTGTCCCTCCCTATCAGTTCTTACCCATAGACACTTTCTAAAGACATCTTATGTCAAGTGATGTGTTCAAAGCCAATGCTTTGTTCAGAAAACTGTGTCCCACACCCAATTAACTGTTGGTTAAGTGGGAAGCACCTGTGAAATAATTCTACGTGTCCACAATTCAGTCAGTAATTTTAGTGTGCAGCCATAATTCCTCTAACTATAGGTGCAGTGGGTGAATGACAAATCTTTCTCACCTATCTTCAGACACGCACCAAAGCCTTGGCAACACAGCACTGTCTCCTCAACAAACCACAGGTAGGGCAGAGCGTCAAAGGGTGCAGATCTCACTACAACTTAAGGGGGGAGCACAAATATGGAATTTTCTCAAGAGGTTTTATGGGTATGATCAATGTAACATTTGCTAGCTCGCTAGCTAGAAAGCCAGCTAAACTAGTGACAAGCTACCTCTAAACGTTGTCATTATTTAGGTTATTCTAATATGTAGGTTAGCAGCTACCTGAAGCCAGAGGGAGGCAGGTTTTATACAAACCCCTCCCGTACCACACAAGTCAGATTTCTGCTGCGAAACAATAAGAACATATGAACAAGCTGTGGTTAAGGAGGACCCTACATTTACATCGCGTCAGAAGCGGACAGTAAATCCAAGACAAATACCGGCAACAATAAATCAGTCTAATCCAGCTTCCTCCCACCTGGCTGCTACTGGCTCTCTTCTCTGTGACTAATGGTTGGTGCTGTTCGTCCTTGCGGTTTGGGTAGAAAATGCTAGAGCACAGCCTGAAGCCCAAATCAATGCCGTCTGTTTTCATCCCAGTCAATAGCATCAGGAGGAAGGCCTCGCTAATTGATCGCCTCCTCCTCCTTTTAAACTGGTCCGCGGCTCAATGAGCGCCGCCACTGGAAGCAACAATCCCAAATCACTTTCCAATTACATAATCTCTTTCAAGACTACTGACTACTGTGCTAGGAACTGCAACTGGTGGTGGAATCCACTGGATTACTCCAACTGGCTAATGTAACCTGGCTATGGTTCTTTTACACAGTCCAAAGACACTAAACACACATTTAAGTTGTTTAAATGTTGTTCATCCATAATATGTGTTTGGTATTAATCAAATAAGTATCGCAATAATGAGTAAGTTTTAGTAAAGAATTCTTAATTTAATTCTTAATTTCTTAATTCTTAAGGTCAATTTAGGGGCTGTACAACAGTTATTGGGGAGAGGAGGGGATTGAATATTATACTTAATTTGATACAGAAATGTAGAGAGTAAAAGCAACAGTGGTGCCAGTGGTAATCGAAGCACTCGGGGCTATGACCCCCAAACTGGGAGAGGCTCCAGCAGATTCCAGGTCCAACATCTGAAGTCTCTGTCCAGGACAGTGCAGTCCAAGGAACAGCTGCCCAGAACCCTCAGAAGAAGACGTGCATCTTAAAATTAAAGTTGTTCGGGAATTTATGCTGTAAATAAATCAAATGTATTGTTTAATATAACTAGTGAAAACAGTTGACTTTGTACAGCATTCAGTTACATCGATTCCTCCAAATAAATTTGTTCTGTTTTTAGAATCAGATGTAACAAAAAAATAGTCAGAATATTTTATTGAGAATCATATTTATATGACACGTTTGCAAATTACAAATCATTATCATCTTTATCAGAAACATGTTCAAATTGTTTATGTAAAGCATGCGGAGATGTAACATTACATACAATCTTGTAGCCAAGGCTAAGATAAAATAAGAAAAAGAATTTCTCTTCATCCCTGTCAATCATTATTTAAGGAACACCGCCACATCATTTCAGTACAAGGCACCGTAATGCCGAGTAAGTGTCGAGTGAGTTGTGCCTCCTCAGCTTACTTTCTCCCCTCATCCTGCTATAGTATGGGCCAGTCACACAACTGCTGAACCACAGCATGATGAATCACCTTCGATCTGTCAGTGAAAATAGAAGGACAGCGAAAAATAGACAGTTTGGACAGAGAAGGAGGAGACGTGGCGACGTAATCAGCACTCGGCTCTATAGAAATGTGATTGTGACTCTGCTGATTACGTGAAAACAAATTACTAGTTCAGCTGAATGAAGAAACACTCACTGCTAGATACAAATAAGTTTGATTTGTTGATGTATTCAGAATTATGTAGAGTATGGAGAATGATATGATGCACTATTGCTGGTGCCAAGTTACGGTGTTGCACAGCAGGTGATAAACAATATTTTTACAATTTCAGTGCGCTGTTATTGTTTAATAGCAGTGGACTGTCTAACCGCATCACAAATCCAGCAGAGTAATGTGGCGAATTATGACTTTCTGCCACTAAGGAGCCTTGAACAGATCCTGTTTGTGAAATCTGATTGATCAATTGGTTGGCATACTACCTGAAACTCTGAGGGCATACATGTACACACAGCTACTACAGCGCGAGTTTGTTTACTCTGTGTCTAGTTCCCTACGGTGCGACGCTCTTGCAGCCTCCCAGCTGCTGTCAAACAAACATAAACACCGACACGCCCCTCAAGCCGGCTGATACGAAAAGGAGCATTTCTGATAACATACTTAAAGCATCAGAATAGGCCCTTTTTGAGTGTCACATTACTGGCACATTAACGTATGATCAGCATTTGAATGTCATAGCCAGCCCAAGTGGTGCTAATTAGACCTACATATACATCATTATATTTTATGAGCTTATCTTATGGCCAGATGTATTATTTTTTCACTCTCGAATGATACCTACTTCATCAGATAAATACTGTAGTGAAGCAAAAAGACCAATACTTTTATCCTGAATGCAATAGAGTAAATATATACAGTTGCACAAAATGTACTGTATGTATGTATGCATATATGGCAGTAAATGTAATGTAACATAAGTTAAGAGAGAAAGTATATATATTTTTGAAATGTGATGAAAGTGGAGAAACTATTGTGCAGTTAAATGGCAGGAACACTGAGATCTGGTGGGTCAGTACCCTCCACAAAGACCTACAAAACGGGCTCCAGGCTCCTTCAGCCTCCCCTGCTGTGAAATCCCCACACACAATGTATATTTGTGTGAGAGGCAAAGACAAAGAGAAAAACTGTAAGAATAAGAGCCTGAAGAGAACGACACAAAACAGTAAAATAACTATGACATTGTTTCCCCCTGCTTGCTCTATTCCCAGGCAGTTTGGGGATTGTCTTTTACCTTGCGGGGCAGCTGGATTTGAAAGATCACACGAGGTCAAGCGAGAATCCATCTTTCCAGGCTTCAAGTTATGCACTTGTGGCCGAAACACAGTGGTTCAGAGCGCCATCTTGGCTAATGGGTGGCCATTAGCTACTGTACTAAGTTGGATCAAATCTTATATTTCAGACAGAAAAATCTGTGTAGAAATGTTGCTACTGTCAAGTATGGGGTACCTCAAGGGTCAATTTTGGGATCTCTTTATATGCTCCTACTAGGTAATATAATTTGTAGACATAGTGTCTCCTTTCACCGTTATGCTGACAAAACAGTTCTACGTCCCCGTTAAGCCAACTGACCTCAGAATTCGGAGTTTTTTACAGGAGCGCCTAGTAGATGTAAGTAATAAATGTATTACATTTCTTTAATTGAACTCAACCAAAACATGAATTGTTGTCATTGGTTCCAGTAAGACAAACAGTCAAATACTGCGATCTACTGAGTACCTGTCTGAGTACATAATTCCTGTTGCTAGAAATCTTAAGGTTGTGTTTGACTGTAATTTAAGCTTTGAGCAGCATGTTACAAAACTTGTACAAACATGCTTTTATCAACTAAGGAACATTTCCTGATACCTATGTTAACTTTTAAAGACGCAGAAACTTACATGCTTTTATCGTATCATGCCCGGATTACCTTTTTACATGCCTTAACAGAAAACCTGTAGACCAGCTCTAGACCGTGCAGAACTCAGATGCCAGGCTTTTAACAAGAGTAAAAAGGTTTGATCACATCACCCTGGTTTTAGCTTCTTTACACTTGCTTCCGGTATATTTTAAAAATGATTATACGGTGCTTTTAATTACTTACAATTCACCAAATGGTCTGACTCCTCAGTATATTTCAGATCTTTTATCCCCACACGACCCTGCTCACACCTTGAGATCCTCTGGCAAGGGCCTTTTATGTGTTACAGAGTCTCGGCTGAAGACTAATGGGGACCGAGCTTTTGAAATACGACTGTCGAAACATGTCTGCCCGAGGAAATGCATCAGGCTGAGTCAGTGGCTTCTTTAAAATCTAAGCTTAAAACGCAGCTTTATCGCACCGCCCTCGCTGATTCTATTTTTATTATTTATTATGGCTCATTTAACAATTTTATTCTATTACTGCTGTGTTTAATTTGTTTTTATGTTATGTCTTATGCATTCTTTGCTTGCTATGTGAAGCACTTTGTTTTAATAAGTACTGTATAAATAAAGATATGATTATTATTATTAAGCATTTTCTGACAATGCCTGCCCATTTCCGAAGGACGACTTCTCAGATGATTCTGTGTAACAAACCATCTGGCGCGTCAGGTTAGTTTGTCTTGTCTTCACCAATATGTACTCTGAACGGTCCCTGAACAGACAAACTCTGTTGAGACAGATAAAAAGACATTTGGCACAGGAAGACATGAGCGCGAGGTGTGTGAGAGTGAGAAAGTGACGGAGAGGGAGCGAGACAGAATGATAAAGAAAGTGAGGTGGGGGAAAAGAGACAGGGAGGAAGGTAGTGAGAATATGAAGGTGAGGGAGTGAAAAACGACATGGCGAGGATGTGGTAGAGTGAAGTGAAGGGGATTATAGGGAGAAGGAGAGAGAGACAAAGCGGCGCTACGGCAGACAATGGCAGTACTTCACTAAATGGAAAGCTTTGCTGAATTTGCCTGTCTTGTCTTTTTGTTTGTTTTAGGCGACGCAAAAAGACTTATTTCTGAGAAATCGGTGGCCTCCAAAATGTAAGCTCAAAAAGGTGCTTTAAGAGGCGAGCAAATTACCGACAGAAACCTTAATTAGTGACCAAAGATAAAGCACAATCATTTACAGCCAATCCGTCTTTCTCGTTCTTCCCTTCACCTTTCTCTGCTCCGTTGCAAGCATTGGGCCGTAATTGTAGAGTAATTTATGGAACTACGTTTTTTCAAGTGATGACATCCCTACTAATAAGTTAAGGTTAGATGTTGAAAGTTGATGTCGAATTATTAGAGACGATTTTGTAACTACACGTCGGGGCTATGGCTAAGTAGCATCTGCCGGCTAAACTGTGTAGAGACTGTGTAAGTATTGTGAATGGTCAACTTGGGCGGCTTGGGTTTTTCTCCTCACAGTATCCAAGATTGCTGATGGCGAAGACAACTTTAAGGAAGTTGAAGACAGGCTTAGTAATCTGCTGTTTTTCAGAAACACACATCTAACAAAGACATCTCCGCTGCAACCCTCCTACACACCATGACCCTGCACTATCAATATGAATGGAACAATGTCAATATCTACAATATGTGGCATATTCACAGGACATATGTACAACAAAAGGGCCATTGGCTGCTGTAATCATTCATGCCTTACATACTGTTAAGCATGGGGGGGGGGGTTAATAAGTTTCAACTTCAGCAGGTTGAATCAAGTAGGTATCTTGGGCATCTTTATCCTGGCAGCTGTGTTGATGCAGGTGTTGTGTCCTGCTAAAGTGCAATTAGAAGTTAGTAACCCCCTTAACTGGGAACCCTCTCTGCAAGGTCAGTCAGTCAGTCATTTTCTACCGCTTGTTCCCGTTCGGGGTCGCGGGTGACTGGAGCCTATCCCAGTGGCTTCGGGCCTTAGGCGGGGTACACCCTGGACAGTGGCCAACTCGTCGCAGGGCTGACACTTAGACACACAACCATTCACGCACACATTCATCCACTAGGGACAATTTTAGAGTCACCAATTAACCTAATGCATGTCTTTGGACGGTGGGAGGAAACCGGAGAACCGGGAGAAAACCCACGGTAACACGGGGAGGACATGCAGACTCCGCCCAGGGAGGTCGTGGTCTGGTCCGGGATTCAAACCCACGATCTCCTTGTTGGGAGGCAGTGGCGCTAACCGCTCTGCCACCGTGCACCCCTCTCTGCAAGGTTGCATACTTTAATCATTCAACTTGTAATTTAAAAAAAAAAAGTTTTTAAAGATTATTTTGGGTCAGCTGAAGCGATACAGGAAATGTGGGAGAGAGAGAGGGGATGACATGCTGCCGCAGGTCAGACTAAAACCTCAGCGGTTCGGACTCAGCCTAGTACACAGGGCACGCCCTCTACGAAGTGAAGTACCGTTGCACCCGACAACCTGTTGTGTGGCAAATTCAGTAGTTCTTTTAGCCTAAAGTCAGTTCTTTCCAAATCGTATTTGAAAGCAGTTTTTTGAAGTTTGATTAAATTGCTCATTCTGTAAAACTGACTTTCGAGTATGGGGACGATTACATAACTCTTGCAGTGTATTGTAGAATATTAAAAAGGAAATACAGCATAAAACTGTAGCTAGGTAAAGATGAAAGTGCAATGGACAATAATAAGCGTTCAAGGTTAAGGCAAAGGTGGTGGAGAACATGAAAGGTTTTAACCTGGACTTAAAGGGAGTCAAAGTTGGGGCAAGTCTTCGATATTCTCAAAGTAATGCTGCTCTTTCACGTTTAGTTTAGATTCTGTGAACAGAAAGCAAATTACTACCAGAGGACCATGACCAGAGGCTTGTAAAAGTCAGTCCGAGATGTATTTTCATCCTTCATACAGGAAGCAATTGTATGAAGAAGGACTTCTGATCACTTGATACATTACATACAATTTTGAATTGTTGATGTTTCCTGTATTTTTCTGTAAATTATGATCAACAACTAATTCTCTTCTTTCATCTCTCACTTGTTCTCTATTGCTCACCATCCCCGTTCCCTGCGTTTCTTTCCCCCCTCACTCCTCTGTCTATTTTTTGATGACCCGAGAGGCAGTGGCCAATGAAAGACAAAAGGTAAAATGGATATGGATTTTTCTCACTCAGCCGAGCATCCCCGAGATGATTAAGTAGTTCATCAGGCAGAAATATAGAATTCTTCCCGGCGTGCTCATCGACCCGTCCTATAGATACATTAAAACGTCGGCAGGAAATCGTTGCAGAATGCACCGCACTACACATCGACTCCAAGCCACTCTGGCGCGATTGATCTCCGTTGTATGGTGGTTCTATGGGTGTCCCAAGTGACTCGAGCCTTGCTTAACACACATGAACTGTCACACATGTATAAACCGATGGTGGAGAGTTACTCCACTATATATTGCTAGAGTAAGAAGTAGGCTGGTGGCATTTAAACTAAAGTCTAATTCAGAATACTGTTTTAGTTATTTGAAGTAAAACTGTAACTAAAATGTACTTTTCTTCTCAAATACGGAAAGATATACAAAATATACACTCTGCATTTTTTAAGTACATCCTGTGGTCTCTTTGCAATTCTGTGGCTTAGTATAATATAGCAGTTTGTCGATGTTTCATTTTACAGAGAACTAAAGCTCCTATTGTGTTTGTTCTTGTTTCCTATGATGGTGGCCATATTGGCCGGTCTAAATCAAACATAAAGCTTAAATTATCACCAGATGATGTGTGAGCTCTTCATTCCTAGTCATTATTACACATTCTACATTTTTGGAATGTAATGTGTATAGGCCTCAGGTATCTGAAATAACACCACTCATTTGTTAGTTACAATTTAAATGTTATTTTGAGTAAATAAAACCAGAGGAAAATATATTAAGGGATTATCAGAGACTGGTATCTGTTTAGCCAGGATACTGTTTTGAAATCATAAAAAAATGTATTGGTATCATAGCCCCATCTGTTTACAGTCAATACTGAATGATTTTATTCAGAAAGAACAGTCATGGCAACGTATTCCTAAAAGGACATCTATTTCACAAACATAGGTTCAGCCTAAAAAAAAGACTGTAATGTGTTCATGAGTTTGAGTGATAGTGATGAGTTTTGATAGTTTGATAGTTTTGTGATCATTTTGGAGTGTGCTTTACAAATGCAGGCATGCCCAAGATTTCTGTTGCACATAAGCACGAGAAAGAGACCCTAATTTCCTGTTACTAACATTATGTCGTTTTGCGCTTCCTGTGGCATGACGAGGCGGGAAAGGGGTTGCTGTGTCAGAATTACAGCTGAAGCTTTGCATGTGTGTTTGTGGGAGAGAGTAATCCTCTCATCTGTGTGTGTTTGTGTGTGTGTGTGTGTGTGGGGGGGGGGGGGTTGAGGTGTAAGGTCCATCTGCTGGTTGAACATAATAGTCTCACACATTAATTCCCTATGGCCAACCATTAAAAAACCATTAAAGTGGTCATAATTTTACATGTTTAAATGCCTAGTGCGGTGGAATACATGAAGCCCTCGGTCAGTCAGATGAAAGATACCATATTTATGACAAGAAAGTTATAATTGGCCAATTTCGGCGCGGAACACAACCCCTATTGGTATAAATTTTAAATGTCTGACTTCGTTATACTGTGTTTTCTTCATGGTTGTGTAGATCCAAACCTGTGTCCGTAAACAAACAGTGGATTGGCCAATGCCAGGCGTTTACTTTTATTTGATTGGAAGCTCAACCTATCGCCTAGCAACTGCCTGTGCTGTCGGTCTCTCGCGCGCATCCATCCACGCACATGCAGGATATAATGGTGTTCAGTTGCTAGCTAGCTTTTTTAAAACTTTATGTTAACTCAGTTTTGTGAAATGGGGGGGAGAGGCTGACGAGGAGGTTAACACAACAAAATCGGATGAGCCACCACCAGTGTCAAAGAAAAAACGATTTACAATCTACAACTCAGACTGGGCGAAAAGAGAACTTTTCTAACTGGGTAAGGCCCACCCAAGGAGACCTGTTCTCCGCTACCTGTGTTTTGTGTCTTGCCAAAACTTATCACTGTTAAATATGAAGGAAAAACAGCGCTGGAAAATCCTGCAAAAGCAAAGAAGCACCAGAGTTTTGCATAACACAAACGCAGGGAGTGCATCTAAATCAGGGAGAGCATCTACGTCAGGACAAATATAGGTAAGAGAGGCAATAGGGAGTGCTACAACTGTTAACATAATATGTATGTTAACCCCCCCGAGTGTCACAAATCAAAGGTGGCAACCCTAGCCTGGATTCATAAGTATCCATAACCCCAGTCCAGCTCCAGCCCAGATCTACCACCCTCATCCACCCAGGAATGACAACCATCCAACACTCCTCCTGCATCTATCCTACTAACCACTGCACCAGTCATCATAGTACATATCAGCTAAACAAATGTACTGTCTTCAACATTCAAATTCTATATTGTATTGAATTCTTGTGCTACTAAATTGACATGGTGGAAATGCCTCATCATGTAGCTAACCAGCATTAGCACCACAGAAATCCTGCATTAGGACTGCTATAGTTGCCATGGCAGAAATCCCCCACCGTACCTGTCACGAGAGAAGTATGATTTTACACTGATCAGTCAAGTGTTCTTCATTCAAGGGTTTGTAGTGGAGAAGTGTAAATTATCGAACTCTGTAATTCTGCCCCATCTGGGCATCTGCTGCGAAGTAAGCTATTTGTTTGCTACGTTTATATCTCAAACACAGGGAAACATTGGACCATCACACAAAGTGAGAGAGGGGTCTGTACAAAGGCTTTCAGGGTATCTGCAGCAGGTTTTGGAAAGCCACATTTAAAGCTTGCTAAAGCTACTTTTCCTGCAGCCTGGAATTTAATTACAGACCAGTTTCAAAAGAAATAATGCTGCCTGTTTCTGAACACAGCTAATAAAGATCTGAAACTACAAATAGGGAGAGTAAGAAAAATGACACCAGAAAACAAATCGTTATGGGACCTCTAGCCCAATTGTGTTTTGCATATGACACATATTGTATTACCAACTCTGTCCTGTATTAATGTAATAGTGAGTAGGTATGTTATGATGACAAAATAGGACCTTTAAGGGGTTTTAACATATTTTAGGCTTAAAATTAAGACAATTCAAGACTTTTTCAGATCACCTGGGTTGTCAAATGTACTCATTGTGTGTCAAAAGCAAGGGTTTTAATTATTGGCAGACAATCCTATATGTTCTGTTCTGAATTCCATAAACATAATTCGAATCAACTACTCAGCTTATTATTGTGAAATTAACAGCCAAATACATATATTTTTTCCCAATGTTTGTTTGGATTTGACTGCTTATGTTTAATGTGTTGTTATGCACTATTACAATACTGTTATTCATTCAACAGTTGTGATGATTACGTTCCTCGTAACAGTGCATGTGATTTGACTGGATAAGAATTAAGGTGGTATGAGCAGGGTGGGTAGAGAGATGAAGAAATTGAGGAGATGCTTTAATTTGAGGTCTCAGATAGTGTACATTCTGGGTCCCTGACAGATCTGAACAGCTCATTACTCTCTCTCACTCCCTCCCTCACACACACACACACACACACACACACACACACACGCACACACGCACACAGTCCTACAGGTAATTTTGCTGTTGCCATGGAAGCCATCTCAATGAGACCACGCTCTGACTATCTGAAGATCGTACGTTGAGCATGAGAACTGTATGGATAATTAGCATTACTAGTCTTCCTCTCAGTCTTCAGACATATTAAGCAAGTCCTGATTAACAAAATTGAAGAAAAATTGTGTTATAATAAAGTGACAGTAGCAGTAGGAGCTGAAATGTGATCATACACTGCTGGGGTTATTGTCTGGTTAGGTTTGGGCACTTGGTTAAGGTTACAGAAAGAACTTTGTTTGGGTTAATAACAGAAGCTATCTCATTGCACTTTTCCTGTAGGTCTAGACCGTACTCTTTATAATAAATAAATAAATAAATGCTAAAACAAGTACATTCAGGTTATGGAACCTTCATCGTCATGGTTAAAATAATAACCACTTGGTTAAGGTTAGGAAGTGACTGTGGTCACAGTTAAAAGAAAATGCTGACTGTCAGTAGTCAGTCTCCTGTGACGTTTTGTCGACCCATGCATTTACCTTAAGCTCCTCCCTATGTGGACTGAGGCTTAACAACATCACACTAGACCTTTGCTTTAGTTAATAGTACAAATTGGTTGTTTTTAGGCAATTTTTCTTGTTTTCATGTGGGTTTTTTTACAAAGAATTTGTCTTACTTGGGAGGACAGTCTGAAAATAGTCTGACGCTAACCATACAAAACAAAAGCTGTGAAAAACAATACTTTATGGTCTGAGGGTTGTAGGACTTGGACGGGGGGGGGTCGTCGTAAATAGATGGTCCACCTCTCATAATGTGACCCAAGTTCAACACTTGTGGTCGAAGGCTCTCAAGAAAGCTACCATTTATGGCAGTTTTCATACCATTTCGCTTTTATAAAAAAAGAAAACTGAAGCTTTGGAATCTGGAAATGATGGCACATTTTGAAAATAAGTGGTCATAATGTCGAACAAAGGGTTGATTAATTGTCAGGAACTTGGCAACGCTGGTGCCTGAAATCAGACCAGTAACCAGACCAACCAACCAATAAACAACCATGTGTAAATTTAGAGGTGCAGAAAGCAAAGGTGTATGTGGATGAACGCCAGGGCAGTGAGTGATGCATGTATGAATGTAATGAGCAGTTGGGGTAAGGACGCAACTGAAGTTTTCAAAAATGAATGTGGATGAGAGAGATAGATACAGAGAAAGAGAAAAAGAAAGATACATGCTTTTAATCACGTACTTGTTTAAAATTGTATTTAAAATAATACAGTATTTAGCTGCAGCATCTTATGAGATAGCGTATTTGGATAACATATGTGCGCTATCTGTTACTCCTCCTTTCTCTTTTTTCCCCTCCCTCTCCTTTGAAACAATTTGACTTGGTCCCTCTTTTAAAGCTCAACAGGCATACAGAGGATTTCTCTGGTGAATAAGCTCCTTGACCTCTCCTTTAGACAGAATGGCTGAATCTCAGGCAACTTAATTTAAGGCTTCCTCCCTGTGGAACTGAAGGGCAATGTCAAACGTGGTGAATGTCTGCACACACTCCCATCTCATCTCCTTTCCATCTACAGGGGTATAATAATCAGTGGAATGAAAATAGGGAGAAAAGGCTGATCCTAATAGCTTTATTATGACAACCTTTAACAGTGTTTCCTTTATTCACTCACTTTGTTAGGCTGGCAATTCTAATCTAATTATAGACTAGATGCGCTGTCATCCCTCCACTGTGTCCAAAATGTTCCTCAGCGTGTCAAATCCATTGTCAGGTAATGTGCATATTTGATCATTAACTCTCTGGGTCAGATTTCTTTGTTTGTTTGATTTCTCTGGTTCACTGCTTTGGTCGCGCTGACGCCGCTCCCTCTCTTCATTCATTCTCTAGCTCTCTCTCTCGCCCTGAGCTGGGGAGGAGGGGCCAACATGGAATCGTGTGTTTACAATATGACATAAACAGATCTTTAAATCATTGCCAGCATAAAGTAAAAAAACTCATCCATGACAGTAGTGTAGTACATTTACAATTGTTGCGAGTGAAAGTTGTGTATATATAAAGATATAATATATACATTCATTATGTACTATATGAATAGCATTTTTTTTTTTAGCTAAAGAAATACTTATGGTTAAGGATACCAACTGCCGAGATAAATAGTATTGGACTAGTGTCTGAGGACTGGTAGATAGACAGTAACCTGATGATTCAGGTAATCATTAAACACCGTCATAGACTCATAACGTGTTGTTTTTACTTTCATGGTGTAGTCATAGGAGGACAATCATACGTCTGTAGTAGGGCACATACTGATGAGAACATGTTTCTGGTCACCACTGCGTCTTAATGAGGGTATTCCATCAGAACACACGCACACACGCTCACGGACAGAGTTTCAAGCTAAATACAAGAGACAGAGACGATTAAGGAAGCTCAGATTCCTATTAAATACTAATCTTCACCAAGACTATCTCTCTCTAAATATCTACATCTGCTCTGTCCATCCTATTTTTGGCATCTTATCTTACGCTCACTCTCTGCCTCACAGGCACACAGACTTGCACACTTTTCATACCTTTCCCATCACACCTTAAGCCTTCCAAGGCTCCAGGATTTAGAGCACAACTCTCTTTTCTCCAGCCCCTAATCTAAACCTTTAATAAAGCACTAAGCAGTGTATTACGCTTCATCTACGCTATTAAGCATTTTCTCTCAGTGTCTTATGTTATTCAGCCTCCAACTTTGTCAGAAACAATATACGGAGGAAGGCTGACAAAGTGAGAGGTTGAAAGAGACATTATAATTATATTCTCTTATAATAAATAATTACAATAATTTTATTAATTTTTCAGCACAAACCTTGAGACAGACAATAGGTCTGGGGATAGGTGGGGAGAAAGTGTATGGATAAATTATATGTCACACTAACTAACTAACTCTGAGTGCTAACTGCTGTGAAGGGTAGGAATGGACAAGCTGTAATAGGTTTGACTTTAGGAAAACATGGAAAATGATAAAAGGAAGGAGTGACTGATTGGAGCAATGAGAAAAAAAGAGGAGGGGTGAAAGAGGAGATGAAAAAGAGACAGAGGAAAAAAGGGGGGGGGCTATCATCTTTAAGTAAAAAGGGCCCTTGTCTGACCCCACCCCCCACACACACATACACACTCCTTCTTAGTAACTCAGTCACCACGGCAACAGAGCAGAGGGTAAATCTGGGACGTGTCGTGCATTGGAATGCTGAGTCCCTGCTTCCAGCACGGTGTGGCATACACACATCTGCACGCACACGCACACACACACACACACACACACACAGGCACACATCAGTATTAGCGACCATGAACAACTCTCCTGAATCTTCCAAAGCCACACACCAGAACCCAGTAACCTCAGTCGTTGATGTTTAACAATGTAACACTGACATACATCACATACTGTATTTACCTCAGTATATAACTCATACGGAAAACATCACTTGTAGCATTTTCTTCACAGAATGGTGTTTGTTTAATATTCATACTGTCCTCAGCCTGTCTCCAGTCAAACTTAGAGTGCAGTGGGGGGGGGGGGTTTCTTGACATAACTCCATATTTGATGATTCCATTAGCTGGAAAGTGACATTTTGTATTTAAACGCTAATTTGTCTTAAAAGCTGTACCAGACAGCTTGACACACTGGAAAAGGATGTTTGAAGAGTTTATAACCCACAAATCCTTTAGGGTGACACCAGCAAATTATATGTCTTCTTCTTAGTGTACAAGTATGTATGGAGGCTAAAGTGTGCCAGGTAATAATTATAGACTTTCCTATCAGTTTATATCAATAACTTAACTGAGCAATGAATGATGTGATATGTATTTACCTCTTCAGTAGCAGTCCTATTTCTGAATTCCTGAAAAAGACATACCCAAAATAAAATGGTTACTGTTCTTGAACCCCCAAGACTAAAGGAAAAAGCTTGATCATTCCTGAAAGCTAAGCCTTGGAAGTTTCTTCTCTAGTTGTCAGAATTACTCTAAGTGTTACTGACACTGAGTAACATCAGCTCAAACACAGTGGAATTCATTCTCGCCTGAAATAAAACACTCAAAACACTTTTGTGTGTAGACAGTTACCTGTGGCTGTGGTATTTAGGCCTAGAAACTCAATGGAGTCAGGTTGAAAGTAGATGGAAAAATGACAAAAAATGTGTATTTAGCAATGTATTTTGTAGGTTAATATCCAGACATATTTCCAAATGGCCATTTGGAGTCTCCAAGCGGTCACCTGGTAACCAAATGACAGTTTGGGTCTTTCGAGGTAAATAATACTATTGGTTTTTGATTATTTCAACAATACCACACAAATTGCTCTTTGTTCTATTTAAGTTACTCAAAACCTGTGCAAAAGTCGCTTCTTCAACAGTATACTGAAACTTTTGTTCTGTTTTCTGCATTGTAAAATAACTACATATATACAAACTGCTGATCAACAAAAGTGTTTTGCCAGCATAAAAGTACTTTATTTTGTTGGTCACACACTAAAGCTGTGCACAATTGAAAACAGCAGAAACTCTCTTCCTGATTTCGTTTTCACAGTAAAATAGGCCATCACACTGGACCCTAACAAGCTATACATTTCATTGGCAGTAAGTCGCAGAACCATGGATGAGGGCTTGATTTGTTCCAAAGAGTCTAAAGATCACAGTGATAGTAAGGTTTTACATGTAGTAATCCATCGTCAAGAGTTACAAACCGGACACAAACGATGTCTACTTCAGAGACTTGCGAACTTGCAAGCGTTTTATTGCTGATTTCCAGAGTTAGCATGTTTATTTAACTAAATGCAGTGGCTAGTTTTGTTTGTTGGACCCTTGCCTTGATCTGGATACAAAGATTACCATGCTGCCTGTTGTTTTTGGACTTCTAGGCGACAAAGAAAGTAGGGAGTTCCCATCTTGTGTCGGGTTTTTTTCTGTGCATTCTTTGCACACAAACTGTGTTAGCTCTCATTCTGCTGCTCTGATCCAAGAACGACTCACTGTAATCAAGTCGCAAGACTCTTTCCTTTCAAATGATGTATAACATGACCAGATTCCTTGAAAATGTCACCCTATTAATGAGGAATGAACAATAACTACATGTTTTACAGCCCGAGGGCGGGCCAGTGCGTTCAAGTATTAGAATGATAATTTTCATGTACAAGTAATGCTATTTAATTATTTTGTCTTTAAAAATTGAGTGAATTAATGAATATTTGAATGGTTTAGATTTTCCCCTTTTGCTGCAATGTGTCTTTTATCCTAGTCCATCTCATAATTACTCCTCTGCTTTAGTGTTTATACAGTTCATGTTTCATTCAACCTTGAAAGATGGCTCTCTTTAAATCAAAACCATTCAGCTGATGTGTGATAAACTGTCTTTAAATTAAGAAAGATGTTGTTCAATTAAGAGAGGCAAACACGTGGACATCATGTTCATATAAATAATAAAAAGGGACCAAAAAACTTTTATATGCAATATGTTGGGATGACACAACGGTGAATGCAATTAAAAAATACAATTTATATTTTTTTTAAATGATGCTGTGAAATTAAAATTAAATTATTCAACATACACTAAAAAACACAAGAATGAAATCCAATTATTATTTGGAAAATGTCATTTTCATTTTGATAATTGAATCATGTCAACCAATTTTCTCTTAACCTCTCTTTTTTTAAGATGTCATCTATTTCAGAAAATACAAGTGACCAGTAAAAAAAGCCTAATTTCAGTAGGCTAAAACAGCTTCCATATAATTGAGGACAATTCAATTGTCTAATTCTCTAAGTACAAAGACATGTACAAACTTTGCATTTGTAATAATACCCCTCCTATGAAAGAAGGCCTCATTCACACTGTCCCCCATTTCTAGCCTGATTACTGGTCCACGAAACTTCCATCTGTTTTATAACCCCTTTTCTTCTTATCAATGGACAATACAAAGACGACTTATCTGTCATCAAGATGAATGGAGCAAAGCCAGCAATAATTTTTGTGAGACAACTGAAGTTGTGCTGCACTCACATATGGCTACACTTCATTCTCTGAAACACATATATAATTCACCCCTTGAAATGAGCCACTTTGTTTAAACTGTTACGCTTTCCTACTCTGTATTCACATCAATAAATCTGTTCCAAATGACATGCCTGACCTAACTATGGCAGCAGAGCTTATGTTTACTTATAATATACCCAAGGGGATGCATGTTAACTCTATTGAAGAGGTCCAAGTATTGATCCCAGTGGGACACCACAAGGCTTGTCAAAAATGTACAAAGAATGAGGAAACATCAGTCTACATTTAAGTGATTTTAGTTTTAACATGTTTTTCATCTGCTTAAAAATGAATGATAAAAAGGTGTTGAGGGACTCTGGCAACAAGATAAGTGTTAAACGCTGTCTTTACAAATTTTTTTTAAATTACCCTTTATTGTTGCTATTTTATCACACAGTTGTTGGAAATTAAGTGCATTATATTTTTTAAAAGGACAGAAAGGAGCAAGGACCTAAAGAGAATACAAGAGAAGAGGGGATGGAAGATACATATAAATCAGAACAGTGGAAAAATTAACGAAAGAAAAAAATTGCATCACAAAGGAAGATAAGGATAGACAAAAGAAAGAAGAGAGAGTTATAATAAAAGGAAAAAAATAAACAGCAAAGGAGAGGACAATGAGAGAGGAGAGGGGAAGGAAGGGGTATGGGTAAAGGGTGAGACAGAAGTATATTGAGAGCAAAGAGAGAAAAAAAGAGATAGGCCAAGAGACAGAGCCTTAGAAGAAGGGAGGTTGGCACTTGCTTTAAAGGCTTTAGATGGACCGACTGCAGGCATCAGAAGGATTGGCAGTGAAATCCTCGGTGATGCCATGCTAGCCCGAGCTGGCCATTGGGGGAACTGGGGTAATTCCCAGTGGTGTCAGGCCAATCATCTGTGCACAAAGTGCACAATATATACAGTATATATATCAATCTTAATTCCAATAGCCTTAATTATGGAAGTGCAATTGACTAACTCTTGAAACTGAAGACATTTGCCCGTTTTTAACTAGTTTGGATGTTTTTTAAAGCAGTTTCTGTGTATAGTATTACAACTAAATGATATGTTACTGGCATAAACAGTAAACAGAAATATTTTAACAAAACTATTACAGTATCCATGGTCCACTGTAAATGTGTGGAGATTGGCCTGGGCTGAATTATTATCCCAGTCCGGCCCTGATGCTACTAGAGCTTTACTACCTGCAATGAAGTACTGTGGAGTACACCATGCACACTTAACTATCTCTTTCAAAAGTGTGTTTTGTCATGAATACTTATCATCACTGTGGAGCATCAATTGAACAAAAAAAAATTATTGAGCTTGTTGAAGTATGTTAGCAATGAAAACATAGGCTGAACAGGCAAAATGTGTGTATTTCCATTATCAAAAATACAGCTACGTGTATATATGAACACATGTGGTTTTCATGAAAGCTTTCACATTTACTGTCACACAGGACGAGATGCATTTCACAATAATGGTTTAATGATTGACAGAGTAACTAAGTAGTTAGCAAAAGCAGCAATAGCCACAACTTCAGTGATCGAACATTAAATGAAAAAGACATCTAGCTGGAATGAAAACTGATCTGTGGGAAGAGCTGTCTAAAACCACAACAGAAACGACAACCTCTTAAAAGTCCAGTGTGTAATTGAAGGAAAAAGTAATCTCTATTTTGTTTCTTGAATGCTGTATCAAATTAACCCTCAAACTTATCAATGCAACCAAATTCTTGGAGCATGTTAGAAATGCAAAGAGGGAGTACAGCTCTGCCTCTCTTAAATGGACAAGGCTTCTCATAAACAGTCTATGATCATTCACTGTAGCCTACAGACAGCATTGACATATGGTATTCCTTCTGCTAGAGCATTAGTGTAAAGTTCTGTATTACAAACATGTGACCTCACTTTAAAGGGACAGTTCACCCCCATAATCAAAAATACATATTTTTCCTCTTACCTGTATTGCTATTTATCCATCTAGATTGTTTTGGTGGGAGTTGCCAAGTTTTGGAAAAATCAGCCATAGAGAGTTCTGCCTTTTTTTTAATATATAAAGGGACTACATGGCACTCTACAAACCACCACAAAACTGCATTTGATAAACTCAACAGCAATGTCTCTTTCCAGAAATCATGTCCCAGTTACTCAAGATAATCCACAGATTTGTTGTGAGCAGTTTCATGAATCGGTAGAATGAAAATAGTTCCTACATGAAACTGCTCACAACAAATCTAAAGGCAGACTGCTCTAAGGCTCAAAAACTTGGCACCTCACACCAAAACAATCTAGATGGATACTACAGATAAGATAATGCAACGAGTTGGCTACTGTCCAGGGTGTACCACGCCTAAGGCCCGAAGTCACTGGGATAGGCTCCAGTTACCCGCGACCCCTAACGGGAACAAGCGGTAGAAAATGACTGACTGTCCCTTTAGCCTCACAAGCTCTTACTTTGTTTCTTTTAATTTTTTTTAGAGTGAAAACAAAATAGTACATTTACATTTAGCAAACACCTTTATCCAAAGCGACTTACACACTCAAATACCGAAGGCACAGCTTCAGGAGCAATTTTGGGGTTCAGTATCTTGCTTAAGGATGCTTCAACACATGGCTGAACTGCCGACCTTCCGATTGGTGGAAGACCGTTCTGCCACCATAGTTTGCTGTATAGCCATATGTAGATGTCAAGCTGTTCCACCCATGAATGTGTCCTTTATATGCTTCATTGAGCCGTCGTTGTTGCGTATGACAAATTTGCACAGTAAAAAGATACACTTTAGACCATTATGTTCAGAATTTTTCTTAACAAACAGCCAAGCATAGTGGATCAACTTCTGAATATATTCACCCCGGTAGGAGTAGTAATGTTGACATAATAGCATCTTTTACACAACCGATTTTGAGGTTTTAGGTTCTAAACACAAATCATTTGTTTTGCTAATATCTTAACAGTAGTAATTTAAAAATTACAAATACTACTATATAAAGGAGAAAGTCTATAGTTCAAAAAGTCATTGTAAAAACTTTGTCAACACAACTGGACAATTTGCTTGACAAAGGTAAGAAATGGCAGAAAAGATATATTAAATATAACAAAAATGTGTGTTTTGTTTCCCATGCTGATTTTTTATTGTTTTTGTTTATGGTTCAAGTGATTGACCAGAGGACATATATGAGACATGACAAGGCGATACAAACAAACTATGACAGCAACCATAAAAAACAAACAACAACAACAACAACAACGCACACAGATAAGCTGAAGTAATTAACAGGGGCATTTTGGACTTTGCACGATTGTAGGTGTGTGACCATGATAAAAGATTGCATACTGGCACGGTGAACGATGTAGAAGTATTCAGCAGTTGTGAACAACTCTTTAAAACACCAAGTCCTCAGACCGAACTGACTGAAATCATCGTTGTCACTAAAGGAATCAGCGGCTTTTAGCAGTGGAGCTCCTCGCTGGTGACCGAGAGGACTTAGCTCAGCTGTGATACACAGCACACTGCATCCTCTTTAAAAGCTTAAAGACTACACGAGCCACATCATGATGTGATATCTCTGTCGCAAGAAGTTAGCTGCTGAGAAACAAACCTTATAAAAAGTGGCCGTATAGGCCTAGTTTTGTACTGAACTGAACAGTTTAAACTAGCAACAGATTGAACATACAACTCAAGTAAAGATAGTGTGAATCATTGCAGAACATGAGGTGGCACTATGAGCGAGATTCACTTGCTGATGTATGTACTAAAGTGCATTTGAAAGGTGATGTGATCGCTTTGCTTGAGAAAAAAGTGAACAAGTACATAGTCGGTGACAACAAATCTTTGATCCGAATGAAAGGTTTGAATCAGCAAAGTAATGAAGAATTAAGTTGTGCTGCTGAAGATGCTCTTTTCAGTCTGCCAGGGCTAAGATCACTTCTTCCCCGCCTACCCCTCTCGACTCTACCCTGTTTTTGCCAAAAAACACCCTAGCACAAATAGTTTGTGAGAGATGAAATGTAGGATTGGGCCCATTATGTAAAGCATTACCCATCCTACAAAGGAGAGTAGGATGCTACGGACTACATCAGAATCAGAATTCAGAATATGTCAAATGCAAAAAACTAATTTGCTTATCTGATATATGCCCCTCACGGTTTACATCCAATGCATCTTAGCTTCAGTGCAAGTGTAGTGAGTAGTGTGCCCTTTATGTAGCAAGCAGCTAAAGGAAGGATGTTTGGTGGAGGATGGGAGTGTAGCGTGTCATACAGAGTTACAGGCAATATATGTTCCCTTTACCCGAAAACGCAACCATGCTCTTTACTTAACCTTAACCAAGGGTTTTAGTTGCTCAGCCTTAACTATGCCGTAAGGGCTATACCATGATCTTTCCCTATCTTTACTGTAGATGCCATGGGCAGATATCGTCGAAACACAGAATTAAAAGGTGGGCAATAAATGTTGTCGAACGTAATTTGGGGCGTTATAAAACATTTTTTTCCGATATCAAAGTTCTTGTCTGATGATAGGGTTGAATTGTTTACATGTTAGTCCCAGAACGATTGCAGCGTAAAGTCACATATTTACGTATTCAATATTTACATATTTAATCTGTGGGAATTCAGGGGCGCACAACATTAACTTCGTGTGCATTTTCCTGCTGTGAAATTAGCGTTGTCACAACTGCTCCGGTCAATGACAAAATGTCCCTAGACGAGGGTTGTTGTCAAAGTAAAATAACCAGCATGTCCGACTAAACCACAATGTCAGTGGGCTGAGTTTGCAGTTTCTCCGAATATTTGATGTGACTGTTACACATATGCACTACATGTTACATTTTTGAGCAATCCAGCACTCAAGCATAAGCTATTGATTTTGGCAATTAGTAGTTAGCTCCAAATTGAAATGGAAACTCAGGTAAAAGTGCATCTTCGGAAACAAACTTTAGAAATATGAAACTAAATAACATAGTGTGGAGCAATGTAGCATGCTCTTTGAGAAACAGACAAAAAAGAGAAATTGGTTTCAAAGTCAAGTGTAGATAAGAGCTCTGTTGGTCTTCAGGGAATCGCCTTGACTCACAAACAGCATATCAGACTCTGTACTGACGACTAAAAAGGTGCCTTCTTTCCAGAGCTGTCTACAGTATACAGCAGCATGTTCCTGATACTCGACTCTGTCAAGTCTTAGCTGTTTAGTAAACCTTTACATAATAATGCGCAATGCACAGCTTTCAATATGAGATTTATCACACGTTCAAGCTGAACAATATATGCAGCCATTTCAATGAGTGACACAATGTCCATAGAGGCTTTCTGTGTGTATGTGTGGTATATATTTACATGAAACTGCATGCCTTTTCAGGCCCAAAGGAACTGATGTAATAGATCTTAAAGTAAAACCTCTGAGCAGGAGAAACAGCAATCAACTGCACCTCAAGCATCTGGAAAATATGTGTTGGAGGGAAAAAATATTACTCCATTGCGCTTGGGAACAGCGCTACAGAGGTTTACACTTACCTATCAGCTGCGACACCTTTGTACTTTTTTTTCCTAATGTAGCCACTGCTCGGCAACAGTATCAGCTGATTCTAACACATTTCACTGAAATGAGACACTTCACTTCTTTCAAGAAGCCAGGTCTTTGTAGGTATCACGTCTATCAAATTGAAAGACAAGGATTCATATGATTTATGTATGTCACTTACAGATCTCTGTAAATGTGTGACTTAATTGTAAGGAGGCTTTTTTGTTTCTCATCATCTTTCTTGAGACTCTTCAGCATAAGAAGCCCCAATTAAATTACCTCAAAGCTCTAATTTACCATTAATGGTGTATATTTCTTTTTACAGATTATGACTCAGAGGTAGGATCTCAAAGGGACATTTTATTTTGATCGCACACCACTGAAACAAAGCTTTGTAGTGATTTCCTCACATGGTGAGGAGATGATTATATTGGGACTTGTTCTCCTTGTCACTTCTCATTAAAACTCTGCTTATTCAGGTGGCCGAGAATCAATTCATTATAGCTTAGAAGTCATTAGTTTCATACAAACTCTCCTCCAGTAGGA
Source organism: Coreoperca whiteheadi (assembly GCA_011952105.1). NCBI lineage: Eukaryota > Metazoa > Chordata > Actinopteri > Centrarchiformes > Sinipercidae > Coreoperca > Coreoperca whiteheadi. Next base: position 28,145,684 of record CM022489.1, read on the forward strand.
AAACAATCATCGCTGTTACTGCTTCATTAGCTGACTAAAATGTTGATGCTTTTTTTTTTTCTCTCAGGCACTGTTTAAGTTAAAAATGATCAGTCGAGGGCATGAAGAATCTGTCAAAAGGTAAATTAATTATGTCAATTTGATGAGGTGAGCTGAGAAATTATGACAAAGAGAGTCATTCCTTTAAATGGCTGGCGATGTTTCAGTCAATAACAACCAGATATCATGTAGCTACCCGGGAAGACATACATAAATACTTATATGTAGCCATGAGCACCAGCCTACTCTATCACCATGCATAGAATGCATAACTATGTGTGCACGTATGTAAGGGCGACCTTCGGACAGGTTTTTGCTGTCATTGCTGCTGTGAGGGAATCTTGGCAATCGTCACTGGCTTGTAATCGCCTCCTCAACACAGTGACACCCAGTAATTATATAAAGTGATGCTCCCTCCCTCCCTTTTCTACTCCCAGTTAACCAAATGTCAGGAGGAGGGATGTGCTATCGATACAGATGAAGGCCTATCGCGGCGGAAGTCTGACAAAGGCTGGCATTAGGACCGGTTACATGTTGTGTTGTGAAGGATTGATCTTGAGCTCCCACTGACAACACAATATGTCTTGCGAGATCTTAGTTTCCAACTTTGTTGAATCAGGTGAAGAGACATGGACCTTCAGACATGGAGGCTTTCTCAAAAGCAGGCTCTGTAAACATGCCACCAACTAACCAATGATGAAGGATGATGAAGGATTTGACTCCAGTTAAGGTCATACATTACTTAATGGCCCTTTAATTATTATTATTATTTTTGGGCATTTTTGCCAGGGGATGACATGCAGCAAATGGCCACAAGTTGGAATCGAACTCGAGCCGCTATGGTAAGGACCGTATTGTACACGCTCTACCAGGTGAGCTACCGGGGGCGACCCACTTAACTGCCCTTTTTTTTTTAAGGATTTTTTTTTGTTTTTGCCTTTATTCGCTAGGGACCACCAAAGAGAGACACGAAATGTGCAAGAGAGAGAGAGAGAGAGAGAGAGAGAGAGAGAGAGAGAGAGAGCGGGCTCTTATACACACCTATATGTGTGTGAGAGACAGAGAGCG